>QEPC01009507.1:859427-892701 GCA_003113815.1 Sphenodon punctatus
GACTTCGCATCTGCCTGCATGTTTGTTTGTCTTCTCCCCTGTCTCTCCCACTGTCCCCTCTCCCTGTCTCCCCTCCTTTGTTTTTGTCTTTTAGATTGTAAGCCACAGGCAGGGACCGCGTCTAATTCTATGTTCTGTACAGCACCAGGTCATACGACTGGCGCTTTATAAATGTCTAATAATAATAATAATAATAATAATAATAATAATAATAATAATATGGGTCCCAAGAAATAAGCAGGACTTAAATGAAAATTGATTTGCGGCTGAAAACCTTCATAACAAAAAGTGTACAGTTACTCTGCTGAAAAAGCAGTATGCCCCATTTTTGGCTCTCCACAATACTTAAACAGCAAGGATTGTTTGAACAACTGCTAGATCCAAGGCTTCCAGAATTTCAAACTCGCTTCTTTAAAAAAAAGTTTCACACACACACAGGATAAGGTGCCGGACTTGGACCTAGGAAGCCAGGGTTCAAATCTCACCCTAGCCAAAAACTCACTGGGTGGCCTTGGGCAAGTCACAAGCTCTCAGCCTCAGTTCCCATCTGTAAAATGGGAATGTGCGTGTTTCTGTCCCTCCCTGTGTGTTCCCTTCATCCATCTAGTAGTGATACAGAAATTATTATTATTAGTAGTAGTAGTAGTAACCACTTTTCCCGGTAACCTGCTGAATGACTGCCCAGCAAGCATCCCACTAGAAAAATTAAATACATAACTACGGCCTCCTTTAACATAACAGTACTTTAAAAGACCAAATTTACATTCTTTTTTTGAACCCCAGCCCTACAAACACTTCTTGTATACATACACAGGTTTGCAGGCATAGGGCCTTAGGAAGTACCCATATACACAAGCTCATATATCTACATGCTTACATTACAAATTGAGCTACAGTACAAGATTTTGTACCTGGATACTATGGCTTCAGTTAAGAAAGCCCTTTGAAAAGTTAGACCTAAGGAACTGACTTTAAGTGGGGTTCATTTAAAGAAAGTAAAGGAAAATATGCTGGAAGTTTAACCATCTTTGTATAACACAAGTGAAACACTCACCAATTTACCCCATCTGCTTCTACCCATGCAAAGCGATATTCATTGACCCTGAGCATCAGCTGCAGGCATCCAGCAACACACTGTACATATTGTGAACTCTAAGTGGAAAAGAAGAATAGAATCTTTATTATTTTACAGCAATTCAGAGGCTAAATAACCCTGCAGCCTTGAAAACAAAATACCACGCTTTAAATATGAAGTATGGTAATACAATTAAAAGCTACCATAATAGCTTATGCAAGGTTGCATTCGTAGCCTTATTTCTAGCATTGAATAGCTTTCCAAAATTCATGTTTTTAGCCTAGAGTTTTGCATCTAATATAGAAAGGCATTAATGGAAGATATTTATATAGAGACAATCACTCAAATCCACCAGTATATGTAAGAAGCAGGTAATATGAATAATTTCATAAATTTGTGTTATGAACAAGAAGATATACACTGAATATCAAGATTTCCAAAAAACAAACAGCATTTTCTACTGTGGAATCCTATCTATAAAAAAAAAGTGAAAGTTATTTGATCCTACATTTATTTATTAAAGCATTCTTATGTAAATAATGGATTTGTTTCTATTCACAATTTCTAAAATTACCTAGCTTCAATCCCAAAATAACTTCAATGGGACTACTTGTAAGTAAGTAGCTTCAGGGCTAACTTGGGCTTAAAGAGTGCAAGAAAGGGACTTAATATTTCTCTAGATACTTGTGCACAGCTGTGAAGCAGCTTCCATAAAAATGGAATGATCTTTTTCAAATTCTGTACCATCCTGGCTGATCCACTAGAAAATATTCTCATACATTGTGCAGACAAATACCATTTTTTCCTGCAAGTTTGTTTTGGGACACCTAGTGGCAATACATCACAGTGGATCACTAACAGCGCAGGATCATCTCATTCAAACATTTAAAGGAGGAAAGACATTTCAAAAACAAATCCTCTCGAGTGTGAACAGGTAGTAGACAATAAATGCTGTCTAAGCTCTTCCGCAAAACTACAAATTAATGAGCTTTCACCCCATTTCCACTATTACAGAAAGCGAAGCTAGAGACAAAAGCATACAATAATCAAGGACGTTAATTTCAACAGCTTAAATTAGGCATTTGCTTTCACAGAACTCATAAGAAAGATGCAACAGGGCTGGCAGCATCCACCGTACAAAATCATCTCTGAAATTTTAACTATGGAAACCAAGTAATCTTTAAAATCATTTATCTACACACAGAACATGTTGGTCTCGTATAAAAGTTATGTATTGCCTTGCTTTGTTTGGCTATCATTGAAATGTCATCTTCTCACACTGCTTTCAGCAAAATAACAAAAAGAGTCCTTGTTTTAAAATTACAATCTGACAGGGTTTTTTTTTCACCCCTGCATAAAAGGGCTGCCACTTTAAATAAAGTTTTAAAATCCACCCACATCCCACAGAATGGCTGCATACAACAAATTCTGAATCACAAGAGATCATGTTGTATGTCTGGCAGCACACGAAAGCTAATGTCTACTTACGGATGGTCAATTTTTAAAGTTTTGAACCCTGCACTTCTAGCGCATGATGGGCTTACATACAAAAAGATATGAAATTAAAAATATCTCACTGTTATAAGGAGTGACAAACACCAGTCAGAATAATGGGGGCTGAAGGTTACTCATGTCAAATCAGCTTAAAGTTTATGAACCCTTTTGAGAGGCAGCCCTTAAAGAGGAAGCGCTGAACTGTTGGCAAGTGAAATGTAGCAGAGTTGTTTCAATATGCCATCACTGTTTAGAATGCTGAAATGATCTGGTTCACTGCCATTTTCTACCGTACCAAAATATTTTATTTTTAATTTTAATTTAATACAGAGAGGAGACGAGGATCCTGAGTAACCTAGGTATTTGGCACTTCCGTGACTCCACCCTGGGGGAGTCATTGCCAAATGAAGGGGCAAATTAGGGACTCCTGCCCAAGAATTTCACTACCCTAAGGATAGGGACCTCAGAGACCACCAATGACAAGCACTTTAACAAGGAACCGGGGAGGGGGGGGGGGGAGCAAATACCCCAGACACTTTATTTTAAGATTAACACAGTAACACAAAACATAAGATGGTAAATGGGTCTAAATATAGTAACATAATTTGGCCCAATTATTTCATGTAAATGTTTGTAGGCTAATGGTTTTAAGTCACCAACAGTAAATTTTTTATTCAAAGGAAAAGTTTTTATTGGCCGATATTGTTTTCTTAAACTCAGAGGTGGCATACAGGCTTTGAATTCTGTTTCAGTTCTAAAGCAAACCACATTTAATTCTGTTTATCAGAGTTAATCTACTTAATACTTTTTTTTTTTTGCTGTCCTTTATACACCAGAAAAATTATGCATTTATTTTCAACAGATTTTCACCCATTTCGCTGCTGTTGTGATAAATTCCCAAGAAAAGGAAAATAAAATAAAAACTGAAAATGAAGGGCTGTGAGTATAAGTTAAAAACACACTACTTCTGCTTTATTCCACTGGGGCTGTGGTACAAAGATAGAGAATTCCACTGCCCAACATTAATACTTCCTATTTAATAAGAAAGCTTGAAAGTGCCTTGGAAAGTATATAACTTTAGGAAGCTCCTAATTTTTAGAAAGGTCATTTCATATTTACTGGTACAAGGAAAGAAGTAGCTTCAAATGCTGAATTTCCTTATTTGCCAAGAAGTGTTCAGGGTTTTGTTTGTTTTTTTAATAAAAACACTGAATTGATCCCTCTCTTCCCCCACTTGTAACTGGAAGAGTGTTATTACTACCATCTTAATTACCAAAATGTAATATCTTACCTTGATATGTCAATGGATGACATAGGTCTCCCATGTAGTCAATTTTCAGACCACATTGCACAGTGCTCAGGATAAATATTTTTATTTCTTGGTGCCATCACGTGGCAAAATTGAGTACTGCAGTTTTGAGCCCAAGTGCTTTTTTAGCATGGACATCAAAAGCCTCTCTAGACATAACATTCTGAAACAGGTGATCCTCATGCAATTAAGTGTAACGAAAGGATCCACTGCCTACATGATGTAGCAGCTTCTCAAAGTATCAAGATATAGATCCCCAAGTCCACAATAGTGAGTTTTCTGAAGAGCTGTTTGAAGATTCAGAAATTCTGATACACACAATTATTTTAACCCAAATGTAAGCTACAAATGAAAAGCAAATAAATTAGACAATTTACAACATTTGTTTTTAAAACTGATTGTGCCAAGGTTCCATCACAACACACATTAGAAGCATGGCTAGAAAGTCTCTGGAAAAAGTTAAAAGTTGAAATGTGTTTTAACCACACATTTTTTTAATATATTTTTTTCAGATAAGCAGTTGAATATTACTATTTCTTCAGCAACTACAGAACTCAGTTACACTTAAACCTACATAGCAGGTCAAAAAGCCCATCAACATTGGATCAAAGCATTTTTTAAAAATGAATTATGTTTGAATGTATTATCCCAACAGGACTCGTAGCTTTCAAGTATGACGCTTGGAAAAAGTCACAGCTTAAGAGTTTTGACGTCAGAATTCTGGCTAAATGTTAAACTGATAATTGCAAGCCTCAGTGTAGGCAGGTTGAGCAAGTGAGTTTTGCTGGTCAACATCAGAGAAACAAAATTACAAGAAACAGTCTTCTCCCAGGAAGGCCCCATGCGAACAAAGTATGATTTCTGACCCAAAATCTATGGTAGTATTAAACAACTAAAGAGGACTCAAAGCCACGTCAGAAGGGTATCCTACCATTTGTACCATCTGAAGGGGTATCCTACCATTGTCAGGTTATTCTCATACTAGAAGGTTTGATTTAAAAGCAAAGAGGAAGTCAACTTTGGGGACCAAAGAGATCTGGAAGCCTGGTTCTGTTGTGTCTGGTGAACTTTACAGAAGAAATGTTAGTAGAACGTTAGATTGGTTAAGCTGTCTCGAATCTGTTTTTCCCCTCTCCTGCAAATGATCCAGGCATGAGAAAGAGCACTGCCCTTTCATCCCAAGATGACTTTTCAGGTGAAGTAACACCACAGAAAGAATCTCGATAATTACAGTTTTGCAAAAATCAGTTAAATGGTGGAGTGACTGCTATAGAAGCTTTAAGGAAGTGGCTGTTAATACTCCTTCAGTCAAGTTCTCTCGCTGTAGGATGTAAGTTGTGTGAAACAAAACGAAAAATTCTTCAAAAGAAGAGAGAAGCTGTTTCAAAGTGCATTCCTCAGAGAAGGTAGACATTAAACTTTTATTTCCCACCTGTGAATGACTTGCTGGGAGCTATCAAGAGAATCATGACTCTAGGGTGTGTAAGTAAATGGAGAATCTTAATTCAAGAAGAACAGAAAGAACCAAGAGAAGAGTAGATCATTTCCTGGTCTCTCCCCAACTTCTATATTAACATTAAGCTTACAGGTTTGGTTTGGTTAGTTTCCAGAATTGTAACAAGATTCTCATCTATTACCCTGTCTCCTGACAAAAACAGTACACTATCCACAATCCCAGTGGTATAAAGTCACTGAAACAGCTGCCAGTGTTCTTTTGGTGGGTTTTGCTTTTTTTGGGGGAGGGGGGTTTAACCCTGATCTATTGTCATGATTGTAAAAACATTTTTAGTGTTTGGGGTGTATTTTCTACCCCATGTTTATTGTTAAGGTTTGGGGTGTAAATGTTACCCCAGTCAAATATCCTAGTTTGTGGTAAAAGTAGTAAGTGTGTTTCACAATACCCACACACCCCATGCCCTGCAAACACGAAGTTACGTATTTGAGGAGGTTGGCACCATGGCACCAGTTCCCATGGTTGGGCTTCTGCCCACCCTTCCACGTGCACTGCAGAACAGACAGACAGCCTGCAAAGGCAAAACCTCTAGGAAATTGATCAAATACTCCTTGCCCCTGTTCCTGGGAGGTGTCCCCATGTGTGTGATTTGGGGAGGGGGGGGTGGAGAGTCAGCAATTTGTGACAATAGAGACACTTTGTCTCTGTGGGTTGCCAGTCCCTAGAGCTTGTCTCTGTGGGTAGCCACTCCCTAAAAGCTATTAAGAGTGCTTGAAGGACAGCAATGTTTGTTGAGCCATCAGCCAAGGTTGACAGATGTATTTACATGTGTCGTGGGGTACTTTTCATTTTCTTCCCCTATACTTAACATTGGCTAGGGTAGAAAATGTACCCCATGGGAAAAATCAATGCATTTCTGGGGTAGTTTTTGGCCAAAGGTGTTTTTTACTTATAGAATGAAAACAGTAAATGGTAGGAGGGTGTACTTTGGCGACGCTGGCCTTCCAGGACATTGTCACCAGCACATTTGTGAACAAAGTTGTAGAGCCTCTGCTTTTCATTTTTTTTGCAAACAAAATACACATGTGGGGTAGTAAAGATACCCCATGTGATTGAGCAGGGTTAAACAAAACTGTGGCCTTCTTCAAAGGAAGATTTAACATATATTAAAGGATTAAGAGAGTTTGAATGTTATATTTAAGATGGTGCCAGTAATGCAGCCTATTTAACCATGATACAGTTGTTTTCAACTGTTTGAGAAATGGCTGATTAAAAAGCAAAAATAAAGTCAACTTTTGGAACTAGATTAATAAACTGAAGACACTCACATCACCTGTAGAGACAGCTCCAGATTCAACAGCACCACGAAGTTTCTAGTGCAAAACAGAAAATGAGTTAGTTTTTAAATATGTTCCTGGTAAAATACAATGGCAGAGTTAAGAATGGCCAGCAGATTTCAATATCCTGTCTAGGATATTTTAAGAGTCTTCATCAATGGGCCTTTTCAAATGGACTGGGAGCCCCGCAAGTGCGTGGAAGGGAGGGGTGTGCAGCGCAGTGGGTGGAGATGGGGTGGTCATTCCCACAGGTGCACACGCAACTCCACCCACCTCCATGCACAGAGGCAGCTCTATTTTCCCCAATGCCTCTGTGCGTGGGTGATGGGTGGAGATTGATGGAGGTACGTGCCCGCGCTCCACCTATCCGCCACGGCATTCCCACAGGCACCCTCCAACCATCTCCATGCAGCAAAACTGGGTGGAGGTGTCTTATGTAAAAAGGCCACACCTAAATAAATCTATTTTCCAGTTAAGTTTCTAATATGGCAGTGGGCAAGATGGGGGAGGGATATACTATTTTTCTAAATCAGCACTATAGCAATGGTCAAATAATCTGTTAGTAAGTGAAACTAAAGTTTCAACAGAACATGAGCGTCTAATATCCAAACAGATAACACAGTGCTAGGAGTACAGTGAAGTACATATTCTGCTCCAAGTATACACACAATCAACATTAGTCTCCAAACAATATTAGGAGCAGAGGATGTGACTATGCTTTGGGTAACATTAATTCCAAGAAAAGTGCTGTAAACTGCAGGAAGAAAAAACCTAACCAACCCCCAAAAATCATGTCTACCTAAATATTACTCAATGTCAGTACTATATTTGTGATATCCGTCATATGACATAACATACTTTCTGTGTCTAGGTCAAGAGTCAACATTGCTTCCATGTACCACAAAACAAGTTTCAAAATGGTCTGGCAAATTCTTCAACAACTCCCTTTTCTGACCAGTACACTGTCAAGTAACATTTTTGAAGCTCTAAAATTGTGTTAGGTAAAGAGACAAGCACTTGAGTCATACTAGTAATTCCTTCATTAAATTCTACAGCTTTTCTTAAAACAAAAACAAAAACAAAAAAAACATACACTGCATGTCTATACTACACTTAGAAGTTTAAAATACTGTAAACCATTTAGGACTGCACACTGTTTTAATATTACTATACCCCATATATATTTTATATTTATTTTGTTACCTGTGAACTAAGCTGAGTTTTAATCCAGTTGAAATAATAATTCAGATCACTGCCTTCCATCAGTTCTCTTCCCCAAGCAGCCAGTTTGGCAATAATCCTTGCTGCCTGAAAAAGATTGCAACAAGCAAACTTCAGTTGTAAGTGGTCAGGGATTTTGAGACAGGAAACACTGCTGTATGCTTTGGAAATGAAGCTCAGAAAAATTGTTAATACCTATTACAATTCTGCTGTATCACTCTTTTTAAAAAAAGAAAAGAGTTTCATGGTTCAGTTTACAGCTACTCCTATTTTGACTTTTTTATTGGCTCTCCCATTTGATACTGAAAGATACGGTAGCTTATATGACACAAGTCAATCCACAAGTATCAGATACTACAAAGAAAAAAATGAATCTATTGAAACATTACTGCAACCTAGGCTCCAGTCTTGCGCCACTAGCTCCTTACAGAGGCTAGAGATCACCATGCAAAGCCAATCATATAACGGAGGGCATAACATGTATAAAGTTTTAATTACTTCAGGTATCCAAATATTGAAATGATGAGCACAGAGAGACTTTCTGAATTATAATGTACTAGAGCTGAAACAAGTCTTGAGGAGGAAATTAAGATGTGGGAATATGTTTTGGCAAGCATTCCTACTGTACCGAACACCATACAAGACATGTCGTTTTGTTTAATTTTCCCCCACAACCAAGTGGGAAAACATATTTTGTTTTTAATTATTTAGAAAACTGGAATAGTTTGGAGTTAAATCTACAATTCAATTACAAACAACTAGAGGAAAAAAAGACCCCAACAGAAATTCCCCAATTTGACAAGTGTCCTGGGAACCAAAGGTTTGCCAATAAAGAACTGTGATCAGAAAGTTTCTACTGACAAAGGCCAGGAGGAGCCATGGTGCGGGGAAGGGGGTGGGGGGGAAAGAGATGGATGCGTGCCGTGTGGGTGGCGAGTCACACGGATACACACCCATCTCCATGCACAGAGGCATCTCTGTTTTGTCCAATGCCTCTGGGCGTGGGGGATCGACGGAGATGGGTGGAGCACAGAAGAGTACATGCACCCCCACCCATCCACACCAGTGGTCACATGGACACACAGTCACCCATGTGAGCAAGGGGGGGGGGGCGTCTCGTGTGAAAAGGGCCTAACTGTAGTTGGACAAAATGGTTTCAAAACAAAGCTGTTCACATTCAAGCTCTTGTGCTGTCTGCAATAAAGGTTCAGTTCTTCAGCAAGAGTTCTCCATTTTTGCAGTAGCTTTGCTTTTATTAATAATAATAATAATTTTTAAAAAACACCCATAAAAGCTCTATAGATCTGCAAGCTCCCAAAATAAGACAGACGTAGGTTTTTCTCACTATCCTCTCCTCAATCCTGGAAGTTTGACTGATGAAAGCTTACCATATGGACTGTGAAGAGATCTTGGCGGTTCAACATTGGCAGGAAGTAGGACCATGCAGTGTTTTTACCTCGCCTTGCATAGTAAAAGAAGATGCTAACACGCTGATGATTTTCCTGTAAGTGAGAAGAAAAAAGTGTCATTAGTTGGCATACCATGCCTCCTTTATGAATTCTTCACATTTAGCAACACATCTAAAAATAGCTGGATTTCCCAACTGTTAAGAGCCCAGACTGTTGCGGCTCATTGTTTCCCCACCAGCCCTGATATACACCAATTCACACCAAGTGCCAGCTTATTCACTTTATAAGTACAAAGGAAATGTAGCCATCCTTTGGGTCAAGTCATTAAGGCTATATTTTCAGATAGGCCTCAATTTTGCCTCCATTTGAACATGGTCAAATGTACATGAGTTTTTCTGCTCTTCATTGTTTGCAAACATTGTTAGGTACACATCAGTTAAGACTATTTTTAACGAGACCAGGAGGAAGTTCAAAGTAAGGTGGAGTCGAGCTTTTGTACACGAGCAGAGGGAACGAGAAGACTGCTATGAAGGAAAAACAAAAGGGAGGTAGTGCTGAGGATTACTGGGACGGGAAAAGAATTGGGGGGGTAAACTCCCTCCAGTCAGATGATCAAACTCCCCAGAACAGGAGCCCTACCTCCTCACTTTAAGTCCAATTCCTTAGAGAGATAATTACACCACCCTTTATTCTCACTTTAACTCCCCTGGGTTAAATTGTGAATTAAAGTGTGTTAGAAGATGCTTACTTCCAAAAGTCTGTCTGTGAGAACAAGCCCATACCAAGACTATCGCAGATTACTGAAGTAAACAGTCACACCAATGCATAGAGGCTTGAAAACAGTCAGCAAGTTCAGGATCTCCACAGAAGTGGAAAATCCAACACTTACATTTATTGAAGATTCTTTTACAGTATTAAATGTGGATATTAAATGAGAAGTGGAGGAAGGATATTCAGGTAGACTGGCTTTTGATTCAGTTACCACTTCAACTGTACACTTTGTGTGACCTTGGGCAAGTAATTTAACTTGCACAGTGCTTCGGTTCCCATCCATAAAGTGGGAATAATTTTCTACCCCACAGCGTATGTTGAGAATTGCAAATATGTGCAACAAAAGGGATTGTTTATTTCCCAAATCATGAATGAAAGACAACATATTTATACACAACTATATTAAAAAAAAAAAAAACTAGGGGGCTCCAATTGGGAATGAAGGGTATCAAAAGTTCAAGGCTGTGTGCTTGCAAGACATCTGCAGGGCTACACTGATAACACAGGTAGAATGAGTCCACATAGGGATCTCAGATTAATGGAAGAATTTGAACACAGAGGCCATGTGGGAATGTAAAATCCCTTTCTTAACATCCTGGAGCCACTGAGGAAGGGGGCATCTCCCGAAACGCGTCTGACTGGTTGGCGGGTAACTGAAGGCACATGCTACACAAGCCCACATTGGGAAGAAAAGACCACGGCCACCTCAACATCCCTCAAGGATTCAAATTTGAACTTCTGATACCCTTCATTCCCAATTGGAGCCCCTAGGAGTCTTTTTTTGTATATAGTTGTGTATAAATATGTTGTCTTTCATGCTCTGCAATTTTAATTGGTATAGCATTTATGAATTGGGAAATAAACAATCCCTTTTATTGCACATATTTGCAATGGAATAATTTGCACAGTTTCACACTTTAGCATTAATAATATAGTCCTACATAGCTCAATTGGTGGCCTTTTAGAGCCACAGTTCCTCCCCCTATCCAGTGCATGTTTGTGTGGACTTGTTCCCTTTAGGGGTCAGGACTCAGTCTTTTTTGCCTGCCTATGTTGAGAATACACCATTGCGAAGTACCAAGTTAACTACACAGGCCAAGTAACTACACAGAAAGAATACTCAGAAAAGGCCAAAAAGCCTGATCTAGTGAACAGAGTTTCATGTCTTATCCAAATCTACACAGGGACAAGATCATTCAAGCTGTCAGGAAGAGAGAAGAGAATTTTACCCAGGGTTCATTTCCTGTTCTTTTCCATCTTCTTTATCAATCCAGGAGAGAAAAAATAATTTAAAAGTTCCTGAAGATGGAAATTAAAGCTTCCATTATAAAGGATGATCATTTATTCATCTGACCATTTTGTTTTTATCCCTATTTGTAACAATCAAATGAATAAAATGTTCATTCTATAAAGTTGAGAAAAGCTAATTGCTAGCCTATACCAAGGTACTTTTTTCCCTTACAGAGCCACCCAAAGTTTATTTTTTAATAATTTAAGTATACATTTTAAAAATTACTGAAGAGTCCAATCAGTAGAACATTAAACATGCACATAGCTGAACTGACGCCAATTGGGACTACTCACATGTGTAAAATTAACCATAGGGCTAAGCTTAGTGACTTGTGCCTCCATACATAGGACAGCTTCATTTTCTATACTTCAGGTACTTAGCCATCATTCTCGGTATACCATGAAGTTCCTGAGCACTGAGGTGGTTTGCAATCTTTCTAACCAACGTGACTTGTCTGCTGCATAGCAAGTTATAATGTCTAATCTGAAGAAAGGTTATTAACCTACCTGCAGCATGTCATCTACCATGGTTAGAATATACTGAACTGTCTGTTCCTTGGAGATATGAGTCATTAAGTTTATGAAAGTTTTAGCACACTAGAAGATAAAAAGAGAACATTGGAATATTAAAAGTTGCTTTAATAATACACAACACAATCTCATTATGCAAGACCAAACTGTGAATATCAAAAATATATTCAATTAATTAAAAATTCCAAATAATTATTTACCATAAACATACAGTTAACATTACAGTACAGTGAAATATTTTAGCCAAGCTGTTCATTGCCTTTCAAAAATTACAGCTTTCTCCTGAGGCAAAAGTAGTGACAAAAATTTTCAAGAGATTAATGAAAGTGTTAGAATTCCTCCTTCAGTTTTTATCTAAAAAACAGTAAGTTTACAAAATTTGAACCAATTTAGATTTGGAACTAATACTGAGCAGGCTGGAAGCCTCTTTCCAGTTATTGATACAAGATGAGTATTTAAAAGACTTAACTGGACTAATCTATCCATGTGCCTTATAGAATGCAAGATGTATGATTTTTAAGCTACAATAAGCCTCCCTGTCTGATGGTGTCTCCCCACTGCCAAATATAAAAAGGGCTTCAGAGTCTGCTGGCAGCTGGTTGTTGGGGGAGAAAGAGAGAGAAAAGGGGGTGGGGAAGCTAATTGCTGTGACATCCTCAGCATTTGTCGCCTGCTAAGGCTTGCCTCCCTGTCTAATTGCATCTCCCCACTGGCAAATATAAGAAGGGCTGTAGAGTCTGCTTGTGGTTGCCTGCAGGCAGCTGACGAATGGTACTGTCCACTACTAGGCAGCTGTGCAACCGCATTTGGGGAACAGGACCAGATGTTTTGCACCATGAGGCAGCGATTCCTGGCACATTGAAAGCATCCCGCAAAATCCTTTGTTCTTCTATTCTACTAGGATAGGAAGAATTGCTAAACATCTTTACATTTTATCTAAGTTTTTGGCTTCTATTTCAGATTATGCCATGTTTTATCATAGAACAGCAGGGTTGGAAGGGACCTAAAGGCCATCTAGTCCAACCCCATTCTTCAAGCCTGTGGGTCCAGTACAACGCTTTACATTTGATAGCTTTGCTATGACCCCACATAGCAAAGCAACACACATTAGATATAACTATTAAAACACTGTGCCATTGTCTCAAAATACAAATATGCATTTTAAATCAAGAATCCATAGCAAAACGTATCTATTTAAATAGGAGGGGGGGGGGTATCTACTAGATGTCAGTATCTCAACACGTCCACTGTGTGTGAACCTCATCTTTTTTTGTTCTATTCCAACTGAATGATTTAAATAGTTTTAAGACACTTGCTAGAACGGCGAACTTGCACACTCCTGAAAAGATGATTTCTAGAGCTGCTGGATACCTTTGACTGCTGAAACTTGTTTAATATAATCATGTAGAAAAAGTAGGGTTTGCAGTGTTGGTCCCAAATAAACGATATCACTTTACTACTTTGTCTCTATTGTTTAATATCAGTCTTTTTCAGACAACAAACTTCCCACCCACCTCCCACCCACTATACATGTTACAGGGCACCCACAGGGCAACACTGTAGTTCTGCAAGATGTATAGTGGGTGGGTGGAGAGTGTTTTGTCTGAAAATGCCCATCATAAGAGGGGGGAAAAAACCTTTTAGCAAACTGAACACTCCCCTGAAAGCAGATTAAATGGGATTACCTGGTTCCCTTCAGCTTGTAGCAGCTCTTGTTTCTCTTCAGGGCTTCTCTTCTGCACAAATCTTTGAATAAATTCACAGTCTTCACCAGAAATCATCTGTCCTCTGGAAAGCAAAATGGGAAGCCATGAGGACTTCTTGTGTCCCAGTTTCTTTATTGTTTCAATTTTTATTTCTTTAGAATTACTATTTATATTGGATAAATTTATAGCTCTATAGTTTAGTTAGATTTGCATCCCACACTTCCCAAAAGGGTCAGAATGGCTATCATAAAAAAATACAAACAAAACACAGAGAATAAAAGCACATATAAAATACCCATAACACCTCCCAAATCCTAACCCTGCCTGTTGAATGTCTGGTCAAATAAACAGGTCTTGCATTTCCTCTGGAAGATGGTCAGCCTAACGCTTTGGATAATTTCCAAGGGAAGGGAGTTCAGAACCCATGGACCAACCACATGTCTGTGTATGCCTGTGTCATACGGACCTAGCGCAATGATGGAACTTGCAAGAGTGCCTCCAGCTGACCTTATAGGCCCAGGAAGGGGCATATGGGAGGAGGCAGCCCTTTAGATATGTAGGGTCCAGGCTGTTTAGGGCCCTAGCCTCTGCACGAAGGGTAACATATAAATATGAATAAATAAATAATAATAAATAAATACATTGTGTGTGTGTGTGTGTGAACTAAGAACTCCTATTTTGCTAAAAGAGCTTCATGTGCAGAGAAATGAGAACTCGTGAGGAAATGATTTAAAGATACAATCCTGTCTTGCTGCTGTTCAGCAGCAGCATCTGTCATCCAAGCCTTTGGGAGCATGCATATGTTTCTAGGCAGGCTGGGGTTTTTTTAAAAATGAAAATGAAGGAATCTGCCATAAATAATTACATTTGACCTCAAGATTTTAATTTTCAAAATTGTTTTGTTTTGCTTTACTTTCCAAAGCTGTTAGGCTGCCGACTAATTAATTTGCTATTTGTGATGGCATATAGGAGCTAGTGAGTATGCCATGATCATCCAACTTCTAACTAGATTTGACAAATAAAACAAAGATTGGCAGAGTTTCAAACTTAAGCAAATACAAAGCACAGTGATTTCTCTTCCCTGAAAGCAGTGATTCACATTCAAATTGTTTTCCACGTTGCCGTCAATAGGGAAAATACAGCAAACATGAGTCCCTTTCAACAAGTCTGCAGTACTGTTCTTGCCAAGGTGTCAGTACACACATGCGGTGGCAAGCCCACCCCACACTTCCAGTTGCCAGGCACAAGAGAGACTTCAGCTATAGAGCTCCTGTAGTTGTTCGCCTAAGAAACAGGGACAAGTGGTTTCAGGTTTCACTTCTGCTGATTATGCTTCTTGTATTCCTCATCTTTCTCCCTTCCAACCACCACACTGCTCTGCAAAGAACTAAGAACTATTATCTTATTTCCTAAATTAATTACAAGAGGGATGATACAACAGCACAAGGAGGAACAGAATCCACAACTCATAGCATGATTGCTCCATAGCTTAGCTAGCCAGTTACACTGATAATACTGCTGCAGTATCCCAGCTGCCATTTAACCACTAGGTAATATACAAAGTCCTTCTCCAATGGCTGGATTCAGAACAGCACTCAATCAACAGTTGTTTCTGTAGTTCACATGTTAAGAACTTTGAAAAGGAAACCTGCATGTTGGGGATTCAAGTCTGGCTTATATATTTGGTTTCTTTTTTGAAAGTCTTCTCTATAGTACTGTTTATTGTTTTTCAATCCAGTCTCAAAGTTAGGTAATGGGCTATTTTAGTTTTGCACACATATGCATAAAAGCAGCATATTTATACTACTGGGCAATGGGGGCATTTTATCTTTTTAAATGGGTACATTGGGTCTCAAATGTGCACTTTCACAAAGTGAATCTGTATGTGACTTTAAAAAAAAATGGAGAACATCGATCCACAATAAAAAGTCTATTTCTGATTACAGTAAAAATTACTAATTCCTCAACTAGTAAGAAATATTAAAATATCCTAGAGATGAAAAACATTTATACAGTATTTTTATTTAGGAAATGTTACCTTCTTAGAAAATATTAAAGTTATTCACACACACGTGATAAACTAGATGAGACGGCAGAAACAACAGACATTGTTTAGGCACGTTACAGAGAAAGATGTAATGCAAGAATAAAAATTTAAAAGGGACCAATACTTACCCATCTACCATTTCAAGATGTTACTACATGAGAGGGTCAAACTGCAGTAGTTGAGATGCTCCCGGGGGGGGAGGGGGGGGAGGAGAGAGAACAGGAGGCGTTTATGTGCACAAAACCATCCAATCCCAAGGCAATAAATTGAAATGAACATACTACTCCATGTGTCAGTGTTTCCAGCACTCCCCACTCATATTTCCAGGGTCAAATGTTTTCCATCTATGAAAGCTGCACAGGACGGCTTCTTCAAATCAGTCTAATTCACTGTCTGCAGGTGGCCAACAGCTGTGAAATTCTCACTGAATTTTCTCAGCTGCCTGCAACTAGTTAAAATACAATAGTCCTTGCAGTTTGTTCACCAAGACTTGTAACACAGAGAAAAATAAGAGATCTGAAGTAGGTTTAAAAGAACATGCTTCTCTCATTTATGAATTAAATGCTGCTGTGGTGGTGTGCCAGACTGAGGGCACTGTGAACATTTTCAGTCTTGCCATATGCTTCACTACAACTGTTTTCAAACGAGATGCTACCTGCCATAGCCCTGGAGCCGACAGCCTGTCTGAGGGTGGAGAAGCTGGATGCACGTTCTCATACGCCATGGAACTCCTGCTCACTGCCATGCACAGACCACTGCCAGGAAATCCGGAGTGCTCCGTGCAAGGCAAGCCAAATAGTTCTGTGGCAACAGGCAGCCACAGAATCCCTGCCTGTATGAATGGCAGCAGCCAGTCATGCCAGCAAACAGATCTGCCACTCATAGGCACTGTGGGCAGGGGACGTGGCCTTTCAAAGTCTCAAGAACTGGCCGGGAGCACTGGAGCTTTTCCGGGTGGTGCAGCGGCTGGTCAGTCCAGCCTCTCTCCACCTGGAACTGGAATCTTCCAGTGCCCACTGTGACATGTTTGTTGACTTTTTTGTGGATAAAATCTCTCAGATTCACCACAACTTCAATGCTGCACTTATAACAGAAGGTGAACCTGAGGGGGTGGAGGACCCACCTTGTCAAATTTCATGGGATCAATTTCAGTTGGTGTCGCCCGCTGATGCGGTGGAGGTCCTTGGGGCTGTAAGGGCCACCTGTTGTGAATTAGATCCGTGTCTGTCCTGGCCGGTTAAGGCCAGCCGGGAGACATTAGGGTCGTTGCTGGTGGGGGTTGTCAACGCCTCCCTTAGGGAGGACAGGGTGAGGCCCCTGCTCAAGAAACATTGACTCCCCAGTCAGCTATCGGCCAGTCTCTAACCTTCCCTTTCTAGGGAAGGTTATTGAACGGGTGGTGGCTCAGCAGCTTCAAGGGCATCTAGATCGGGTCAGTTTCCTTGATCCTTTGCAGTCTGGTTTTCGTCCTGGGTTTGGCATGGAGACTGCGCTTGTGGCTTTGGTTGATGACCTGCACCGTGAATTAGACCAGGGCAGATCTTCTATTTTAATTCTATTAGATCTGTCGGCTGAATTTTATACCAATGACCACGAGATGTTGGTGGCTCGGCTGCGGGACCGGGTCGGGGTGGGCAGAATTGTTCTTGAATGGTTTCACTCATTTCTGGCCGGGAGAATTTAGCGTGTGGTTCTCTGGGAATGTACTTCATCTCCCCGGGACCTCACGTGTGGAGTCCCGCAGGGTTCTATTCTGTCCCCTCTCCTGTTCAACGTGTACATGCAGTCTTTGGGCAAGGTCATGAGAGGGTTTGGCATGCGTTGTCATCAATACACCAATGACCCACAACTTTACCTCTCTTTTTCTGTAGATCCAGACCCAGCAGTCTCGATGCTCACCCAATGCTTGGCAGCTGTGGGGGACTGGACGAGGGCGAGCCGTCTGAAGTTGAATCCCGACAAGACGGAGGCGATGTTGGTGGGTAGGGTTAGGGGGCGGGGTGACCCTCATCATCAATGGGGTCTGCCCCCCTAGGGCCACACAGGTCCATAGCCTGGGGGTGCTCCTCAACTCACAGCTCCGCCTGGATCTCTAGGTGGAGGCTGTGGCAAAGGGAGCATTTTGCCAATTACATTTGATACAACAGCTGCGGCCATCATCATCCATGGCTTTATCACCTCTAGAGTAGAGTACTGTAATGCACTCTACGTGGGGCTGCCCTTGGGGATGGTCCAGAGGTTGCAGCTGGTGCAAAACGCAGTGGCCCGTCTCTCGAAGTCCCCCGGGTTGCCCAGGTGGCGACGATGGGGAGGGCGTTCTCAGTGGCTGCTCCTAGGCTGTGGAACTCCCTCCCTATGAAGGCTTGCCTGGCCCCAGACCTCCCCTCTTTCCCGCCGGGCCTTTGGAGAGGGAGACGGGTGGGGTGGGGGAATTCTGCCCTTTTAGTTCTTTTTAAATGTTTTAAATGACATTTTGCGTGTGTTTTTATTGATGTGTTTTGTAAGCCGCCCCGAGCTACTCCTGAGCAGGAGGGGGCGGGGTAGAAAAATAGTAAAATAAAAATAAAATAAATACATTATTCCCCTGCACTTGCAAAGGCCAGCCTGGCACATTTCCCCTTCATCTTGGTCAATGGCAGGGAGAGTGCATGGGGGCTGCCTCTGCAGCCGCCACGCTGAGAGCTGCCTGTCTGAAGCACACCCCACTCACTCCACCTGCGTGGGTGGGTGCTCCGTGGCACAGCCACACTGTGGCCACACACACCCCAATCACCTTGCTCATTTAAAAACACCCAAAGATATTGCAGCCGGTGCAAAACACGGTGGCTCACCTTTTGATAAGGATACCCTGGTTTAATATGCAACTGCATCCAATAGCTTTCCAAACACAATTGAAGGCGACAGTACTGACCTAAAAAGCCTTAAATGGCTTGAGCCCTGCATACATGAAAGACTTTCCTCCCCTATGCTCTACTGCAATCCTTAAGATCAGCCAAGAACCACCTCTTGCTAATTCTATCATTTCATTCATACAGCAAAGGCTTGCAGGGAGGCACTCTCGGTGCCTGCACTACAACGTCAATAAAATTGCTCTTGCTACCAGAGAAGGAATACAAAGACAATGGTATCCAAAATAAAGGGAAGTTTGTCTTGATAAATATTTTTGATACATTTGGGGAAGCCACCAGAGTCCAACAGAACTCCCCAACTTTGGCCTATTAGAAGTCAATTTCTTCCTGACTCACACAAAGACTGATTAGCATTTGCTCAAGCATACTATAGTGATAAAGCTAAAAAAGTTACGTTAAGGAACTCAAAAATATAACAAGTAATTTACCCTAATATAGCACTTGTCGTTTTCAAAGAATCTTAATAATAAGAGGAACCCTTGATCTTCAACTCCGTGTTTAAGTATCAGTACAGAAGACGACCCAATTTAGTCAAAGTCTGACAACTTTTTTTTTTTTTTTTTTAAAAAGAGGGTCTTCAAGCAAATTATTTATTGCTTTGATCCAACATTAAAGCTTAGGGAAATTAGGAGTTGTGACTGACATTCTCTATAACAAAGGGAGAACTGGAGTTTAAGGTTTCTTTATAAATCCCAGTGGAAAGAGACATTTCCCTAAGTAGCACAGAGTTGTATAAAAAAGGAAAGAAGTTTGGCAGCTCAGTAAACAAAGCATTAATATTTCAACAGCAAGCTAGGGATTCTGAATAATGACTTTACTAATCTAAAAAAAATCCCACCTTCCAATCCCTTAAAAAATAATTATGCAATAACATCTAGAAGCCTGTCACGATCATCAACACAGTGACAAAAAAATCCCACCTCCAGCCGATAAAGTATCTAGTACCACAGCTTATAGGTTCCCACTGATTTGCAGAGGTTTTCCAAATCTCTACAACAGGGACTAAAAGTAACCATAACTTCATTCTTTCAGCAGTTTCCCCCTTTTTTATTGAAATACATCCCATTGACCACAAACAAGCTCACCTGCATTTTTACCACAACAACTAGTCCATACAGAGTAAATGTTAACACCACCACCTCATAAGTAGAACCTTAAAATGTGACTTCTCTACAAATTATGATGGAATTGGAGGTTTTAGGATGTCAAACCACTGGGTTGTTCTGCTGTAAGACTCCAAAAATTGTTCTTCCTAGAACTCATCAAACTGCTCATGAAACAATTTTATTTTATTTTTTTAAAGGAGTTGGGGGTAGTGAGTGAAAGATTTAAGAATTAAAGCACTTTGCTCCACCATGAATATAAAAAAAGAGACATTGGGTAATTTCAGACATGACGGGCCCAAAGGCCCGCCACACTGAACCCTCGATTGGAATCCGTCTCGCATCCCAGTCGGTGATCAGGCCGGCTGTCCTTCAGACATGCCGGCCTGATTGCTAACAGGGATCGGGACGGAGCGGAGCTCCGCAGGGTGGGGGCAGGGCTGCGCAGCCCTGTGGTGAAAGGCATTTTCATAACGTCTGAAATTACCCATTAGCAACTGCTGCTATGCAACTTAAGGAGGTACTTGCTGCTTAAGATTTTATACACAGAAACAGCCAATATTAGGAGCAAATAAGCTGCCGTTTTTAAAAAAAAATAAAAATCTTGGCCAGTCAGAATGACACAGTATCTTGCAAACAACTTTAGTTCCTGTTCTTTGTCCACATGACAGCAAAGAAAACTAGACTTCTTCATATTATACCATCTGTCTATTATACGCCAATTGAGATATGGTTCAATACCAATCTTCCAAATGGGGTACTTTCAGACGTTACAGGCGGCCGGTTCACCACAGCGAACCACCAGGGGGGGCGAACAGCGCAACCACGCCCGGGGGTTGGAAAACGACCCAAACAGACGTGCCGGGAACGGGACCACGGCCCGGAACCGGGCCGCACCATCGCGGCCCGTGGCAGCACAACAGACGTGCAGCCGAACCCCCGGCGGGCGCTAAACCCCCACAAGGCACCGGGCAGGGGCGGGACACAGACATGGCCGACTGAGGGCAAACGAAGCCACAAGGCACACAAGGGAACGCCCACACAAGGGAAACGGGAAGGGAGGGGGGAAGAGCGAGAACAGGCTGACAGCCGGCTCACACAGCGGTCCCGCAGCGGGGCACAATGCACGGCCACACGCCCGCGCACACACACACACACACACACACACACACACACACCAGGGAAAGGCCGGGAAGGGGGGAAGGGGCGCCCGGAACACCCCACCCGGAACACCGGCAGGGAGGGGGGGGCACCACCACGGGGCAAGGCACAGACAGCAGCAACCCCCACCCCCACACCACCCCAGTCCAGTCCAGTCCAAGGAGGTGCCCCCACAGGAACAGAGGCAGTCTCGGGGGGGGGGGGCGGACCCCCGGAGCAAGGCACGTTGGGGGCCCCCAAAGCACAGCGAGGCCGGCGGAGGGGCGCCAGGAGGAGGAGGAAGGGGGCCCCACAGTCAAAGGCTGGCACAGGCAGGGCAGCCGGGTCCAGCGGTGCTCCTCCGCAGCACCAGCGACGCTCAGGCAGCACCCACGGAGTCACGGGGATGGAGGGGGCCCAGGACCACGGCCAGGGGCAGCAGCAAGCAGCGAGGCGGGCGGGAGCTCACCGAGGTGGGGTCCGCAGGTCGGGAGCGGCCAGCGGGGACCAGGGCCCCCCCCCGGGCCGGGGCGGGAGCCCACACGGGGGCACCACGCCGGGGGGGGCAGGCCAGCGACGCGGGGCTCACGGGCCGCTGCCGGGGGCCCCGCTGGCCCGAGGGCCCGGGTGGCCCGCCCGGTGGACCAGGTGGGGCCAGTGCAGCATGCCCCGGCGGTACCCCTGCAAGGACATGTAGTGGGCGATCAGGTAGTAGGCCTCGAAGGGATCGGGCATGGTGAGGGCCAGCTGCACATCCACACGCGCCCACACCGCCAACAGGGATGACATCTCCACCGCGGAGGGCTCCGGCACACAGCAGGCAGCAGAAGGGGGCCACGGAAGATGCCCCAGCTCCAGAAGCCGCTGGAACGCCGCCCCACGGGTGCGCTGGTACCCACGGGCCCCGTGAACACAGGAGAAGTAGCTCACGGCCAAGGCAGGGCCACCCTCGGCCAGGCACTCCGAGTAGGCGCCCAGACCACACACCACCAGCGCTGACACGGTCTCCGAGGCGCTCCAGGGCACATGGGCGCACAGCACCTCCGGGATGCGCCCCTCGGGGAAACGAGCCAGCCCCAGGGCCTCCGCATGCAGCCGGCAATCACGGGCGCTCACCACATGGCCAAAGTAACGGAGCCCGGAGCTCAGGCTCTCGTAGGCACCTGCACGGCTCCCCGGCCCGGCCAGGAGCAGCTGCACGGCAGGGGTGTGCCACAGGTCGCACAGAGACATGGTCTCGCGGAAGGCCCAGATATGGGGGGCCCCTTGGGGGCCGGACAGCGGGAGCCCCATGGATGGGCAGCCAGCCATGGTCCAGCACAACAGGGAATGGGACACGGAGCCCGGAGGGCACACAGACTGCCCAGGGCCGGGAGAGGCTCGGCCCGGCCCCCGGGACAGGGAACACGGGCCCGCACCGCAACATTGTAGCACAACAGAGCGAGGCGTAGGGTGCGGGCCCGGCACAGCTGCAGAGAACAACAGCGAGCTCTCTGTCTGCCTAATCGCACCTTCAAGGCCATCCCGCTACAAACAGCGAGGGGAGGGGGCCCGGGGTGCTGGGGGCGGGAGCAGCCGGAACGCACCGGCACAGGGCGCGCGCAGGCCCGCGAGGCCGACCCCCGGGCGGAGCCACCAGCACCGGGCCGCCATAAGCGCTCCCAGCCCCCACCGGGGCCCCAGCACCATGGAGCGCGATAGGGCAGGTGGGAACTGGATGTTCCTCGCGCTCGCGGCTGAGTGGCACCGTGACCACACTGAGCAGCTGTGCCTCCTGACCGAGAGGGTGCACCTGGCCGTCCGCCTGCGCTATGTCCTGGCCCTGCGGGCTGGCGTGCGCCTCCGGGGCCAGCAGGCCCGCAGGAGAGTCCGTGCCCGGCTCAGGGCTCGGC
The DNA here is from genome assembly GCA_003113815.1 of Sphenodon punctatus. Taxonomy (NCBI): domain Eukaryota; kingdom Metazoa; phylum Chordata; class Lepidosauria; order Sphenodontia; family Sphenodontidae; genus Sphenodon; species Sphenodon punctatus. The sequence continues at coordinate 882,115 of QEPC01009507.1, forward strand.
GCCGGGCCTGGGGGGCGTGGCTGGCCGCCTGCCGGAGCCTCACCCGGCCCGCTGCGCTCCGAGGGGCCGCGAGGCGGTTCCGCTGGGCAACGCAGACCCTCCGCCGGGCAGCGCTGCTGGCTATGCCCATAGCGCGGAGCCTATGGGTCACGGAGCGGCCCCAGGCCTGGTGGGAGCGGGCCCAGGCCCACTGGGGGGAGGCCGAGTGGGGGTCCCACTTCCGGATGGGCAAGGCCACCCTGCTGCGCCTAGCGGAGCTCCTCACGCCCTGGCTGGAGCGGCAGCACACCTCCATGCGGGAGCCCATCCCCATGGTCCAGCGGGTGGCCATAGGGGTCTGGGCCCTCGCAACGCCCGACTCCTGCCGCTCCGTGTCCCAGCACTTCGGGGTGGGGCTCAGCACGGTCGCCTGCATCGTGCGGGATGTGTGCGAGGCTGTGGAGGGCGTGCTCCTCGACAGGACCATCCAGCTCCTGGACCAGGGCGCTGTGATGGCTGGCTTCGCGGCCGGGGGCTTCCCGAACTGCATCGGAGCCGTGGACGGCACACACATCGAGATCCTGCGCCCGGCCGCGGGGGAGGCCCTGGAGTATGTGAACCGGCACGGATACTACTCCCTGCACCTGCAGGGGGTGGTGGACCACCGGGCCCGCTTCATAGACATCTACACGGGCAACTCCGGCCGGAGTCACGACGCCAGGATCATGACCATCTCCCCCTTCTATGCCCGCATGTACCGGGGGGACTTCGCGGACATGGGCATGAGGTGGATCGAGGGGGTTCCCATGCCCCCCTGCATCCTGGGGGACCCCGCCTACCCCCTGACCCGCTGGCTGATGAAGGTCTACCCTGTCCCGAGCACCCCTGCGGAGCAGGTATACAATACCCGCCTGTGTGCCAGCCGGACCGTGGTGGAGCGTGCCTTCGGGGCCCTGAAGCAGCGCTGGAGGAGTATAGCTGGCCGCCTGGACTTCACCGTCCCCACCTCCGCCCTGGTGATCGGTGCCTGCTGCGTTCTGCACAATGTGTGCGAGACCGAGGGGGCGGCCCTGGAGTACCCCGAGCCCCACCGGCCCCCCGGTCCTGTTCCCCTGTACGTGAACGCAGGGAACCCCCGGGAGTACCGGTATGCCAAAAGGATCCGGAACGCCCTTGCAACCCACATCGCCCGGGGGGGCCCGCTGTGAGGGCCTTCCCGCCCCTGGGGGCCCCACCCCCCCTTCCGTGCCAATGCCCCTGTACACGCGGTCCCACAGCCCTGTCCCCCCCACAAACGGGCCGGGGACAACTGTCTATTTACACCACTTTATTGCCCACACAGTTCACACAATCACCCTGTGCCCCCTCCCCACCCCCGTGCCCGTGACCCCGTCCACCACCCGCCCTCATGTGGCCCTCCCCCTCCCCCCCCTTCCCACCATCCCCCCGCGTTTCCTGGGCCGACCCCTCGTGCGGCCGCTTGGGCCCACCGAGCTCTGGGAGCTCCCCTCCCCCCCACTGTCCGTGTCCCCTGCCGTGTCCTGGGCCGGTCCCGGCCCCGGCAGGGGGCCGGGCGGCGGATGGGCAGCTGTGCCCGGTGCCCCGGTCGCGCCCCGGGGGGGCTGGACCCTCCGGAGGCCCGGGGGCACTGGGAGGCGCATGCGAGGGCCCTGGGGCCGGGGGGGCGCCAGGGGCGGCAGGGCTGGGCCCGGGGGCGCCGAGGGGCCCGGCATGGGGACCTGGGCGGGCAGGGCGCCCGGAGGTGCGCCGGCCATCACGTAGGCACACATGGTGCCCGCATGCAGGAGCAGGGAGGTCCCAATGTCGTGGGACCTGTCCATCTTTGCACTGTGCTCCCGCACCATGCCCTGTATGTCCTGCCGGAGGCCCCTGAGCAGCCCCTGCTGCCGCTGGTGCTCCCGGCGCTCCCGCCTCCGCTCCAGGCGCACCTCCGCCTCCAGCCGGCGGTCTGTCTCCAGGGCCTTCTCCATGGACCGCTCTATGGCCGCCTCCATGCGGTCCACGGAGGCGATCATGCGCTCCCCCTGTTCCTCCGCCCTGCGGACGATGTCCTCCGCTTGCTCCTCCCTGCGCCTGCGGACCCGCGCCCGGTACTCCCGCATCCGCTGGGCTGGGGCCGCGGCCGGCGGAGGCGCCGCGCGCGGGGGCTGCCCTGTGGAAATGGGCGGGTGGGTCAGTGCAGGGCCCTGTCCCCTAGCGGGGTCGGGTCCCGGGGCCCCCTGCCCCCCCTCCCCCACTGAGGCCGGAGGCCCCCCTGGGCTGGCGCCCGGGGGGCCCTCCCGCCATCCCAGCCCTCCCGCCTTACCTGGGTCCGGCACCTGCTCTCCTGTGCCCTCCGCGGGGGCCTGCACCGTCTCGCTGGCCCGGTCCTGGGGCTCCCCATGTCCTGCGGGCGGGAGAGGGGGGAGCGGGTGAAGGGGGCTGGTTGTGGCCCCTGCAGCAGGGCCCCCACCCCCGCCCCTGCCACCGGCCCCCTGGTCTTGCCCCCCCCTGCCCTGGGGGCCCGCTTACCCTCTATGTCCGTCTCCGAGCCTTCGGAGCCCGGCGCCTCACCCTGGGAGTGCTCCCCCTGGGACCACTGGCTGAGGGTGGTGAAGGTGCCGACCTCCGACTCCGCCTGGCCGGCCCGGCGTTGGGATGTCTCCGGGCTGCTGCTGGGGGGGGGCCTTGGGGCTTCTGCGGGTCCCGGGTGGTCCTCCTGGGGGTGGGGGTCCCCTGAGCTCGTGTCTACCGGGCGGGCGGCGAGGGGAGGGGGTACCTCGGCCCGCTCCCTGCCCTGGACCACAGCGCTGCCCACCAGGCGTGGGGCAACGATGGAGCCCTTCATGTGAAGGATGCGGTCCAGGGCATCGTAGTAGGGGGCGGTGCGGGCCCCGTGGCCGGAGCGGCTGTTATTGTCCTTGAGGGCCTTGTACCCCCTCTTGAGCTCCTTGGCCTTCGAGCGACACTGGTTGACAGTGCGCTCGTGCCCCGCCGCCTCCATGTCGCGCACGATGTCCCGGTAGACATGCTCGTTGCGCTGGTTTATTGCGAGCTCCACCTGGTACTCGAGGGTCCCCCAGATCCGTATGAAGTCCCGGGTCTCCTGGAGGCCCCACTGTCCCCCTCTGTGATAGGCCTTCCTCCGGCTGGGCCCCTGCTGTTCCTCCTCCCGGTGCAGCTCATGCTGCACCTGCCTCTGCTCCTCCTCCACCTCCTCCTGGGGGTGCGCCTCCGGGGGCCGGGGGCCGGGCTCCTCCTGGGGCTCGTCCGCCCGGGCCGACTTTCGTGTCTGGGGGGGGGAAGGGGGGTGGTTGGTTGCTGGGTGAGGGTGTGGGCCCTCTCGGGGGCCCCCTGCCCCCCTGCCCTCCGCCCGGGGTCCCCCTGCCCCCCTGCCTTCCGCCCGGGGTCCCCCCGGCCCCCTCCACAGGGGGTTCCCCTGTGCCCCCTGTTCCCCTCCCAGTGGGTGCCCTTACCCGTTTCCTGGGTGCCTCCTGTGGGCCTGTTCCGGCCGCTGTCCCCGGGGCGGCGCGACCCGGCTGCAGCTGTGGTTGGTGTTCCCGGGGCGCCTCCCTGGTCGGGTGCTCCCGTGTGCCCCCTTCCTGCACCTGTGCCCCCTCCGCCTGCATCGCTGGGCCTGGCTGCACGTCCTCCGCCTCCTGTCCCGCCGCTGTCGCTGTTCGTGCCTCCGCTCTCTTCCGCTTCCCTCCTCGCTCCATCCCGCCACGCTTGCTTGCTGCTGCTCTCGCTTTAAATCTCCCTCCGGTGTTTGTGTTGGTGCTGGTTGCCTGGCAGCGACGCTGCGTGCCTCGTCCCCGGCCGGGGCTCCATTTTTTTGGTTCCGCTGGGGGATTGGCGTCCAGACGTTACTTTTGCTTGGTTCCCTGTGGGGGTTCGATTGACCACGCTTCCCGGGACCTTCCCCCGGCTAGCCCGGGAAGCGTGGTTGAACCTGACCCCATGTGGGTATTGAGCGTGATGAACATCTGGTGCGCGCCGTTCAGACGTTCAGGGCCCTTTGGCCCCACGGGGGGGTTCAGCGTGGTTCAGTGTGGTTCAGCGTGATCTCGTAACGTCTGAAATCACCCATGGTTAGCAGTGAGACCATTTCATTGTCATATTATCTGCATGTGTCAGATCACAAAATGTTGTTTTATAATAGAGTTTAAGGGGTTCTTCAGCTAATATGATTGCCTGACTGGTTTAATATTTCCATTCTCTAGTCTATTTAACTAGAAGGGTTGACTTCTAAAAACAGACAATATAATTTCAGTGTATCAACCAGGATTCTTAAATCACACGCACAAGCCTATTATTTAATTTTAAAAATAGTTTTATCTAATTCCAACAACAAAAAATTAAAGTTAACAGTATTCCTCAAGGCCCAAAATAGGGCATGAAATTTCAGATCGAACTCTGGGAGGAAAAAAAAAAAAAAGTTCACTCGCTAGGTTTATCCTGATATTAAACCGTTCTTGCCAGACTGCACCCCTGAACCAGTTGGCAGCCTCAGTTTTCTGGGCACCAATGGCTCCTAGGTGCCTGAAGATTTCATGCCGTGGCCCAAAATACACACCCTTCAGGAGTACAAAACTAACCTTTTTGCAAAACGTTTAAGGATTCCTACAAAATAAACAGTGTGAACAATTATTCATCACAAAACCCATGCAGACTTGTCTTTTGTTTGTATCCAATTGTACTGTAATTCCCTAAAAGCAAGTGTTTTGATTCTGCAAAGAGAATTCATTACAAGGGAGACCGAGAAAAGCTACTTTACCATTTTGACAGTCTCTCAAAGAAAGTAAAACCTGGCATACATTTTTTTTTAATTTATTTTTTTAAAAAGGGAAATGCGCATGCGTGAGGAGTGAGCTGACACAAATCCCGAGAGCTCCCGACCCACGTTATATTCTGCCAAACACCCAGTAAGAGTGCGAACCCACCCCGAATCATTATGAACAAGCAGGGGAACACACACACACCCCACAAAACAAACCGAAAAAAGCAACAATGAGGAGCTTCTGTAAGGCTAAACAACCGGCAGCCAGTGGGGGCCTGCGTCAGTGCGAGAACGCCAAAATGGCAGGCACAACGGAGCAGCATACCCCATAAGAACCTTCCCCAGAGGAAGGAGGGGAACTGCAATCAGTAATGCACTTGATTTAGGAGCTCAGGGCTGAAATCAAAACGGATTTGCAAAAAGCTAACTTACACAGGGAAAAGATATTCGTAAGATAAGCAAGGTACAGTAGGTCACAGAAGAAATAAACGTGAAAATAGAAAATATTAATAAAAATGTACAGGCCCTAGAGGAAAGGGTTTCACAGGCTGAGGACCAGGCAACAATACAAGAACAAGTCCTGACCCAAACGCAAAAAGCCGTGAAACAACTAAAGGAGAAAATAGAGGACTTAAGAGAACAGAACAAGAAGAGCTAATCTCAGAGTGGTGGGAGTGCCTGAGGGTCTTGAAACAGAGGGGGTGGAAAAGCTCATAGAGCAAATCTTGAGTGAGAACTTCCCCGAGGAGATGCATGCCCCACTCCCTGAAATGGAAAGAGCACACCGAGCTTTGCGCCCCAAACCCAAAGACAATGAATCGCCACGTACTATTATAGCAAAGTTCCTCAGATACAAAGACAAGGAACAAATACTCAAGACTGGCCAGGAGTCAACAACAACTGACATTCAGAGGCACGAACATAAGAATCTACCCAGACTACACATATGAGACCACGCAGAAACGCAAAAGCTGGGCAAAATACTATCCCAAACTGATACAACTGGGACTGAAACCCCAAGTGCGTTTCCCAGCCAGAATAATCATTTGGATAGACAACAGAAGAAAGTTTTTTGAAGACACGGATGAGCTGGAAATACGTGAAGGCTGATTTGGAGGAAGGGAAAACAATATAAGGTTATAATTGTCATTTACAATACATTTATCATTTAGCTGTTATGATGGGCAGGGGGGAAGCACAACACAATTAGACATGTACTCATGGAAGGTACAACATTTTATAAGGGAGCAAGCGGGAGGATGGGAAGAGGTTTAACCAGTCGGGAAGAGGATTCAGAGGATGAGACACACTAGCAACAACAGACTCCTTAAGAGCGCAGGGAAGGAGAAGATGGGGGGGAGGGAGGGAAGAGGGAGGGAAAAGGGGACAAGAGGAAGACCTAAAAGAAATGAGTCCACACTTCAGTTCAGAACTGACACCCAGTGAAAAGGAAAGCATAAAATGGAGCTAACACTTAAAATGATCACACTAAATGTCAGGGACTCAAACCACCCACTTAAAAGAAAAAAAGTGTTTAAAACCTTTTAAGAGAACAAAAAATTGACATTTACTTTTTGCAAGAAACCTACCTTTTAAAAAAAGACTTAAGCAGATTTGCTACCAAAAATATAGGCACAGTCATTGCGGAAAGTGCTACCAAAAAAAAGGCAGGAGTTTTAATAGGGTTTAGACCGGAATTAGAACCCAAAATAAACAAAGTGATTACAGATGAGCAGAGAAGGTTTTTGCTGATAAATGTCAAAATTAAGGGAAATAAATTTGCACTAGCAAACATCTACGCACCCAATGACACCACAAATCAATTTTTGCAGACTACCCTAAAAGGAGTAGAAGGCGAAGCAGAAGGGATCCAAATAATTCAGGGAGATTTTAATATATATATTTTACAGAAAATGATACATTAAAACAAGTAAAAATAACAAATGGGCAAAAGAGGATAGCAGAAGACTTAGGAAGAATGGGACTAGTAGAGGAGTGGAGAACTTTAAATAAACAAATAAGGGAATGTTTATTTTTTTCGCCAGCGCACGGCTCCTTCTCGCGTATAGATCAGTTGGGTTGAAAAAACAGAATTAGGGGCACTTAAAGTGCAATACTCCCTTTAGTGGTATCAGACCACTACGCGATAATCTCAAATGGGAATGGGGGAAAACACAGAAAACACAATAAAAAACCTGGAGCTTAGACACAGCCTTGCTAGCCAACTTAAAAGCCTCAGAACAGATCCAAGAGGAAATAAAAAACTATTTTGAGGTAAATGAAGGGTCAGTGGAATCGGTATATACTCTGTGGGAGGCTGCGAAGGCGGTCATTCGAGGCAAGATCATTGCCATAAAAGCTGACATAAATAAGCAAAGAAAACAGAGGGTGAGAGAATTATATCAGAAACTACTAAAACTAGAAAATAGAGGAAAGACACACTGTACCCAGAGACTAAGAAAAAAGATAATACAGGTCAAGGGAGAAATAAATGCTATAGAACAGCAAAAAACAACTCGACAATTGAAAAAAAATTAAATGCTTTATTTTGATTACGGGAACAAAGCAGGAAAAGCATTAGCCTGACTAGTTCAAATTAGGAAGAATAAAAGTTCCATAACAAACATTAACACACAAAAGTGGACGATTAGCTCAGATCCGCAGCAGAGTCAGGAGGCCTTCATACAATTCTACGAAAAGCTGTACCAAACAGAGAAACCTGATCCTGAAAAAATAAAAGAGTTCTTGGTTAAAGTCAAAATACCACAGTTCAATGAAGTTCAAACACAATATTTAAATACCCCCTTTATGGCAGAAGAGATAACCAAACCATAAAGGGACTTGCAAAAAACAAAAACACTGGGTGCGGATGGATGCCCGGCAGAATTTTATAACAAATACGGAGAGCTGATAGCCCCGCATTTAGCAAAGGTATATAACTCAATAACAGTGAAAGAAGAGCTACCTAAAACATTTTATGAAGCCCAGGTAATTTTGATCCCCAAATCAAACAAAAACCCCAATTTATGTGAAAATTACTGCCCCATGTCACTTTTAAACCTAGACTTTAAAATATTCACCAAGACGCTGGCAAACAGATTAGCAGCCATAATATCCACGGTGATACATCAAGACCTAGCAGGATTTATCCCTAATAGATTAGGATTGGACAATATAAGGAAAACAGTCAACATTATGCAACACTTAAATAGGGCCAAACATCCAACAATATTGATCTCGGCTGAGGCGGAGAAAGCTTTCAATCGTCTGGAAGTGAGAGGTCTATATGAAATCTTAGGAAGAATGAGAATGACAGGGAATTTGATAACATGGCTGAAAGCCATCTACCTGCATCCCAAAGCTAGGCTGCAGATTAATGGAAATCTTACCAGACAATTTACTCTAACCAGAGGAATGAGGCAAGGATGTCCACTGTCCCCGTTGCTTTTTAACTTAACCTTGGAGCCGCTAACCTGCGCGAGAAGACAATGCACCCAGATTAAAGGAGTTCAGATAGGAGACCAAGAGGCCAAAGTGGCGCTGTTTGCAGATGATCTGTTACTCTATATCACTGAACCACTGCAATCCATGCCCCCGTTACTGAAGCTAATCCAAGTAGTCAGCCAAATCTCAGGCTACAAAATTAACATTCAGAAATCACTAGCTCTGATCTTTGCCCCTAACGAAAGAACATATGACCAAATTAAACAGACCCAGTCATTTCTAGAAACACAAGACAAAATAAATTTAAGCAGAGACCTCAAGCAATTATACAAAGAAAATTATGTGGAAGCCTTAAACCAAATTCAAAAAGACACATCCAGCTGGGCCAATCTCACCAGCTCCTGGCTGGGGAGGCTTAACCTATATAAAATGAAATTACTACCAAAAATCCTATATAAAATTTTAGCCTTACCAATTAAAGTCCCGGAAACAGCTTTTCATCAACATGACAAAATAATGCTATCATTTATATGGAATAACAAAAAAACATGTATTAAAAAGGAGTCCTTACAAAGATCGACAGAAAGGGGAGGAGTTAATATGCCAAATATTAACTTATACTACAAGGCAGCCTCTCTTAAGGCCATAAAAGAATGGTGTACCCCACAAACCGGACCTCAGTGGGTGAGCCTAGAAAAAGATATATTAAAGGTAAACAGATATAAGCATCTGATACTAGATACTGAAAAGGGTGAAGCACCAATATGGAATACACACCCATTCGCAGGAACAGTCTTAATCACATGGAGAGTGGTGAGGAAGAAAGCAAAAATAAATAGAACAGCCTCACCTATAACTCCGATAGTATAAAAATGTCAAGGGAGGGAATAGCAGTCCAACTTAGAAAACAACTAAAAGACAAAGGAATAAACCGTGTAGTGCAGCTATTTGGAGGGGATAAATTTATGACAAAAGAGGACATCCAAGGGCTCATACAGCAACCAATAGATGACTTACATTATTAACAATTACAAGGTGAGCTGAATCAGACAGCACTTGTCCCACAGTTTGCTAGACCCCAGAAGGCAATAAAAGGGGTATTATTTAATAAAGGGTCTGGCAAAGAGATTGTATCTACAGTGTATAGAGCACTTCAAAGTGAATGGTATGCCAATCGACCCACATATCTACAGAAATGGGAGAAATTGTTCGGTACTAAATGGGAAGATAAACACAAGATCAGGATACTACAACATATGAACAAGTGCTCATGGTCCCTGGAGGTAAAGGAACCGATTATCAAGACTATCATGTTTTACTATATGGACCCGAGCAGATTAAGCAAAGTAAGAGGTGCAAAGTAAACATAGATGCATCCTATGTTTAAAAGGATGTGGAGAAAAGGCAACACACTTACATGTATGGTGGCAGTCTGGACTAACATACAAAAGATTGTACGAATAACTATACCATGCCGCCCTGAGACAGCGCTACTAGGACTATACACACGAACAGAGATAATACGATATAATATACCCATCTGTACAACTCTCATGGTGGCAGCCATAAAGACCATACTCCAATTCTGGATAGAGGAAAAGACACCAACGGTCAATCACTGGATGAATAATTTATGGTACCTCTTTTTGATGGAGAAAGTCTCAGCCACACTCAGAGACAAAACCAAAAACTTCAATGTTCAATGGTTTCAGTGCATAGAATACATGCAACCGTCAGAAATAGAGGATGATCAACACTCCTACTTATTTGAATATATGCTGTAACAAGGGTGGTGGGGGGGGAGTAAAGCGTGGGACGTGACAGGGAGGAATGAAGGGGAAATCGGAGGTGGTGGTAAGGGGGAGGGAGAGGAAAGGGAAGAGAGGGAGGGATGACATGCATAATGGCTCCGAAAACCATTAAAAAGAAAGAAAAACTGGATTCTCTTAGTGGAAGTCATGTAAGAAAATTGCAATGTATTGTTGAGTAAATGGGCAATAAAGTGGAAACTTTAAAAAAAAAAAAAAAACACATTCTGATTTTACAGTATACCAGTAAAGAGATTTCTTTTGTTTGTAGTCCCTACACAAGGACTGTTAAAACAGTAGCTGAGGCCTGTTTTCTTTCTGTTCTGTGTTACTCCCTGGATCTGAGCAACAAGGGTCACTTGCTACTTCTTCATATACTAAACATTATATGCAACATGGGTGATTTCAGACGTTACGAGATCACGCTGAACCACACTGAACCACGCTCAACCCCCCCGTGGGGCCAAAGGGCCCTGAACGTCTGCACGAAAGTCGGCCGGGGCGGACGAGCCCCAGGACGAGCCCGGCCCCGCGCGCCCGGAGGCGCACCCCCAGGAGGAGGTGGAGGAGGAGCAG
>QEPC01009507.1:898699-953479 GCA_003113815.1 Sphenodon punctatus
GTGCATTGTGCCCCGCTGCGGGACCGCTGTGTGAGCCGGCTGTCAGCCTGTTCTCGCTCTTCCCCCCTCCCTTCCCGTTTCCCTTGTGTGGGCGTTCCCTTGTGTGCCTTGTGGCTTCGTTTGCCCTCAGGCGGCCATGTCTGCGTCCCGCCCGTGCCCGGTGCCTTGTGGGGTTTTAGCGCCCGGCGGGGGTTCGCCTGCACGTCTGTTGTGCTGCCACGGCCCGCGATGGTGCGGCCCGGTTCCGGCCCGTGGTCCCGTTCCCGGCACGTCTGTTTGGGCCGTTTTCCAACCCCCCGCCATGGTTGCGCTGTTCTCCCCCCCGGTGGTTCGCTGTGGTGAACCGGCCGCCCGTAACGTCTGAAAGTACCCATGTTGCATTGCCAATCAGGAACTGCTACATCTGCCAAAATGTAGGAAGTTGTCCCCCACCTCCCCAAAAAACTTGACACCTGTTCCAATCTTTTCCAGGATACAACTGCACCAAAAATTAAGCAAACAACTAACACTATTAAAATAATGCTCTTTCCTCATAGTTTATTTCCAAAGCTAACAGAACACAGAATAGCACATTTAGAAAATATTTTCTTGGTTCATTAATATTAGTTACTTTTTGGTAAGGTGCTACAGAACATGTTGCATTAACAATCAGGAACTGATGCATGTTTTGTATTATGTTGTAGTTTGACATTTTGCTTATATCTACAGGATAAACAATATGCCAGTTAGTCTGCTCTAACCCATTGTGTACCAGATCATTCAGGAACAAGGTACCAGCATACACTAGAATTTGAGCAAAGCATGTACTCCACCACCAAAATACAATACATATCAGATGTGAACTACGAAAGATTCTTCCAGGGCTCACCAGGGCTATTACATCCATTGTACATATTTATTAAAATTCATAATTTTCTAGTTCTATGCAGTTATGCTATTTAATTTCATGGTATGACAGCAATTCAAAAATGTCTGAACAGAAATCTCACACAAACGCACACCCAATGCCCACCCCAAAAACCTGCTCTTTTAAAAAAAAAAAAAAAAAAGTGGCTATGTTTATGGATAGACATTATGCATTAAGCAGTGTTAATCGCCAGGAGGAAGCCTGAGAACTGCAGGTAAAAATTTGTTGCGTTCATGATGGTGTAACTCCAAAAACTGAGCTACGATCAAGAAACAAACAGGCTCCATAAAGACTAGTCAGCACAAGGGAGGGGGGCAAGGGCAGAGCCTATGGCTGCATTCCCATCTGCGGCGGCGGCAGAGGGCACCAGGAAAGACGCAGCAGCATGGAGGAGCCAGCTGACAGGAAAAGAGCTGGTGTGAACGGGGATCTGCCGCAGCTTCTCTCGCGCATGTCAGGGCAGGATTTTGCATCCTGACACAGGCGAGAGAAGCCGCGGCAAATCCCTGTTCGCACGGGCTCTTTTCCTGTCAGCCAGCTCCTCCACGCTGCCGTGTCTTCCCTCGCCCCTCCCTCTGCTGCCGCCGCAGATGGGAACACAGCCTAAGCAATTATCATCTGGATCAGTTGCAAGCAGGGGGTTATCTATCCCTGGAGCCACCACCCTTCAGAGTTTCCCCCCCTCCAGGCCCCCATCACGCACAGGGAAGACAGAGCGCAGAGGGAGGTTGGCCATAATTTATTACCATTTTCCATGCTTTCCTCTCTTATTAACCTCTTACTTCAGGAGCTGCCCTTGAACTGCATGCGGTTCAGGAGCCACCGTTTGCAGCTGCTGCTATATGTTGTGTCCAAAGATTCTAGAATTTTCGATAGTGTCAGATCAACAGGAAAAATAAAGCTCGAAAATGAATGCCAAGCTCCCAAGCAATAAACTCTACTGGAAATGCTCTTGCCAACAATCCATAAAAACATAATCAGTGCCATACTGAGTCAGACCAATGGTCCATCAAGCTTAGCATTCTGTCCTCCGACAGTGGCCAATTTCGATCACATGGGAGAAGAACCAACAGACACAATGGGCAGTCCATTCCCCCTTGTTCACCCCCAGCTCCCGACAGTAATAAGTTCATCTCGTAAGGTACTTGATCAATAGCCATTAATGGACCTAATCTCCAAGAACTTATCCAGGCCTTTTTTAAACCTAGCTATACTACTGGCCTTGACAACATCCTCTGGCAACAAATTCCGTAAGTTAATTGTGTTCAGTGAAAAAGTACTTCATTTGCTTTAAATCTGACAGCAGCTAGTTTCATGGAGTGTCCCCTAGTTCTAGTACTATTTGAGAGGGTAAGTAACTGTTCCCCATCTACTTGTTCCACACCACTCAAGATTTTATAAACCTCTATCATGTCCCCTCTCAGTCTTCTCCTCTCTAAGCTGAAGAGACCCAGTTTGTCAGGCCTCTCTTTGTACGGAAGCCATTCCATACCCTTTATCATTCTCATTGCCCTTCTCTGTACCTTTTTTAGTTCAGCTATGTCTTTTTTAAAATGGGGCAACCAGAACTGTACACACTATTCCAGGTGCGGTCGCGCCATTGATTTGCATAGAGGTATTATGACATCTTCAGTTTTATTTTCTATCCCTTTGCGAATAACTCCTAACATTCTGTCTGATTTTTTGACTGCTGCTGCACACTGGGCTAAGGATTTCAGTGTATTGTCCACAATCACTCCCAGATCCTTTTCCTGAGTGGTAACTCCTAGCTTAGTACCCAGCATTGTGTACTCATAGTTTGGGTTATTTTTCCCTATGTGCATCACTTTGCGCTTGTCCACATTAAATCTCATCTGCCTTTTAGATGTCCAAGCACCCAGTCTCACAAGATCCCGTTCCAGTTCTTTACAGTCTGCTTGCGTTTTAACTACCTTGAATAACTTGGTGGCATCTTCAAATTTGATCACCTCACCCTTAACGCCCTTTTCCAGATCATTAATGAATACATTAAACACCACCGGTCCCAATACAGATGCCTGGGGCACATCACTTTTTACATCTCTCCATTGTAAAAACTGACCATTCAGTCCCACCCTTGCTTCCTATCCTTTAACCAGTTACTGATCCATAGTAAGACACTACCTCCTATCCCATGACTTTTTAATTTTCTCAAGAACCTTTTATGTGGGACCTTATCAAATGCTTTCTGGAAATCCAGATACACTATATCTACCACCGTCTCCCTTTTCCATATGCTTATTTACACCCTCAAAGAATTCCAACAGATTAGTGAGGCATGACTTGCCTTTGCTAAATCCATGTTGACTCTTCCCCATTAAGCCATATTTATCAACATACCCAGCGATTCTATTCTTAATGATAGTTTCCACCATTTTTCCCGGCACAGACATCAAGCTTACTGGTCTGTAGTTTCCAGGATCACCTCTGGATCCCTTTTTAAATATCAGGGTTACATTTGCCACCCTGCCAGGTACAGTGGCAGATTTTAGTAACAAGTTACAAATTACTAACAGTAGGTCTGCAATTTCATATTTGATTTCCTTCAGAACTCTGGGGTGAATATCATCTGGTTTTGGTGATTTGTTAGTATTTAGGTTGTCAATTTGCTCTAGAGCCTCCTCCAGAGTCACGTTGATTTGTGACAGCTCTTCCAATTCATCACCTACAAAGCAAGGTTCCGGTGCAGGTATCTCCCCAACATCCTCTGCAGTGAAGACCAAAGCAAAGAATTCACTGTACCCATGATTCCATCCTGTTGTACCCATAATTCCAACACCAAGTATAAGAGGTCCTGATGAATTTAGGTGTACACTCGAGAGGGGGAACTGCACGCAAAATACAGTGCAGAACTAGTTTTTATTGGGCCCCCTCCCAGTTCCTGGATCCAGTACGCTACCCCCAAGCATTGAAAGACTGAGTTCAGGATAAGTGAACAGAGATGAGAGCATGCGCACAGGGCTAGGGAACAGATCTATGATCTGAACCCTCCTCTTCTGAGCAGATCCCTTAAGCAACCCTGCACTCTCCACTCCTCTTCCCCCACAACTTCTATGCAGCCCTCAGCAATTACACTAATTTTCAAAGTGGCCCCTAAAAGGGAAAAGTTTCCCCACCCCTGTTGTACCCATTGCTACAGCCAACCAGAACGCTGAAGTTTCCCTGTCCTACTATCCTTTCTGCCTAATTGAAATCTACCTCAGCCAAGTACCTCACAACCAAACTAACAAATCACACATGAACAGCAGCAAATAAATATGGCACAGTTCTATTGCAAACTGAATGCTTTCAGTCATAAACCTATTGATAACACTGCAACCTATATTGCCTTCTTCAGCAGCTCCAATCATTGAGCAAGACAAACAGAGAATCCCTCAGAAAAACACCATAAAGATGAACAAGTTAATGTCTTCCTTTCCACTATGGATTTCTCAAAGAACATAATCCCTCAGATTTAACTGAAAATTAAATCAACGCCTAATGGTAAATATGCTAAAGACTGCTGACATAAGTAAACAAGGATACCAAATCTTCCTCCCTCACCAGGAGGTGATAATCCCTACAAGCCAAATAAAAACAATTTCAAAAATGCCTCAAATGATTTTCGCTGCTGAAGAATGTAAAGAGACAGAAGGACCATAGGGAGAGCACTAACTGGCAATGCCATCAGTATCAAAGGATTCTTAAACCTACATCTAGGAATTATTTATTATTATTATTATTATTAAACATTTATAAAGCGCCAGTTGCAACCTGGCGCTGTACAGAACATACAATCAGATGCGGTCCCTACCTGTGGCTTACAATCTAAAAGACAAGGAGGGGGAGACAAGGAGAGGGGACAGCGGGAGAGACATGGGAGAAGACAAACAAACATTCAGGCGGATGCGAAGTCTCAGGTGCGTGTACTTGGCTTGGTTACAAGGTGGTCGGTAGCAGCAGTCAGCAGAGGAGGGCTGACAGTAAGAGCAAGGGGAAAGACTAGAGGGCATTGGGAAAGGCAGCATGGAAAAGGTGGGTCTTGAGGAGGGATTTGAAGGAGCGGAGGGAGGAGGCGAGGCGGACGTCGGCAGGGAGGGAGTTCCAGGCATGCGGGGCAGCGAGGGAGAAGGGACGAAGGCGGTTGGGCGAGCAGGAGAAGCGAGGGAGAGCGAGGGAGGGGACAGCGGAAGAGCGGAGAGCGCGCGCAGGAGCGCGTAGGGCGATTAGGTCCGAGAGGTAAGGGGGAGCTTGGTCATGGAGCGATTTGAACGTGAAAACCAGGAGTTTGAACAGGATACGTTCAGGAAGGGGGAGCCAGTGAAGGGAGAGGAGGAGAGGCGTCACATGGTCGAAGCGACGGGCAGAGTGAATGACCTTGGCGGCAGAGTTTTGGATCGCCACAAGGGGGGACAGGTGGGAGCGAGGGAGGCCAGCAAGGAGGAGGTTGCAGTAGTCGAGGCGAGAGATAACCATGGCATGAACAAGGATTTTGGCCGAGGAGACAGATAGAAAGGGGCGAATGCGGGCAATGTTGAGGAGAGCGAATCGGCAGGATTTGGCCACAGAGTCAATGTAAGGTTTAAAGGAGAGGTGCGTGTCAAAAATGAAGCCCAAGCTGCGGGCACGGAGAACAGGACGGATGGTGACCCCATCAATGCAGATGGTCAGGTCAGAGGGAGAGGAGGGGGATGGAGGAAAAATGAGGAGTTCAGTCTTGGCCATGTTCAGTTTGAGTTGGCGTCGGGACATCCAGGCGGAGATATCAGAGAGGCAGTCGACGAGGCGTGAGCGGATAGAGGAGGAGAGAGAGGGGGTAGAGAGATAGAGTTGGGTGTCATCAGCATAGAGATGGTATTGGAATCCGTGGGAGGCAATAATTTCGCCAAGGGACAGGGTGTAGATAGAGAAGAGGAGAGGGCCAAGGACAGAACCTTGGGGAACCCCAACCGAGAGGGGAAGGGAGGGGGAGGTCGACTCGGGGAGGGAGACATTAAAGGAGCGGTCAGAGAGGTAGGAGGAGAACCAGTCAAAGACAGAGCCACGGAAGCCCAAAGAGTAAAGCGAGTCCAAGAGGAGCGAGTGGTCGACAGTGTCAAAGGCAGCAGAGAGGTCAAGGAGGACAAGAACGGAGTAGTGGCGCTTCGATTTAGCGACAAGTAGATCATTGGTGATCTTGGCCAGGGCAGTTTCAGTAGAGTGGAGGGGGCGGAAGCCGGACTGGAGAGGGTCCAGGGAGGAGTTGGCCGAGAGGAGGTTCAGGCAGCGGGAGTAGACGACACGTTCCAGGAGCTTCGAAGCAAAGGGAAGGAGGGAGACTGGCCGGTAACTAGAGGGATCGGAAGGGTCCAGGGTAGGCTTTTTGAGGATGGGGGAGACAGTGGCATGTTTGAAGGCAGAGGGGAAGGAGCCTGTGGAGAGGGAGAGATTGATGACATGCAGAAGGGGGGGAGCGACAGTGGGAGCAATAGAGGTCAGGAGGCGGGAGGGGATCGGATCAAGGGGGCAGGTGGAGGGGTTCGATGAAGAGAGAAGAGCGGAGATTTCCTGGAGAGAGGCAGGAGGGAAGGATGTGAGGAGGGAGGGGGGAGGGGGAGGGGGTGGGACGGGAGCTGGGGGCGGAGGAGGGCGGGAGGCAATATCCCGACGGATCTTGTCAATCTTGGAGGTGAAGAACGACGCAAGATCCTGAGCAGCAAGGGAAGAGGGCGGAGGAGGGCAGGGGGGTTTGAGAAGGGAGTCGAAAGTAGAGAAAAGGCATCGAGGGTCGCGGCAGAAAGATTCAATCCTAGAGGCATAATAGCGATGCCTAGCTATTATTTGTTTGACAAACTCTGGTAGTAACTGGAGGTTCTCCAAAAACCTCTAAATATTGAATGAATGCCCAAACCTAAGAAGAGTTCATATTTTTCCCTCCTCCTTTCCTTCTGTCTGCAGCAATTATATCAGACAGACACTGTGACCTGAATCCAGCTGATTTTGTCTACAAAGATGGCCAAAACCTACCATGTAACAGACAATCCTTTCAGTTGAGACTGTACTACTGAGAGTGGGGAAGGCACTTTCTCCATCGCCATTATGGCCATCACACAGCGTACCACAGAAAGTAACATTATTAAGAAGTAATAACACAGTCCATAGGCAAAGTCTAGTATCCTTAGACAAAATGTGCTACAAAAAAACAAAAAGCTTTACAATGAATTAAGTCTTGCAAGAACCCTGTAAAAATATTAGCAACTACATTTTCCAGTAGAAATTGATGCATAAAGATATGAAGAGCCCATTCCAAGTCTCTCATATATCATACTCTGAGTGACTTGCCAACATATAAAATAGTTAGAGAATAGAGTTAAAAGTATCATGTCTCCAAACTCTCATCCTTGTGCTAAGGCAGAATACTTCCTCTAAAGAAATACTGAGGGAGGGGGAGGGGGGCAGGGGAGACTAAAATTGATCACACGCCCTATCAATAAAATAATGTTCCTCAAGAACACAGTCCTTGGGTGGGTTGATTTTTTTAAAAAAAATATAAAGTTCCCCTTTCTGCAGGGAGGCAATAGTAAGTTTTCCCAACTAGTTCCATTTACTCTAGAGTTTTCCAGTTGCTTCATAGCAGCACGAGAGAATGACTACTCTCTTATTACACATCATAGATGAATGTCTAAGAAGTCTACAAGCCTATAGAAAAATGTAGCTGTCAATAGTTCCAGGTCAATGTACTTACTGGAGATATGACTGCCAGTTTACTTTGTTTGCCCGAACCTCAGCAGCTTTGGCAGCAATGATGTTTGTGGGAACAGCAGCATCCACAGCACCCCTGATATCCATTGTGAATGTGATCTTGATTTAAATCCTATTCAGAAAGACACCATAAGTCAGACGAGATGCATACAATAAATGAGAAATATTAAAAAGTAGACTATACCCAAGATTCCAAGGAGTGACTAGTGATCTTGGGTGCTCAACAAGAAATCCCCTTAAAGAGGCAGGCTGCAAAAGTCCCACCTTGGTGGGGGAAAGGGAGGAACCAGGCTTCTATGTGAAACATTTTCTCTTGTTAATTTAAGTTTAAAAAAAAAAATGTGCTCACATGGTTGTATTGGAGGTTTTCACCATGTTAATTATATACAATACTAAAAGTATCAAAGGACTGTATACGACCATATTTTACAAAAGTTTTCCCAAAGCAAAGACACACACTCTTAGAGGAGAGGTTTGTACACTAATTACTTGAAGGGTTAAATTTTTCTTTGCTATCCCTTTCAAGTAACCCTCCAGGAAAATATGGGCATAATAGTTAACTTGCAGTTGACAACAAAGGACTGACATTCAAAGAGGCACACACCTCATTCCAACAGTCACATCAAAAGCAGCTCTTAAAAGATAATAAATCATAATGCCTGGGGAAACAAAGCTAAAGAAACAAAGCCCTTTCAACTAATATTCATAGGACACTCTTCAACACTTTCTTTTAAAAGCTGAAAAATTCTGCATTGCCAAGTCCTTGCTTTGCCCTCCAAGAAAATAGGAAATATTTATGCAACAACACAATTGATTGATTGATTATTTATTGGTCATAGTTAATCTTAACAGACCAGGCGTGACAAAGGCATTGCCTCAAAATACAAAATATAAAAGTAAAAACACCATACCTAACACTTAACAAATTAAATTGAAGAAACTAAAAAAATGATTAAATAATTGAATAAGATAATTAAAATATGTAACAACAACAATTGACAAACTCAATATCACAGAGCAAAATCTACTCCAAGCCAGTTCCCAACAGCTACATGAGTGAATATATTCATATTAACCTATTAATCAATGGATAGAAATGTAATCTTGAAAGTCCAGGAAAGCAACACCACAAAGTTTCTCACTGATTCAGTTTAAACACAAAATGGAATCTCGAGAAGGAAATGAACCTGAAAGGAGGAAGACTAGGATTGATAAACCCATTCTATTCTTCTTCTCACCAACATATATTCCTCTGTATTCGGTTCCATTCAGTCTGGCTACCATTACAGTAAAGCATAATAATAATAAAGCAAAAACATTTTCCAGAAAACGCTGATGGACATCAAACAAATGTTTACTAGACAAAGTGGAAAGTCTTTATATAATAAAAAATATAGTATTTTTGCACATCCGAACTAACCTTACAGCTTGAAAGAGTATAGTTTCGCAGAATAAAAGTGCCATACGGGCTCAGACCAATGGTTTATCTAGCCTAGCTTCTGTTGCTTCAGAGGGTGTTGTCAAACAAGACAGCGGCCTGCAGTGCCACATTACTTTTCCCATGCCAGATGTCGGCACCGGATAGATCCTGGCCGTGGTGGCGGCCAGCGCAGGCTGTGACTTGGGAAAATCTCCAAGTCATAGTCTGCACTAGTCTCCACCACGGCAGAGATCCAACCACCCAACCGGGAATAAAGCGGGCTTTCATGTTAGAAAGCCCATTTTACTGGATCCGGTCCGACGTTCCAGTCAGTTCTGGGCACCATGGCAGCTGTCATTGACTACCATGGCCACCCATCAGGGAGAGTGGCAGGCCACTAGGCGCAGTACAGGGGGTGGAGGCAGGCGGACGCACATCCGTCCATCTCCTCACCCGGCAGTCCAGCCTGGTCACGTTAGCTAAGGCGGCCGGTGGCAGCATGCCTCCAGACAGCATGTCTCTGTGACTGCAGCTTGCCGCCATCACATTTGAAAACACCCAGAAAAGAGCAAAGCAGGTCATAATGAAGTGGTCCATTCCTCTTGCTCCCAGCCCCTGACAGCCAGAAGTCTCATTCCCTGACCAACTTGACTAATAGTAATTTATGGACCTATCCTCTAAGGCTGCAGTCACACAAGCCATTACCACTGCTTGGGCAGCCTTAATCCACATTGGGCGGCCTTACCGTGCAATGCAGTACATCGTCAGCCTGGCAGCCCCCAGATATTCATCCTGCAGCATGGCAGAGCAGGTACCTGGCTGCTACACCCCGTATCCATGGAAAAAGGCCAGGAACACAACACGTAGCAGCCTTACCCAAAGTGGAGTAAGGCTGCCTAAAGTGCAGTAGCGTGCTGCCGCTCGTGGGATTAGTTCCTGTCTGCCCCATCACACAGCGAAGTCCACTGTGGGGCTTTGAGCAGCAGGCGCTGCCTCCATTCCCATGCGGCCACATCATGGCCAGGGGTGGGATAGTGGGTGGGACCTCAGCAGCCCACTTTGCCAGCCCACGCACAGGGGCAGACCATCTGCCCCAAAGTGCGATGGTAGCAACTGCCCACCCACAGGAGGTTCAGGCCCGCCTCAGCTCATGGGGCTGCATCCTAAGATAGTGGTTCCCAACCAGTGATGTGGGTTTTGCAGAAAATTTTAAATTGAAAAAATTTCCCATGCAAATTTTCTTATTTGCATTAACATTAATCTGCATAACATTTGCATACAAAATTTTTGAATCAGAACATTTTCTTGTGCAAAATTTCCTATAACCCTGGAAAATTTTCAGCAGAAAAATTTGGTAGTGAAAAATTTCCCACCACACATCGACTGTTCCCACCCCATGGCTCATGAGCAACAGCTCAGTAAACAAATGCAAAATACTGAGAGGGAGGGAGGAATGCAAACCTGCCTCAGAACCAGCAAGGAAAAGGTTGTACCCAAGAGTCCTAACAAGAGGAGTACAGGGGATGGGAAAGGCTCTGAGCTACTGCTGCAGGAAACTATCTTGGCTGAGGTTTCTTAAGGAGACATGCAATTAAAAATAACCAGCAATTTTTAGTTTCCTTTATTTTTATTATTTGCTCACTTACAACAAAGCCGTTTTGTAGGACTTAACTTTCAGAATAAAGTTGTGGTTTGCCAGTCTTGAACTTTGAAAGTAGTTTATGACCTACAACATGGCCAGGGACCACTACTCTAAGAATTATTCAATCCTTTCTTTGAACCCAGTTACGCTATTAGTCTTTACAACATCTTTTGGCAATGAGTTTCATATTTGTTTTGCATATGCTAACAGTTATTTTCACAGGGTGTCCCCTAATTCTATTATTTTGCAAAATGGTAACTCCCCCCTATTTTGCCCTGCACTACCCATGATTTCGTAAATTTCTATCATATTCCCCTTTCATTCATCTCTTCTCTAAGGTGAAGTCTATCAAGACGGCAGTTGCCGCATATAAGAGATGGAGAAAACATAGTTCAGAGAGTATCTTCAATTGGACCAACTTCTTTTGATGTGAGTGTACAGGGCCCTCCCTCACGCATGCAAAAAATCAAACTATAGGCTGAGCAATGCAGGACAGATATATGTGATAGCCATCACATGGGAGGGAGCTGTCAGAAAAAGTCATTAGTATTTCACATGTTTACAAACACTATACGAAAAAACATCTAATAAGCAATTTTTCCCAAAAGGAAAACCAGTAATCAAATGAGCAATTTTGCCAAATCCAGAATTCTTTCAAGTGGTAGCTCAGTACAAAATCAATGACCTTCACCACTTCTGCTTTCTCCTTCCTTCAGCTGTTTATGGCCTAATTCCTACATCTGACTCTTTGATGCCAAAACAAGTTGCATGTTTGAAGCAGGTAGAAGCCTGGCAGGAGCAAGAAATTTATACATCCTCAACTAGATCCACCTGGTCAGACTAGTCAAAACCCCCAGAGACCCAGCCACCCTCACACAAAAGACAAGCAGAATCTGCCTTCCACCTCACATCTGTTAATGAAGCAACCACTTTCCTCTTCCCTATCGAAAGAAATCTCAACCAGGACATGTTCATTTAGCCCTGCAGAAGGGCATCAATATCCCGAGTCCCACATAAGCCGTTTTTGAAAGCCCTGATAGGACTGCCCCCCCGGTCCGTTTTAGCAGTGGGGAGCAGAGACAGGGTTTAGCTAGTTCAAGGGCAAGGAGGTCCCTGCAAGCAACAGGAGAGAAGAAGATAAATGATTTCCACACACATCCTCCCGCAATCTGCTGTGAGTAGGCAGCCGAGTGAAGCCCGCAAAGCCCGACTTGGGGGTCAGGAAGGGCGTGGGGCTTAGACAACACCGGTTCCCTCTCGGGGCATTAGTGACAGCTCCCGCTCTATGGGAAGGGGGCGGGGGTTCCCGTAAGCCCCCTCTAGGGCTCGGCAGCTCCGCTAGGAGAAGGGGAGGAAGGTGCGAAGACCCGGGAAGGGGGGGGGAAGCTTCCCTCCCCAGCGCGCTCAGTCCCGCCGAGCTTCTGCAGTCACGGGGTGTCGGTCACCCACGAGGGGCGGGCCGAAAGCCTCTCTTACCCCCTCTATCTCTTCTTTCAGCGGCGCGGGGGTCAGCGGGGGGGCAGCGCGGCTAGGCTCACACACTCCGCAGCTGCAGGTGACCCGAGCTCAGTGCCTAGCAGAAACTCAACAGAGATCATGTGACAGCATGCAGCTGACAGCGTTGTCCTACGGCGCCCGAGCTAGCTCACTTCGCGTAGAGCACACGCGAGAACGGGAGCGGGCTTTCTTCGCGCGGTTCACGGAGCCTTGTCTTGCCAGAATGCTTCGCTCGGAATTCGCTGCACTGCTGGGGAGTTTTGTTTGATTTTCTTTAAATACTTCTGATAGTAGATAGATGTAATTATAGTGGGGAACATGCCCCCCCAAAAAATTTCCTCCTAGCACAATTCTAGGGATGTTGAGGAAGAGCTTATGTAGGTTCCCCCCCCCCAACCCATTTAACCCCAAATTACTTCCATGAATTGGTAGGACAGTGGATTAGCTTCCAGGTCCGTACCCCCCTTTGGTTTTGGCCTATTTCCCCCCCCCCTTTTTTTTTTTTTCTTCTCTGTATCTATGGGCAAAAGGAATAAAAGGGAGGATGAGATCTTGGGGTGCTATTATAATGGACACCCCTTATTTTAGAGTCCACAGCTCCAAAGAACATAATGTCTCTCCCTCTGTTCCCCTTCCTATGTCTCTTCCCCCAGCTCCTGTCGCTCAGATTGTAAGCCCTAGGGGCAGGGACCGTGTCTATTTTATTACTTTGTAAAGTGCCAAGTACACTGCTGGCGCTATATAAATGTTTGTTAATAATAATAATAATAATGGAGGTGTGTCACGAAGGAACATAGGGCCACACACGTGTGATACTGGCCTACACGTAGGCTACAAGCCTAGTAAATATGTAAAGTCAGAGGTCAAACATGGATGTAATGTTGAGAACTGACAGCTCAGTTCATGTAATTATGTGCTGTTAACTGACAGTTGGGAAACTCCAGGAAGTGTAGACAATTTAAAGAATGTGTATTTGGGAAGCCTAGCCAGACAGAAACCCATTTGCTTGCAAATTAAGCTACCTGTTTGCCTAGGTTGCCTAAGCGAGGAAATACAAGCTCATGAGCGGGAAAGCTCAAACAAAGAGACCATGAAAAGGTATTTAAAGGGGAGACAAGACAAAGGAGGGACAGAGCCATCTTGAGCAATCTCATCTGCATCCTGGATCCTGCCAGCTAGCAAGGCTGGAAGACATACACTGAGACCAGGACTTTGATTTCTAACCTTAAGAACTGGAGCCTGGCCAACATCACCAAACTGGCTGTGTATGCACTGATTCTTATGGACCTTTGTAGGGGTCAACCAGTATAGATTAGGAATGCGTTATGTTTACCTTTGATTTCTAGTTACCACTCTGTATCAACTATCTTGCTTATGTAATCAATAAACTTGCTGCTTATCTTTATGAAGAAGTGTCTGTGTCTAACATTGGAAACACAAGCGAGCTACAAGAGTTTTCAAGCTTTTGGGACCCCAGCGAGAAAGAGTCTGTAAATGGGAAGGATTGGACCCTTGGGTGACAAAGGGCTTGCCCCTGCTGCTGGATTGAATCAGCTAGAGAGAAAAACTGATTAAAGTGGGCTGTAAGCGAGGGAAACTGAGTCACTCAAACCCGGTAAAGTGTGGATGCGGACCGCCAACCCGTGACAAGGTCCTTTATTTCAAGAGTCCCATACGGCCACCTCCCCAGGTTTCACCTAGAGTTTCCAAAGGAAGCCCAGTTTCCTCCAGGTCAGTGGAGGTGACCTCAATAACTGAGACATTTTGGAGCAACAGGAGGTGGTCACATCAGAAAGAGGTATGACAACCCCTTTGTTCTGACATAGCCACAGCACTGCAGCATCACAGCACCCCTTAAGGGGCAGCAGAGTTATATGAGAAAGAGCTGACAGCCCCTTTGCGACCCCAGCTGACATGACCCTGTCTTCTCTGAGTAAAACTCTATTGACAGAACATAATGGGCGTCCCTTTTATAACCCTAGGTCCATAGAACATAATCGGCATCCCTAATTTCAGAACCCCACAGATCCATAGAACAATGGATATCAGGAAGTAAAATCCTAAACAAGGACATGGCCTTACCTCAGGGGAGAAACAAGGCCCCACACATCCATTTAGGGTGTTTTTAAATGAGACACTGCCACACATGGTCACCCATCAACCACCCACTTGACTGTTCATTTGAAGGTGGTGCAGGTGGATATGTGCTCCTGTGACCTATGCAGCACCCACTCATGGACCACTGCCAAAAACTCAAGTGCACCGTTCAGTGGAAGCCAAAAAGGTGTGCGGGGACAGGCACTCATGCATTCCCTGCCTGTATGAACTGGAGCACCCACACACACCAACGACGGGTCTGTGGCCCCACTCTCTCCCCGGTCCTGCCCACAACCCTACTGGGAGCTCTTAAAGGACATGTATTCAAAATACATGTAAAGTTCTGCATTTAAATAAGAAAAATCAAATTCACAAGTATAGGATGGGCGATACCTGGTTTGGCAGCAGTACATGTGAAAAGGATCTATGGGTTGTAGTTGATCACAAGCTGAACATGAGTCAGCAGTGTGATGCAGCTGCTAGAAAGGCTAATGCAGTTTTAGGCTGCATTAACAGAAGTAGTGTCCAGGTCACGAGAAGTAATAGTTCCATTCTATTCTGCGCTGGTCAGACCCCATCTAGAGCACTGTGTCTGGTTCTGGGCACTGCATTTTAAGAAGGACATTGACAAATTGGAACAGGTTCAGAGGAGAGCAACAAAGATGGTCAGGGGTCTGGAAACCAAGTCCTATGAGGAAAGGTTGAAGGAACAGGGTATGTTTAGCCTGGAGAAGAGAAGACTTAAGAGGACTCGGAGACATGATAGCCATCTTCAAATATCTGAAGGTCCGTCACATAGAAGATGAAGCAAACTTGTTCTCTATTGCTCCTGAGGGTAAAACTAGAACCAATGGGCTCAAATTACAAGGAAGCAGATTTCAGCTAAATATTAGGAGGAACTTCATAGTGGTAAGGGCTGTTTGACAGTAGAACAGACTGCCTAGGACTCTGTGGTGGGCTCTCCTTCACTGAAGGTTTTCAAACAGGCTGGACACAGGACAGCCATCTGTCAGGGATGCTATAGGTGTGGATTTCCTGAGGACTAGATGACCTCAGGTCTCTTCCAACTCTATGATTCTCTGATTCTACACCACCACATTGGCCCAAAGCACAACCACCACCCCTCGCAACGGACAAGAGCCAACACCATAGAGGACAGCATCTTGGACAGCAGTGTCCTGTATGTCCCACCCAGTACACACCTCTGCTCTGTTGTTACCAGAGACTGCCAGTTGCTGCACAGACTTCTGGGTAGGAAGGAGCGACTGGCTGCTGCAGCTTCATGTTTTCATGGTGCCTGGGGCTGTGTGTCATAGCAGAGGGCAGGCACTTGGTCGGGGATTGGGGCAGGAGTTGGTGCCACAGACCCCGCCTCAAGCCTTGCTCATTTAAAAACACCCTTAGACTATATGACTAGTACTTAGTGTTACCAGATGCCCCATAATTCAAGGGACATCCCTTATTTTCAAACACCACAGCTGATGGAACTCCATAAAACAAACATCACAGTCGCGTAACACTTTGCGGCACAAACATCACAGGTCAAGGGAACTGCGCAGAATAGAACTAAACGCCCCAGCTCCACAGTGTATCTCACGTCTGAAATTTTGGTCAGTGAAATGGCCTGTCTTGCCAGAATGCCAAAACTGGGCTGAAAATTCTGGCCAGCTGTTACCATTGACTTGAGAGCTCCTCGTCTACTTTGAAAATCAGCTATATATATATAGCTGGGGATAGGGGCTATATATATATAGCTTAAAGAGGGGACTAACACCTGTAGCCTTGCAATGTGCTGAGTGAGCAGTCTCACCAAATCCAGAAGCACGCTCTGAATGTTAACCAAGTATAAGATTCCATTAACTTCAGTCAGGTATTACTCTGCTGATTTTCTGACGTTAGGGGCAAATTGAGTTTGCTGTCAATCACTTCCAGTTGCAACTAAACCGTGACATTTAAAATACATCACTTCATGCTCTAAAAGAAAGCATTGTGGGCAGCTTGTATATGTAAAAGGACTTAATTAACACATTCATTAACATGATATACTGGATCAATTAACACATTAAAAAAATTAATTTACACATGTATGTCCAATTGCAACTTATTACAGATATTAATGTTTCAACCAAGAATAGTGTCAAGGCCTTTTAATCGTTATGTTTGTTCTGTGCAGTGATGTCTATTTTTATATAATATCTATTCTGGTTTCCAGTGGACAAGCCTCTAAGCATTTTGAGTAGAAATTAGTTCTTGTGAAAGGACACTTTAGTTAGGGTTACCACTTGTTGTTTCACCCTGAGTCTCCCATTTAGGACTATTGGAGTCTCAGGGGGTGTTTTAAAATGAGCAATGTCATGGGAGGGGCAGTGTCCATGGCTGCTGGGTGACACTGCCATGGAGCACCCACTTAGGTGGAATGTGTGGGGAGGGATTCAAACAGACCGCTGCCACAAAGGCAGCCTCCAGGCACTCCCTCTGCCACGGACCATGGGGAAGGGGGAAGTGTGTCAGGCTGCCCTTTGCAAGCGAAATGTCTCCAACATGAGCGCTGGGGAAACCAGGCTCCCCAGCGCTTCCAGCCAGTTCTTGTGATTTGCAAAGGCAGTCCCCCTGCCCACAGTGCCTGCGAGCCACGCCAGTCTGCTGGCGTGGCTGACTACTCCAGTTCATATGGGCAAAGGCTGCATGGTTGCCTGTTGCAGTGGAGCTATTTGGCTTGCCCTGCACAGAGTACTCCGGATTTCTCAGTAGTGTGCCGTGAGTGACCAAAAGTGGGTGCTGTGTGACTCATGGGAGCACGCACACACACACACACCCCACTCCACCTTCAGATGGGTGTTTATATAAGTGATTCCTGGGTGACCATGCAGGGTACCATCTCGTTTAAAAACACCCAGGATGAAACCATGAGAGGTGGAATCCTTACTTGTTATTACTTTTGGCTTCAAGCACTAAGCAGTTGGTTGGTTTTATTCCCATATTTTTGTAAGGATATGTATCTTGTTTTTTCCTTACATTTATGAGATTTTCTGCTGCTTTGCTACTCATCAAAAACTTTGTTTAAAGTAGTTCAGATTTCAATTCCTGTTAGAGTGCTTCTATTCAAGTCAATGTGATTTAAGTTTAAGAGTAAGATTTTTGTGGGGGGGATAGCATGCAGAGATGGAGACACAGTGGTTTGAATATCTTTTATTGGACCAATGACTTTTAGTGAAAATGAGCAAGCTTTTTAGGGTGAAGCTCTACTTTCTTTTCTATTCCTGTCACAGAGGGACACTGGAGAGATCTCTCATTGGGCTGTACATATTTGCGCTGCTTGGAGATTAGCAGTCGCATCAGGACTCTGTTTTGTGGTTGCAGATGGATACAGTGCTCAGGGTGGTTTGAAAAATGCCAGTCTGCGATACTGTGACCTTTTGTAAGTTCTTTGGGCATCTCTGTTTTGCCATCTCTAATATGGAACAAGGCATACTTTATAACATGCTCAGTGTCTTAGATAGAAGTTCCTATCTAAATGCAAAATATGATCCTTGTGGGACAACGTAGAGAGCAGTCAGAAGAAATCTACTCAATGGGTGCTTTTAGACAGACAGCAGCTCCACCTCTGCCCATGCCAGCCCACTTCACCCCCAGGTTGACTTGTCCTGAGGAAGGGCCTTGTGTGGCCTGAAAGCTTGCTCATTTTCACCAACAGCAGTTGGTCCAATAAAAGATATCATTCAAACCACCGTGTCTCCATCTCTCTCACTTGGGACCAACATAGCAACCACACATTGGGTGTCTTTAGACACAACAGCAAGGGGTGGTGGAATGTTTGTTGACACCATTCTCTGACTCATATTTGCCCCCGTTACTGTTTTCCACATCCAGGGGATAATCGGAGTGCTGCCTGCCACTCGTGCCGGAAGCTCTCCTGGTAGAAGCATTCTCATGGAATTATGGGAGTTGTAGTCCACGTGGGAGAGTGGTCAGTCTGCCTGATCCTCGGCTCCGTGTTGCACCTAAGCAGCTGATTCTTCACTGTTCACCCACCCACCCAGGAGCTCTGGGAGAGCACACTGACGATGTGCAGGAAGGAATGAGCTGTATGGTAGGGGCACAGAGACAGGGCAGACAGACTGGAAATAGCTGTGAACACACCAGCTGATCTTTTTAGACATGTTAGCCTCGGGAACAGGGGAAACACACAACTCTCACACCCAATACATCCTTGCAACCAACGAGGAGTTAATGAGAGGCTGAAGGGGGGCAAACCAATGGCCAAAAAAGGTGAGTGTGCTTAGACAAAATGCATACCACGTGGCAAACGTCTTAAGCACCCAGTCACCATTATGTCTGAAGATGCCCAGTCTCTCTGGATAGCATGCAAACACTTTTGTCTTCAATGGTACTATTCACAAGAGCAAATTTACATATTTGCATACGTGTGTTTCATAATCAGAGCCTAAAAGAGCAAGACATTATTGCGAAACAAAAGGAAAGCCCCAAAAGACAAGAGGCAATTATCCTTGGCCAAATGTGGGAACTAACCATCCACAGGTATAGCCCTCCACCACCTTCACACTAGCACTAGTCCTTAGCATCAGGACCTGATACAGGCAAGTACAAACTGTGTGACAGCACAGGGCCTCCCTGCAATACATGGGTTCCATAAATAAACTTGAAATGACAATGTGAGAAGGCCTCAAATGCAGGGGCTTCAGCCTTTGGACAGCCCATGGTAATTCAGGAGGAGACCCCCCAACATATGGGGTACACTAGAAATAACATACAGTATATATAAGATATGGGCCCGCAAAGTATGGAGCCCCTGTCCTGCGGTGACATTCCCTTTACCCCGCCATTGATGGGTTCCAGTCAATATAAGATCAATTCAAGTCACCCATTATTATTGCATTTCCAATTTCAGTAGCCTGTCTAATAGAATTTCATAACCATTCTCATCGTCCTGTTAGGGCAGTCAATAGTAGAGCCCCACCACTATGCATTTCACTTTTAAACATGGGCATACATAGCAGTGGGGACAAAGTGGACACCTCCCTGTACCACTGAGCTTGGGAAGGATAGTCCCCCTCCTTAATTTTGACACTTTTCTCTCCAAGACAGAGGTCGGGACGCTAAGCAGCCGGGTTGTGCCATCTGCAGATAAAGTCCCAATCCTGGCTGATATTTGATATACTTTGCATATCATTGTTGCTCTCTTAGGTTATTAATTATTATTATTATAAGCATTTATATAGCACCAGCGATGTAGCTAGCGCTTTACAGAAAATAAGATAGACACAGTCCCTGCCCGAGAGTTTACAATCTAAAGGTTGCCCCTTCATATATCAAAGGAAAGATGCAAGTAAGCAAAAGCTTAGCTTGTGTGGCAACACTTGCAGAGTATTTCCACATTAGATGTGATGAATCCAAAGCTCTAATCTGTTCACACACCTTAAAATGGCCTTCAAGAAACAAGAAAAATGGTATTTTCTTATTGCACGAATGTGACCTTAATAAGGGTTTCAGATCTTCTGCTTTCTTTCTCGGTTCCTTTGCTCCCACCTTTGTTTCAGAAGACAGAACAAATCATTAATAAATACGGTATAAATGCCAGCACTTTGCACAAGCAGTTAATTAATGCCTACAGACATGTCTGGTAGTGCTCTATAAAGCCAAGGTCAAGGATCTATTAATAATCTACCCTGACGTTTTAGTTGCTAATTTAGTTTAAGTCCCTACCATTGACATAGCTGTTGTTAATGTGGTATTTTCATTGAGACTGGAAGGATTAACAAGAGACCATCTGTTCAACCAATTGGTCACTATGTGACTGACCTAAGTTAGACTCTGCTGGTTAGTGGTGTATGCAGAACTGTGTCATTCCATGTCTAATCCTTTTTATACAAAGCAACAAGTAATGCCCAATTCCTGTACTATATTTAATTCTGCTTCAGGGTTACTAAAATGGTCTGCTTCTCCTCCAAAGTTCTTCACCGTGGATTCAGCTCAGCAATGCACTTCTTCCTTTTGAATCCTGCCTCAACATACAAAATAATAAGTCTAAACTCTAAGACGGAACAATGAACTAATACTCTGGATAAGGCACTGCTTCATAGGCAGTAGATAATCCTGTCTGCCTTCACAACTGTAAGCATTACACTAAGGAGCCAGCAAACTGTCAGAGACCCTGATATTTGCCCACTGGGACGAGGACAAAGTTAACTCTATGCTGTTGCTGTTGTCATTCAGCTTAGTGGCTGGGATTTGGCTTTTCAGCATTTTTCAAGGAAAACTGAGCGTGGAATTGGATCCAGAAACAGGCCCTATATGATCAATGTGGAGGAAATATCTGCTTCCTTTTAGGACACACATCTCAAATGTAGAAAGTTACCAAGAAAAGGAAACACCACAAGTTGAAAATGAGGAAGCTACTAAAGAAACTTGGCAGTTTGTCAAGGTAAGAATAAATCTAGTATTATCCAGGCTTTTGAATGAAGTAGGGGAAAGATAAGAAACCCGGAGCTTTTTCGGGTGGTGAGGGGACTCCTGGATTTAGAGTCATCAAATGCCCGCTGTGATTTGTTTGTAGACTTTTTTGCGGATAAAATTGCTCAAATCCACCAGTTTTGATGCAACATTTTTAGCAGTAGGTGAGCCAGAGGCAGTAGAAGCCCCTTCTTGTCCTGTTTTGTGGGATGAATTTCAGGATGTGTCGCCCTCAGATGTGGGGGATGCTCTTGGAACCATTCGAGCCATTTATTGTGAATTAGATTCATGCCCGTCCTGGCCGGTTAAGGCTAATCGGGAGACACTAGGGCCATTGCTGGCCGGGATAGTCAATGCCTCCCTTGGGGAGGGCAGGATGCCGGACTGTCTCAAGGAGGCTGTGGTGCAGCCCCTGCTCAAGAAATCATAATTGGACGTTGGTGTCCTGGCCAGCTATCGACCGGGCTCGAACCTTCCCTTTTTAGGGAAGGTTATTGAACGGGTGGTGGCTCGACAGCTTCAGGGACATCTAAACTGGGTCAATTTTCTTGATCCCTCACAGTCTGGCTTTCATCCGGGTTATGGCACGAAGACTGCACTTCTGACCTTGGTCGATGACCTCTCCTGTGAGTTGGACCAGGGTCATTCGACCCTGTTGAGTCTATTAGATCTCTCGGCTGCATTTGATACCAATGATCATGAGCTGTTGGTGACTCGGCTGTGGGACTGGGCAGGGATTGGCGGGACTGTTCTTGAATGGTTCCACTCTTTCCTGGCTGGGAGAACCCAACATGTGGTGCTGGATGATTTTTCATCTTCTCTCCAGGGCCTCACGTGTGGGGTCCCGCAGGGTTCCATCTTATCCCCTCTCTTGTTCAATGTGTATATGCAGCCTTTGGGGGAGGTTGTCAGGGAGTTTGGTGTAAGGTGTCATCAATATGCTGATGACACCCAGCTATATCTCTCATTTTCATCTGACCCAGGTCCGGCAGTCTCGGTGTTTACCCGGTGTTTGTCAGCTGTGGGGGATTGGATGAGGGCAAGCCGCCTGAAGTTAAATCTTGACAAGATGGAGGTGATAGTTGTGGGGAAAGCCAGGGGAGTGATGGCCTCCATCATTGATGGGGTCCATCCTCCCCTGGTATCTCAGGTTCATAATCTGGGGATTATAATCTCAGGTTCATAATCTGGATCCGCAGCTCCACCTGGATGTCCAGGTGGCAGCTGTGGTGAAGAGGACTTTCCGCCAGTTACATCTGGTACATCAGTTTAGGCCATATGTCTCGGACTCGGATCTGGCCACAATCATCCATGCTTTTATTACCTAGAGACTGGACTACTGTAATGCACTCTACGTGGGGCTACCCTTGGTGCTGGTTTGGAGACTGCAGCTGGTACAGAATGCAGCAGCCAGTCTCCTGAAGAGAACGGACTGACGCAAGCACATTACACTGGTGCTTCGCTCTCTGCACTGGTTGCCAATAATCTTCCAGGTCCAATTCAAGGTGTTGATCTTTAAAGCCCTAAATGGCCTGGGCCCCACCTACCTTCAGGACCGCCTCACCCTCCCGATTCTGTATCGGCCCCTGCAGTCGGCCAGGGGCACCCTCCTCAAGGTCCCCCGGGTTTCCCAGGTGTCGACCATGAGTAGGGCGTTTTCTGTGGCTGCGCCATGGCTGTGGAACTCCCTCCCACTGGAGGTCCACTTGACCACTGACCTCCCCTCTTTCCGTAGACAGTGTAAGATCTGACTGTTCCACTGGGCCTTTACCGAGGGAGATGGGGTGGATGGGTTGGGTTAGGAAGGGTTTGGCTATGGGTTATTTTAATCTGGGGATTTTATGTTGTTTTAATTGTATTTTAGTTATGTATTTTTACATAACTTGCGCTTATAGCAGGAGGGGGCAGCATATAAATTTTGATAATAATAAATAAATAAATAAATAAATACAAATACAACATATTGGACCAGCAGATTCTTCTTGTCACTGGGAGTTCTCTCATAGTCACATTAACACGCACTGCCCACTCCTCCATTTTCACCTCCCAAGAGCAAATGCAGAATTATTCTGTGGAGGAATTGTACATTTCTCAGTGTGTTCTCCCAAGTTTTATTCACAGCCCCTACTTTGTAGAGGTAATTTCCTGTAAAACTGATGTATTCTCTGTTATTTCTTATGTAAGATGATAACTTGTACTGTTCACAATTTCATTTACATCCAGTAAAAAAAAAAACGAGTAACTTTTAAAGTCTTTTGACCACTTTCATTGGGAGAGTATTTCTCCAGCCCAATTTATCAATGTTAAGAAACTATTCCTAATCATCAGCCTAATTTTTCCCTTTCCTCTCATTATTCCTAGTAATACGCACTACATAATTATTCTCCATTTAAACTACCCTCCACAATCCCGGTACCCTACTCCATACTCCCAACACTTGTCTTTCCCATTTAGTCAAGTTTTTACATGCAAGTTTCAATTTTCTTGGAGCCATTGATCCCATTTTTACTGCTCTTCTCTGACCTCTCCCCAGGTTAACATTTTTTCTCTCGTAACACTGTGTCCAAGACTGAACAAAGCAATTGCAACAGACTCTATTATTAATTATTGTTGTTGTTACTGTTTGTTGTTTTTTGTTTGCATCAACAATGTGCTCGGCACAGAACAATCATTAATAACAGACAGGCCCTGCCCCAAAATGCTTACAACAATCTAGAAAGGACAAAGTCGGAGAGACAGAGAATTCAAGAAGTTGCAGGTACAAGCTGCAGAAATGTCTTAGTTACATGGAAGATGGGCACTTGGAATGATAGGACAGCAGAAGGAGCATCGGTGAACAATCCATGAGGGTGAAGAGGTAGGGAAAATCTGGCGGAAGAAGCAGGGTTTTAGGAGGGATTTGAAGGTCAGGAGGAAGGGAGCAAAGCATATGGGCACAGGGGGTGGGGGTTCAGACACAAGGCAGCATGGGGAAAGAGACAAAGATGGTTTAGGGAGCAGATGACTTTGGGATGGATAAGAGTTGTGGCAGAGGAGGAATACAGTTACTGGGTGGGAACATAGCAAGAAATAAAGGCAGGAAGATAGGGAGAAACAAGGCCATGAAGAGCCTTGAAGGTAAAGACAGGGAGTTTGTACTGGATACAAGGGGGAAGAGGGAGCAGAGAAGGGGATGAACCTAGCAACAGCTAGCAAGATGAATGACCCTGGCAACAGAGCTGAACAAAAGTGAGAGGGACAAGGTGACTTGGAAGGCCCTTAAGAAGGAGTAGTCAAGATGAGAGAAGACAAGAGTGTGGATGAGAATTTTTGAAGTGTCATCAGTGAGGAAGGGCCAGATTTTAGGAATGTTATAGAGAGAGAAGCAACAGGCCTTAGCAAGAGACCAAGGGTGTACCTGTAACAGGGAGAAGTGGTACACTGGGGCCCATGAGCCTTGAGGGAACAGCTCCCTGGTGCAGCTGTTGCTAGGAAGGTGTGGGGCATTCTATCTTCTACACCGTGATCCATTCCAACATAACTATGCCCCTAACTTGAATATGAGGTGCAAAGGAAATTGAAGAGTCAAAGATGAGTCCTGGGCTATGTGCCTGGAGACAAGCTGGATGGTGACACCAATGGAAATAGAGAGGGAAGAGGAAGATCTAGGGGAAAGATGAGGAACTCAGTCTTGGGCATATTATTGGTGGCCTTGGTGGATGATCTCCGCCGGGAGATGGATGCAGGATGTTCGACCTTTGTGATCCTGCTAGATCTCTTGGCCGCTTTTGATACCGTGGACCACAGGCTGCTGTTGAGACAGCTGCGAGACTTGGGGGGTCTGGACGGGACTGTCTTTGGATGGTTCCGCTCATTCCTCTCTGGTAGAAGCCAGCGGGTGGTGCTGGGGGCTGAAACATCTAGCCCCCGGGCTTTGACTTGCGGCATTCCGCAGGGTTCCAGTCTGTCTCCACTGTTGTTCAATGTGTATATGCAGCCCCTGGGGCAGATCATGAGAGGGTTCGGGGTGCGATGTCACCAATATGCGGATGATACTCAGCTGTACCTCTCGTTTTCAAGTGACCCAGATCCTGCTGTCTCTTACTTTCCCAATGCTTGGAGGCCATGGCGGATTGGATGCGGCAGAGCAGAGTGAAGCTCAATCCCGATAAGACAGAGGTGATGGTGGTGGGCAAGGCGGGGGAGGTGCTGGCCCCCCTGATGGGGGGGTTTGCCCACCTGTTGCTCTTCAGGTTCAGAATCTGGGGGTAGTTTTGGATTCGGGCCTCCGTCTGGATCAGCAGGTGGAGGCGGTGGCAATGTTAAAAAACCGATAAACCGATACCGACAATTATTGGTATTATCGGATTAATCCAATATCGACAATTATCAGTATTATTGGATTAATCCGATACCGATAGTCCCATCCCTAGTGCTTACCCAGTGTTTGGCGGCTGTGGGGGACTGGATGAGGGTGAGCCGTCTGAGGTTGAATTCTGACAAGACGGAGGTGATGTTGGTGGGTAAGGCTGAGGGGGGTGGCCCCTGTCATTGAAGGGGTTTGCCCCCCTTTAGCCACTCAGGTCTGTAGTCTGGGGGTGCTTCTCAACTCACAGCTCTGTCTGGATTTCCAGGTGGAGGCTGTGGCAAGAGGAGCATTTTGCCAGTTACATCTGGTGTGATGGCTGCAGCCGTACATCTCGGACTCCGACCTAGCCACCATCATCCATGCCTTTATTACTTCTAGATTAGACTATTGTAGTGCACTCTACGTGGGGCTACCCTTGGGGACGGTCCGGAAGCTGCAGCTGGTGCAGAATGTGGTAGCCCATCTCCTAACAGGGACGGGTCACTGCAAGCGCATTATACCAGTGCTCCATTCCCTGCACTGGCTGCCTATGTCTTCCGGGCCCAATTCAAGGTGTTGGTAATTACCTATAAAGCCCTAAATGGCCTGGGCTCCGCTTACCTGTGGGGCCTCCTCAGGCCCCGGATCGTGTCACGGCCCCTGCGGTCGGCTGGGGACGCTCGACCCAAAGTCCCCCGGGTTTCCTGGGTGGTGACAATGGGGAGGGTGTTCTCAGCGGCTGCTCCTAGGCTGTGGAATTCCCTCCCGATGGAGGCCCGCCTGGCCCAGGACCTCCCCTCTTTCTGAAGATAGTGTAAGACCTGGCTGTTCCGCCGGGCCTTTGGAGAGGGAGATGGGTAGGTTGGGGTGGGTATGGGGAGGGGGGCTGGTTCTTCCCTTTTGGTATATTTTAGTATATTAGTATATTTTTAATGATTTGTTAATTGTGAGTGTTTTAATTGTAAATTATGATTGCTTCTCGTGTAAGCCGCCCCGAGCTGCTCTGTGGGCAGGAGGGTGCGGGATAGAAGAGAGTCGATAGATAGATAGATAGATAGATAGATAGATAGATAGAAGAAGAGGCAGAGTTATGTCAGAAAGGGGTGACAGTCCCTTTGCCCTACCCCTGCCAATGTGGCACTGTCCCCTCTGTATGAAAGTCCAGAGGGAGGTGGTAATGCACTATCCACAGCTCTATAGAACAGAAAGAGCATCCCATATTTCAGACCCCCCACTGTCCTATAGAACATAGCAGGTGTCCCTTAATCCCAAAACTCCATAGAACATAAAGGATGTCCCTTATTTCCAAGCCCCACAGCTCCATAAAACACAACATAAGAACATAAGAAGTGCCATACTGGGTCAGACCAATGGTCCATCTAGCCCAGCATCCTGTCTCCAACAGTGGCCAATCACAGTGGCTTGGGAGAAGCACCCGGCAGGTCACAATGGAGGATCCATTCCCTGTTGTTTTACCCCAGCTCTCGTCATGTTCCTTGATCCTGTCTGGCTAATAGCTGCTAATGGACCTATCTTCCAGAAACTTGTCCAAACCTCTTTTAAACTCAGCTATAGTACTGGCCCTTACCGCAGCCTCTGGCAGTAGATTCCACAACCCAATTATATGCTGAGTGAAAAAATATTTTCTTTTATTTGTTTTAAACTTGCCACCCATGAGTTTCATGGAGTGTCCCCTAGTTCTAGTACTAGCTGAGAGGGTAAATAACNCACCCCCCCACCCCAAGGATCACCCTACTTGCCCACCCAGGGATCGCCTACCTTGAGCTCCGGGCGGCGGCGGTCCGGTGGCTTCAGCGCTGGCTGTGGCTGCCAGCTTCCAAAGTTCCCCAGAAGGCCTAGTAGCGTGCTGAAGCCGGCAGCCACAGCCAGCACTGAAGCCTCCGGACCGCCGCCGCTGCCCGGAGCTCAAGGTAGGCGATCCCAGGGTGGGCACTGGGCAGGTAGGGTGATCTCTGGGGTGGGGGTGGGGTTAAACCACCCCCCCACCCCAGGGATCAGTACAGTACTGGTACTTACCTGCTGCTGCTGGACGCTGCTGCTGGCTACAGGTCGCCGGCGGCGGCCCAGAGCCCGCAGTAGGGGACTTAGGGGAATCTTTTTGTTGTTGTTTAAATCCAGGCTGGGCAGGGTGGGTGGGGGGGCTTCCACCCACACAGTCTGGGAGGGGGGGAGGTTTTTGTTTTTTTCCATTGATTTCAATGGGGACAGTTCCCCATTGAAATCAATGTAAACAATCCGATACCGGTAAACCAGTATTAATCCGGTAAGCCGGTTTTTTTAAATCCGGGAACCGGTAAAACTGGTACCCGGTATTTGCCCTGATGTCCCACCCCTAGTCGGTGCATTCACACCGACCCGGAAGTGCGCGGTGCTTTAAATCGCACGATGCCACTGCCGCGGCTGTGCAATTTAAACGCACATCTGTATTAGCCCTTAGTGGAAAGAATAGAAACCAGGCTGAAGGAGGTTGAGGGATGATTGGAAGAGAGGGAGTCAAGACCGCAGCAGTTGGTGGATTGAAGGTCACAGAAGGAGAGAGAAGTTGGGTAAGGGACATGGAAAGTGGCAAAGTGATGGTCAGAGGTGGGGAGGACATTAAAAGGGAGCATCAGAAATAGAACAATTTTTCAAAATGATCAGGACAAGAGAGCAGTTATCACAGTGCATAAGACAGGGAGTGCAAAGGTGGAGGTCAAAAGAAGATGTTAGAGAGAGGAAGTAGGAAACAGCAGGATCAGAGGGGATATCAAGTTCCCAAGAATGAGGCTTGGAATTGTCAGGGCCAGGTGTTGAACCCCAACCCTGAGCTAGAAGTCTGTGGTTTTTCCCCTTAGTGCCACTGCCTGAGTTAGCATGAATTTGTGTTCTGGCCCCCTTGTCTCAGTCTTCCCCATTCTAACCCTGCCTTCTGGCTTCCTGATTGACTCCCAGCCTTATATAAGGTATACTTGGAGAACAGAAAGCTGTGTACAGAGCAACTGGTTTTTTCCCCTTTCTGCTGGTGTTTCTGTTGGCCTGGATCCTTCCTTGTGCCTTTGTCCAGGTTGTATCACTCCTTGTTGGGTGACCTGTGCTTTGTTGTTGACTGTGACCTAGGACTATTCCTCTAGGCTGTTGTTCCTCAGTTTGTGTCCTAAGTTCCCTTCCCCAGCCCAGCCACTGTATAATCCCCCTGCTCCTTCATAGTTCCTTGCTCCCCATTGTCCCCTACTCTCCTTGAGTTTGACTCTGTTGTCTCACCTTTGCTTGTTCCAGCCCTCGCTTCTCTTGATTGCGTTTCTTGTGGTAGGTGCTGTCTTCCTTTACCTGTTTACCCACCTGTCTCCCCTTCTCCTTTTACTGCGTATCCTGTTTCCCTCCACAGCTTCTCTGTAGCCTGTAGTTCCTCTGTTGAGTCTTGTTTCTTTTCTTATTCTCAAGCCCTATATAGTGTCTTGTTAGTGTCCTACTTGCTTACTGTTTTCTCTACTCTGCTAAGGGCTCCCCCAGCCCTTCCTCTTTCTAGCATCACTTCTGCCATGTGTGTGTGACTTTCCCCACCCTACTAGCCCCATGATTTCCCTTCCATTCTGCTTGGTTCCTTGTTGCCCTGCTTTGTCTAGCTAAGTTCTTGTTCTCCCACTGTCTGGGTTCTTGTTTTTCTCCTTACCTTGCTAGCCTTTGTTTCCTGTCTGCCTGGTTCCCCAAACTGCTCTCCATGTTGCCCACCTAGCCCTTTCTTTGTCCTGTTTAACCTCCTTTGGCTCCTGTATATTCTTGCTCCCTGCTCCATTCTCCTGCTTCCTTCCTGACTTTGATGAGTCATGTAGTTCTCTGAGTCCGTGTACTTGGCTTTGTGGTGAGCATCAAGTCTCCTGGGCATCAGAGAATAGCCAAGAGGTGTTCTTTTGATTTCTGCTACATTCTTTCACTGCTTCCTTGGCCTTTAACTTCCTTGCTTACCCTTCCCCTTGCTAGGGGTGTGCAATTTGTTTTCATTTTTATGAAAACAAAAAATTTTTTTTTGTTATTGTAATAACCAAAATGAAAAAATAGTTCCAAAATTTCAGAATAAAAATGAATTATTATTTTTAATTAGAGAAATGAAAATTGTGGGACATAAATTTCAGGCTGCACCTTCTTTGTTTTCCATTCAATTTTCATTAAATTTTAAAAAGATTGTACTCTTCCCCAAAGGGAGCATCCCTGCCAAATGTTATAACTATTGAATCAAAGGTCCCGATTTTATGAGCATCCTGCTTGCTTTGTGGTGCATTGCTGGCTGTAATGTCTTTGCATTTGGACACATTGTCCAAACACCCAAGGGATCATACCTGCCACATTTCAGAAAGATTGGATAAAAGGTACCAATTTTATATGCAATTGAACTTTTGCAATTTTTAATAGACATTGTGCAAATACTAGTCATGAAAATTTTGGAACAAAAATTTCAGGACATAACCTGGACTTCAGGCAGCAAAGCAGAGGGGAGGGGAAGCATCCCAGAAATCAAGAGACATGATTTGCACATCCAGGCTGGCCAATTGGCATTCCAAACACATCCTGCAGCCCCGTGACAGAGGACATAAGGCAATCTCTTATTGGTTCTTTTCTAAGCAGATGCTTCCAAATTCCCAGTAACAAGCAGGGGGTTGGGATGGTTACAGAACAGAATGAGGATACATGATTGACATTTCTTCTGGCCAGTTGGCATCACAAACCCATCTTGTACCACTGAGACAAACATAAAAGAATCCTTGGTATAGGCTCATTCTGTGGAGATGCTGCTGGATCTGCTGTGCTTTCCTTAATTCTGTACCATATGCTTTTGGACTAGCTCTGCTTTCCCTGGACCCTGCATGGTTTTGCCAGCTCTGCCCTGTTTTTGGACTAAATCTGTTTGTTTGTGACTCTATTTTTGTAACCAGTCCTTCTGCCCCTGCACTGGAAACCAGTCCGTCTCTCTGCCTGCCCATTTGCTCCAGCATGCCAGCCTCCCCATCCACTTCCCATGGTCCACGTGGTGGTCCACAGCTTGCCCTGACTTCTTGGACCTGATCCTGCACCTATTCATTAGACCCAGCTCTGATCCTTGTTTCCCCAACCCAGTCCCGATTTTCAGCATGTTCCTTACAACCATAAAATAGAGCAAACAAAGGTGGAGTTCCCCATGCACACATCTGCTTTTACAGGAGTCCATCTGCCTCTCCCTCCAGGCTTGGCACAGGTGTCTGTGTGGTCTGGAACTTGCATCGGGGAAGAGGTCAAAAGGAGGAATGGGCTTATGGTGGGCAGAGACTACTTGTTCTTTCAACTCTACAGACCACAGGTGTGGTTACATTGTACTAGGTGCTTTTAGGAAAAGACAGTTCCTTCCTTGTAACAGACTTAAGCAAAGGATGAAGGAGAGGAAGAAATGATGTGATTTGCCCAAGGTCACACAGGAGGCCAGTGGCAAAGCCAGGAACTACAGCTCCTGCCCCAGTCCAGTCCCCTGTCCATTGGACCACCCCACTACTTGTTTGCTGCAACTGGCATCCGTTCACAGTTCAAGAACAGGAAAGGGCAAAACTCACAATAAATATCTACCCCAAAATGACATGTCTGCTATAACTATTACCTTCTTTTTTATAAAGATCACATTGGGTGAAACACAGACATCCACGTAACTCTGCTTTAACACCGCTTTAACACTAATTATGCATGTTGCAGGGCTGTATTGGCTCCCTATGCAGCCCTGAAACATGCATAAGAAATGTTAATGTGGAGTTACGGTGCATGTCTGTTTTCACCCATTGGTTGTTTTCTGATGGACTGGCAGCTCCGGTACTGGGTTCACCAGCCTGCTTCACCTCCAGGTGGTTCATCCATCTGTAGATGGCCAGTCAGATGTTGAAGTGGAGCAGACACCAGTGATGCTCTGGAACATCCCAGAGTGCCGCTAACAGAGCGGGCCAGCCAGACCTGGGGCACCAGCCTGAAGCAGAGCAGCTGTCCATCTGATATGTGGACCCGCATTGCTTCCCTGCTTCCAGATGACCATTGCCCCAAGGCAACACTATATCCTTGCAGGCACTCTAGCTCACAACTCTATGGTGTGTGGAGAGGGGTGCCACATGGGCCGGGGAACCCACCGGTCCCCGCCATCCCCAAGTGGGGCTGGGAGTGGGCAGATGCACTGTCCATCTGAGGCATGGTGCACCTCTGGGGTAGCTCCAGGTGCGGCCAGCCCCACATCCATCTGAAAACACCCCTTTGTGATCTTCAGATGCTAAACAATTAGGGTTATTACTACTGTATTACTTATAGCACCAGCAATGTACCTGACCGAGTACAATCGTTAATTAGAAGACAGGTTTCTACCCCAATGGGTTTACAATCTAGGACCCTTTTCAAATGGACACCACCACCACCACCCCTCGCACACGTGTGGGTGGGGGGCGTCCATTTGAATGCCACAGCGGGGGGGTATGGGGAGCATCCATGGGAACCAAGCCAAGTACGTGCACTTGAGACCTCGCATCTTCATGAATGTTAGACCCCTTGTCTCTCCCTCTGTTCCCCTTCCTAAGTCTCTCCCCCAGCTCCTGTCTCTCAGATTGTAAGCCCTAGGGGCAGGGACCATGTCTATTTTATTAATTTGTAAAGTGCCAGGTACACTGCTGGAACTATATAAATGTTTGTTAATAATAACAATAATAACAATAACGTTGTGGTCGGTGTGTGTGTGTGCACGCTCCCATGCTTCACCCACCTCCACCCATCACCCACCCACGCACAGAACGGGCGCCAATGGCAGATGCTCCATGCATGGAGATGGGCGGAGGTGAGTGGATGTCCATGGGAATGCACCCTCATGCACCACTCACCATGCCGCCCACCCATGCACCCACGTCCATTAGAAATGGGTCTAGGAAAGACCAGGGGGAGGGAAACATAGGGAGAGACAGGAATACATTCACGAAGTTGAGAAGTTCCAGGTACACATGCTTAGCTTTATTTTGTTCTCCATCTTTGTCATGTCAGTTCAGTATTACAGTATTTCATTATTATCCTGATTCCACTTAAGCTATAGGTTTGCCATTAAGTGCAAGTAGGCTTGTTTTTACTGAACTTACCCAGTCACTATAATTCCAATGTAGTGGGATACAATTAAACAAGGCATTTGTTTAATTGCATTTATTTTTACCCTATTCAGATACCTACAAACTCTTTGGTAACTCTTATAACCCTTCATTGAATGAATGATGTTAAAAACAAACTGGAGATCTGACAAACACTTATCCAATGCTTACCCTTGCCGGTTTAGTTAGCCAAACACTATGTATGAACTATATTTTTTTGAACAGCCAAGCTTCTCTTAGTTCTTTCCAATTGTTTTAGTCAGATGCAGCCAAGAATCTCAAGCTACTTTCGTGGAAATCAGTTTGACTGATTTCTAATGACTCTTTCTCTCTGCCACATCCAATTACTCTTTTGGGGCAGACATAAAATTATAGGTGCACAAGGGATGCCTCAGAGCTTATTCATAACTTTCTTGCAACTGGAATGAGACTTTTAAAAAGAGGATTATGAGAATTACATGGCATTGGCCTGGATGATGTGTAGATCTCCAATGCTTTGATGTTAACATCTTTTATCTGTAGGGGAAAAGATTATTGTGATACTTGACAGGGAGTTAGGTTAGTCAATGGGAATTTTGCCATTGACTTCAATAGGTGAAGGTTTGCATCATAAGTAGCTCCCAGTCTGAATTATAATGAGGCAATATGATTGCCTGTAACTGATTTTTCAGACAGACAAAATTATATTTGCTGGTGCCAGAGGAAGCTTTCTTAGCCAAATTAAGTAGACACATTATAGTGTTTTCATCCATTACCTTTTTTATTATTTAGGGTTGTATATGTTTAGAAATTGTATTTTCCCCAACAGTGATTTAATTCAACTCATTTTTTCCTAGCTGAAAAAGGGGATTTTGCTGGGTACTTTCTAAAAAATATTATAGTATAAAATTTAGAGACTCTGCTGTTCACAATACAACACAAATCTGAGCAGGTGCCCACATGGGAAACAGATAGGAAATCAGAAAAACATTAACTTGGGAGGGTAGGGTTTTCTTGTGTATTATGATGTATTTAGTGTTGGGTTTCCCCTGTGTGGGATAAAAACCCTAATATTGTATTTATTATTGATGTGAGCTGCCTCGAGCCGACTTTGGTTGGGAGAGTGTGGGGTATAAATTAAAGATGAAATGAAATGAAATGAAAAACCCATTAGGAAAGAGTCGCACAAGGTCTCAGGAATGGAATGGCTGATGCAACACTAACTAGCACAAGGCTTCTTGAAAGGTGTCAGGCAGGTATTTTGTGTGGGTTTAACTCATTACTGTTTTCAACATCTGTGGAGGTTTTCTGATATGTTTATAGTACAAAGGAGCAATGCATTGTGATATTTTTTCCTACCTAGATCTTTAATCCTTACAAAGATTACCTGTGCTGTGTTTAAAAAAATAATAAATGTGACATCACATTTTGAGGTCAAAGTATTCCATTCTTGATTTTCAACTGAAAAGG
The DNA here is from genome assembly GCA_003113815.1 of Sphenodon punctatus. NCBI lineage: Eukaryota > Metazoa > Chordata > Lepidosauria > Sphenodontia > Sphenodontidae > Sphenodon > Sphenodon punctatus. Next base: position 932,372 of record QEPC01009507.1, read on the forward strand.
GAGAACTATTGGCTTAATTTTAGAAAATGCAAATATAGCAGCAAGCACTCTTTATTTGAGGATGCCAATGCCCTTTAAAATATTATGTAGGATTTTTTTTTTTCTTAAACAAAATTCTCACTCTCTTTTATGGAAGTTTATTTTTTCTTCTAAATACCAAATGTAAGATCTAGCTTATGACACTGACATGAATGTCAACTTAATCAGCTGGTTATGATCCCTTTAGATATATTTTTCCTTTCAGAAGAGCCTCCTCTCAGTGTGCATTGTACCACAATTTATTGCTGCTTGCTTTCAAAAGTAACAGTAGTGCATGTAGATCTTTAGTATTACTGAGCAAGTGCTTCACCTTTATTGAGGTATTAGGATGTCAAAACAGTGAGAGCCTGCGAGTCCCATCTTCTCTTGTGACATTAAGCAAATCTAGAAGCAGCATGGGCTACCTACACCTGGCTATACAGGGCAGTCATGCTCCATGCAACCGGAGACTAAGGGTAATTTCAGACGTGATGGGCCTGGAGGCCGACCACGCTGAACCACGGACTGGGATCCATTTCTGATCCTGGTCAGGAATCAGGCCTGCCATCCTTTAGATGTGCCGGCCTGATTCTGGAGGGGGATTGGGGAGGGGGCGGGGCTGCGCTGCGCAACGAGCGACCGTACAGCCCCGCTCCCCCGGCTGCCCGCCTTCCAGGAGATGGGCCGCTGTGTCCGATCTCGTCCCATGGTCAGGACCACGATCCAGCAGGACTGAAGGTAACAGATGTTACCTTCGGCCCTTTCCAGATCGTGGCCAATTCAACCATGGTTGGGGCCCGATCCCACCACGATTCTGGACCTCCGGGCAGCCGGAGGTCCAGAATCGTGGTCAACGTGTTTCTGGCAGAACGCACAGCAGACGTTACGGAATCATGGCCACCACAGGGGATTCACTGTGGTTGACCGTGTTCTCGTAACATCTGAAATTACCCAAAGAGCAGGGTTACAGCTGGCCCAGCTCAACTGCATGGCTTTGGCATACCACAGTCATATGGCATGAATATGATTTCCTGGGTGGACAAATGTCAGGGCTGTGGGAGTGTGTGACTGAGTCATCAGAAGAAGTTCAGGGCTTAGCTGGAATGGAGGCTTCACCAGATGCTGGAAAAACTCAAAAGACAAAAGCAGTTTGTGGCGTTGGCTGTAAAACTGGGGGGCAGCTTTCCCCGCCCCCACCCCAGGTGAGGTGCAGAAGGTCTTCTTTGGGTGAGACAATGTGAGAAGGAGCACAGCTGGCAAACATCAGTCTCCACTCTGGTTGAGGTAGGGGAACTTCAAAAATAATGGAAAATTGTTCCAAATAATGGGTTGGCAAAGGGGGATAGTCAAAGAACACAGGAGAAAGAAAGCGGAAGCAACACGAGGAAAAAGTGGTGTATGCAGTGGGTAGAGGGGGGGCTCAAACCACAGGCAGGTAGAAGGGGACACAGTTCAGAAACATTTGAAAACCACTAGGTTGGGGAACTCTCTGATACTGTGACTGGAGTGGTTGCACTGATTCTCTTTTCGGGAGGGCTCTGCCTGTGCTGATTGCAGCTTCCGGCCCAGTTAGGCTGCTTTTAAACGAGGAGCGCTGAAGCGCTTCCTCAACGCCGCATTAAAGAAAAGCCGCCGGAAGTGACATTCTCCCCGTTGCCAGCGGCAGCGGCGGCTGGAGACACGGGGCTTTGGATCGGCGCGTTCTTAAGCCTGATAATTAAAGTCTTAAGAACGCGCCGCTCCAAAGCCCCGTGTCTCCAGCCGCCGCCGCCGCCGGCAACGGGGAGAATGTCACTTCCGATGGCTTTCCTTTAATGCGGCGTTGAGGAGGCGCTTCAGCGCTCCTCGTTTAAAAGCAGCCTTAGTTTCAACATATAAATCTGAAAAAATAAAAATAAAAATGGATTTCCCTATAATCTCATAAGATTATAGTCCTCTCTCCTCGGAAGGAAACCAACTTTGGAATGGTGCCTAAAACTATCCAAGGGGAATAATTATACTACACTGAAGCAATCCACCTGTGTAACTCACTTCCACAGGATGTTGTAAGGCTATTAGTATCTTTAAAAGGCTTGGGTACATTCATTGAGGGTAGTTCCTTCAATAGTAGAGCAGAAATGGGTACTTAATTTATAGAGATGTGCAGCAGGCACATTTGTGTTTGTTTACAAAAAACCTTCATGGCGGGGGGGGTTAAACAAAACCATACGTATTTGGGGGTTTGTGGTGGGTGTTTTAATTTTTATTAAAAATAATAAAAAACAAAAATCATTGCACATGCACAAAATGGCCACCTGTAATAAAGATTATGAAATGCACTTACATGAGTGACATGTTACATATGTTTCTGTATGAGTACACTGTGTTAATATTATCTAGCCATGTTCAATGTCATTCAGCTCAAAATTAAGAGATAAATGTAAACATGAGGAAATATTGTATGAAAATCCTATGGAAAGAGAATAAATATATTGTGAGTTAGGGTTGTTGTGAGATTATTTTTTTTTAAGTTGTGTTTATTAGACCTTTTTTACACGGACAGCGCAGCAGCGCCGATGGGTGGAGATGGGTGTGGATGGGTGAGTGAGCACACCCACCGAACACCCGATGGCACTGAGTAGGGAGACATTTACATGGACAGTGCCACAGGGGGTGGTGGGAAGGAAAGGGGAGGGGCCGGCAAATACGCATCCTGGGAAACACCCGGCAAACACCCGTGCAAGTACAACGACGGACGGGTACAGCGGGGAAGCCCTGCCCGACACAGCAATAGCACAACATGGCCGACTGAGGGCAAATGAAGCTGCGCAACACAGCCCCGTCCCTGAGCCGCCAGGACCCGCGCGGGCGGGGTCGGAGGGAGATGGGATGACAGCCGCTACAAAGGAGCCAGCACCACACAGCCCCGGCACAGAGCCCAGACAGCCCGGCGCCAGCCCCCCCCCCCCACACACACACAGCAGAGCAGCACACACAGAGCAGGCAACAGAAGCACACAGGGACAGGCCCATGGCCCACAGGGGGCAAGGGAGGGAAGACACCCACACAACACAGGCAACCCCCCAACACCCCCGCAGAGGCACCCGCACAAGGGGAGGGGTCACAGCAAAGCACAACACCGGACACACCAGGAAGGAACACAGAAGCCTTTAATAGAACAGGGAACCAGCAACAGGGGGCAAGAACAACAGGGCAGGGAGGGGGCAACAGAAGGGGGGGCAGTGCCAGCAGCGGCAGGTCCAGGACAACACCCAGTCAATAGGGCCAGTGATCCGGTGCCAGCACGCGGTCCAGCCAGTGCAGCCACTCCAGGACTTGCAGGAGGAGCTCCAGCAACTCCCCCTGCTCCCGGGTCCACTCCGCGATCATGGCCTGCACTGTATGGAACAGAGGCAGAGGTGACAGCCATCAGAGCCAGCCCGGGGCACCAAGGAACAGAACCCCCCACGGAGGGACATAGGCACAGGGCCCAGAAAACAGCCAGCACACTCACGGATGCCATCGAACAGTCACCCTGCCACCTGCATGTCCCACGCCTCCCACTCCAGCTGCAACACCATCGTGCCCAGGTGCAAGATCGCCAGCAGCAAGACAAGAGTAGCTGCAGGAGAGAAGGGACAGGGCAATGCGGAACGCCCACACCAATGGGCCCTGGAAGGGCCGGGGGCCACAACAGCACCAGGGGCACACCCCACACACTGACAGCCATCCCCCCGAGGAGCATCCGGACCCCTGCACGAAGGGGGATCGGTTGGGCCAAAGGCTGGGTCCACAGCAACCCCTACTCATGCTCAGCCGCTCAGCACCCATGGTGCCGCCGCCCATCCATCGCCACCACCACAGACGGTCCGCACCAACAGGGGGATACAGCAGAGGAGAGCAAAGGGGAGGGGCAGGGCCACACCAACACACAGGCAAGTCTAGGGGGTGCCTAGCCGACTGCCCACCGCCAATACCACACTGTGAGCAAGCCCAGGCAGCAGCACCCAGCAGGGAAGCTGCCAGGAGAACACACACCACACAGACGGTGCCCACCCCACAGGTCCGGAAACTGCCAGTATACACCAAGCACACCCCCTGAACACTACCACACAGATGGGGGCAGGAGGGCCACCAAGGGGAAGGGGCACCCAGCTGTCACAGCAGCAAGAGAAGCCGGGCAGGACAGACCATCACATAACAGCATTTTATTGGCGCCTGGGGAACGCAGGCCCCCAAGCACAGAGAAGCAGAGCAGAGGGGTGCAGGTGGACTCACGGCCGGGCAAGAGAAGCACAACAGGAGCGCACAGGCATGGCCACGCAGGGCAAGCAAGACCACCAGGGCCGCCCCAGCAGGAATGAGCAGTGGTCGCCCAGAGGGGGCAATGGGGTTCAGGGAACCAGGCGGCAGCCAGCAGCACATAGCCTGATTGGAGGCACGGGGGGGGGGGGACAGGCAATGCACCGGCCAGGGCACCGGGGTGGCTGAGAGTGGGTGGCGGCATGGCGCTTCTCTTGGATGATCCGGCGAGTGCTCCTGGGCCGGCGACCCCGGCGCTAGACCCTCCCAGGTGAACAGGCCCCTTTGGAAGCCTCGGGAGCATATATGAGCATCCACCAGGAAGTGGGGAAGGAGCAGATCCACACTGGTGGCCGCATCCCGCACTGCTGGAAGGTCCCTCACCAATCAAAGGGTGGCGAGCTCCGTAGCGGAGGGGTCCCCAGTCCGGAGCATCCCACCAACCTCAGGGGACAGCAAGCCCAGGTCCCACAGGAGGACCCCCACATCCAAGGGTGCGCACTGGATGCCGCAGGCATGCAGGAGACTGCTGGTTTACAGGCCAGCAACAGGGCCCCCCCCTGAGAGCAAGGCGAGGCCGAACCTGGGAAGCTCCATCAGCAGGTGAGCCACCGTTAACTCCGCAGCGGTCCACAGCACGACAACGGCAGCCGGGTGTCCCCAAGGAGACTGGGACAGGAGGGTGAAGCCAAGCTGGAGGGAACAGGCCGGGCACGCCGGGGCCCCGACCTGGTGACCCATCATCCACATGTACTGCAACAGGAGCCAGAAGCCATCCTCCACCAACAGGGGGTCGCCCATCAACAGCTGCATGTCGGGGCTCAGCCAGAGGGCCACCAAAAGCATGTCCACACAGGGAGACCACCCCTCCCTGACATCCCTGGCTGAGGGTCCCGCAGAACAACCAGCCATGGCAGCAGTTGGGCCCACTCCGGTGAAGCAACAGGCAGGAGACAGAGGGATGCTGCAACTGGGACAAGCACGAACCGAGTGGTTACCCTTGCCCACAGGCAGCCTTGCATGCCAGAGATAGGCCGGCCCACTGTGGACAGGGTGCCGCAACCCACACACAGGACAGAAGGGATGCAGCACAGGTGCCGAGAGATGAAGGGGGCCACGGCCTGGCACTGCACCAGGGTGTGGAGCCGAGCCAGGCATTGTAGCCACACCGTGCACAGCTGCAGCTTACAAAGGCAGACCCTGGCTGGGGGGACTGTAGTGCGGTTGCGGAGGCAGGGGTACCCTGGGGTGCACGTGATCCCATCCCCCCCGGCGGGCATGTGGCCAGCGCACTCGCAGGGATGCTCAGCCAGACCTGGCACCCGGTAGCCACCCCAGCACACCCCCAGTGCAGCACCAACTGGTGCCCTGCCCCCACCGGCCTACACAGTACATAAGGGACCCGCTGCGGGCGGGCGGGCATGGGGCGGAGGGACTATAGCACGGGACCGAGAAGCACACTGAGAACGGTGACCCCAGGCTGGGTGGACACAGAGGAGCTCCTGCGATACCGGGTGAGAGTGGGCCGTGGGCACAGGCCATACAGCGGAGCGCACTGCAGCCATGGCACATGCCAGCGGAGTGTGTCTGGGAGTGGGGAACTGAAGAACTATGCTGCCGGGAGACGTGGACCCACAGGTGAGGGACGCACTGCTGCTCCTCCTGGGTGCAGCCCTCCTGCTGCTGCGCATGCTGCTACAGCAGATAGCCCTGCTCCGCCTGTTGGGTCATCAGTCCATCCTCCTGGGGACATGGTGGCAGAGGGCAGCAAACCTCAGGAGGGCAGCGATCGTGCGATGGGCGAGACAGGTGGCTGTTCAATGCCGCGCCCTGTCAGACTCCGCAGTGTCCCAGCACCAGTGCACAGGGCCGGCCCAGTGTCCCCATACCAACATGCCCAGGGAGGGGCATTCCAGCGCATCTCAGAGGAGAACAGGGACGCCATCCGCCGCCGCATTGCTGCCCAGGCAGCCGAACGCCGGGCAGCACCTGATCCACACCCATGTCCATAGACCTGTGAACCCTTTCAATAAAGCTGAGTCCTACCCACTACCTGCAACCAGGCCTCCATTCCATGTGTCGGTGAGGGGGTTCCAGGAACGGGTCCCATGGGTTGCCTGGGTGTGAGCACCCTCTCCTCGCTGTCAGCCGCAGGGTGCGTGGGCCCCGCACAGCCCAGCCGGCCAACAGTCACCGGCTCGCCTGTGCAGGTTCAGTGTACAACTGTTCCAGCCACCTCAACTGCATGAAGCCTCACTGGGCTAGCCCCCGGCCCCGTCGGCTGAGCAGGGGCTGTACAGAACCCCCAACATGCCGGTGCCCCCCTGCACACCGCACACATACCCCTGGCCACATGTTCCAGGACAGAGGAAGCGACAACAAAGTAGAGGTACAACACATTTATTGGAGGGGGAAATGTACAATGAAAGGAGGTGGGGGTTAACATCTGCGATGCCCTCTCCCCCTCTTGGCCACACCACCAGGGCTCGCAGGCTGGCGTGTCCTGGCTGCAGCCGATGGCAGCACTCTCTGACTGGATGGCCCGGCCTCCCTGTCATCCACTGGCCGCTCCACACTGGGCTCCACTGATGGTCCCTGCATGGAGAAACAAGATTGGGATAAGCAATCCTCGTGTGCACTCACCTCTGTCCCATGTCGGGGCCTGGGCCAGTGGGTGCCCCATGGTCATCCAGGGAGCCCCCTAATCCCCACACAAGCATGGTGAGAGCGAGCTCCCGGGAGTGCATCTCAGCTAACCGTTGTGACTCCTCCAGAAGTTCCCTGCCGAGGTTCTCCCTCCGGCACCGGTTCCTGGCCCGCATCTCCCGGTTCCACTCCACACTATCGGCAGCTTCTCCACTCACACGAGCAGGCACCTGGTCTGTGAATGGGAGCTTGGACACAACGTTAGTGCTTCTGGCCTGTGTGCCCTGCTGGTCGCTACTGCCTGACTCGGGGTGCCTGGTGGGGCAGCCCCCCATAGTGTGGCGGCTCCCCTCAGCCCTCCCCTGTGGGGCCCCAAGCCCTGCCCTGTTGTGGGATGTCCCCCCGGCCTCTGATCACCATGGGAGGGCCCTTTGACAGTTGGGTGTGCCGTGGGAGTCGCTCCACCAGCCCATCCCACCTGCCCCCCACACCCCCGCCCCTGGTTGTGGTTGCATGCCCCTGGGTGCCCCACCCCACACCCTGTACCTCTGCCCCCCTCCACACCTGCCCCCCCCATGGCCCCCTGATCTGTGTGCCCCGCCGTGGAGGGTTGCCCACCTAGTGGTGGGGGAGCTGCCTGACCCCCTCTCGTCGTCCTCATCCTCCTCGTGCACCTCTAGGCTGCCTTGTGCTGCAATGGGAAGGGGTAGTGTTTGCTGGCACCCAGCCCCGGCCACTGCACCTCCATCCAGGCCATTCCCCCCCAGCCCCGCTGGGGCATACATACCTGGATCCAGTTCCTCTGCTTCCTGGGGGCCGTCCCGGGGTCTCCACTAGCTCTGTGCATGCCCCCTGTCCCTGTGGCCGGTAGGCCTGTGGGTTTTGGGGGCACGCGCTGAGTGTGGTGGTCCGGCGCTCAACTCCCCGGGGCACCTCCTCCCCCTGTGGGACAGGGCTGTCCCCTCCCGCTTCCTGGCTGGCCTCACCAGGGGCACTTCCCCCACCCTGCTCCATGGGGTCTGTCAGGGGGGGTTGCGTGTTGGCCCTGTGCCTGCCCCTGGCGAAGGCACTGCCGTGTGTGCAGGAGGCTACGATGTCCCCGTCCATGCAGAGGAACCTGTCAAGCTCCTCCTAGAACTCCGCTGTGCACATGGCCCAGCCAGACTTGAGATTGTTGTCCTTGATATGTTTATATCTGGACCTCAAGTCCTTTGCCAGCTGCATGCACTGGGTGACATCCCTTGTACCCCTGCATTGCATCTCCTGGGAGATGGCTTCATAGACCTGTCTGGTCTTGTAGCTGCGAACCAGATTGTGCTGGACCCTTTCGGACCCCCACCCATGAATGAAGTCCCTGATCTCCTGCCTGGACCAGGACTCCCTCTTTTGGGACCCGTGGGGGGGGGGGCCAACCAGCTTGGTGGCATGGGGACCGTCTTGTGGATGTGGTAGCCGTGGTGGTGGTCGTGTCCTGTTGGGGTAGTGCATCAGGGGTTACTTCAGGTCCTGCTGGTCCCCTCCACACACCCGTGGGGCCTGCCCTCATTTTCCCCCCTGGGGTTTCCCCCTTCTCATCTGGCTGTCTGGGGGGCCCTCCTTGGCTGTTGTCCCGGTGGTGCGGTGCTCCATTGTCTGGGAGCTGTCCTGTGGGGACGGGGGACTGGTTTATGTGCTGCCCCCCTGCTCTGTGTTCCTCGGCCCATGGTGCCGGGCCTGGAGTGCGGCCCTCTCATCCCTGGGGGGGGGGGGTTTCCCTCATGCTTATCTCACTCTCGCTGCTGCTCCTCAGGCTGTGCCCCTAGGAAGTGCCGGGCTGGGGGTCCTCGACCGGGGGGGCATCAGTGCGGCCCCTCTGCCCTGTGCCAGGACACATGCGCTGTGTTACATCCTGGCACATTCCCCCTTTCCCCCCTGCCAGGGTGCCCCCCTCATGCCTCCCAGCCTGGGTGCCCCTCCCATCGGGGGGGCCTTGAACCTCCCGTCCGCCCCCCCCCGTACTGGCGGTCCAGGGTCCCCCCTTGTGCCTTCTGTCTGGGGTGCATCCGCCCCCCCTGCACTGCCTTGCCGGGGCTTCTCCCTCCCCCCCAGGCACTCCTGGGTACCCGTGCTCACCCAGCCCCTTCCCACACGTGGGGCGGCATCGGCTCCCATGGCCTTCTCGTGGGCCTTCCTGGTCGCCATCATGGGAGCCCGCGTATGTGTACCATGGTTCCAGCCTCCTTTACGGGCTCTCGGCCAGACCGCGCCCCCCCATGGGCGTGTCTGTGTGGTGGTGTGTGCGTGCCCCGCGGCGCCAGCGCAGTGGGGCTCCGCCAGTCTGGTCCACGTGGGTGNTACATCCTGGCACATTCCCCCTTTCCCCCCTGCCAGGGTGCCCAGGTGTTGAACACCCATCTCCACCCATCTCCACCCACGGAGGGTGCCGGCTCCCTCGCAGCTGCTCCGTGGGTGTTGGCGGGTGTCGATGGGTGGGTCGGACACACGCCCCCACCCACTCGTGGAAATTTACATGGATGCTCTCCCACCCATCCGATGGTTGTTTCCGGGTGTTCGTGGGTGGGTGGTGTCCGTGTAAAAGTGGCCTTAGTTATATGTAAGGCCCTCCAAGTGCCATACCAGAGGCACTATAGCTAAAAAAAGATTATTATTATTATTATTATTAAGAAGAAGAAAGCCAAAAAACACACTGTGAGCCATTGAAGACAGACAGAATGTCTGGGACAGTTAACACTAAACACAACAATGTACGTATTTAAGAAATTCTAATAGAGGTGTTGCTGCCAGAGACATGTCCTACGCGTGAAATAGTCACAGACTCTGGGGAAAGCTCTGGAAGGATCAAGAAGGCCCATCAAAGACCATTTAAAAAGGACAATCAACAGATAATGAGTGTCATCTTGGAATTCAGAGATTCCTGCAACTGCCAGCAAGAATCTATACCCAGCCCTCAATATCAGGGGCTGAGAGACTTTAAGAAGGAACTATTGACCGAATAGGATTTAGCTTAGAACTCTCAAATGGAGAATTGCATTATCTATATGATATTGCACTCTTAATCCAATCTTGCACTGAATTTAATCTTGATTTACAAATTAAATTTCTTTTAACCAAGCCTGGTGTGCTTGTGTAGCTACCTGATATTGGGGTGGCACAGTGGAGGGAGATTCTGGGTTTCGAGATCCATACAAACCTTGTTGTAATTAATTTCTGTGCTTTGAGAAGTTCTGAAGCAAGGGTGACAGAGAGGGTTAACCCTTTACAGGCTGAAACAGTGCTGGAGGGAGCTGGTCCAGTAGGCACTGTAAGTGGGGAAACTGAGTCACAGCCAGCCCAGAGTGGGGAAGAGAGGTCCCAATCCCATCACAGTGGTGTGCCAGAATGGAACCAACCCAAAACTGTATATCAATGTGCAAGGACTTTTTTTAAAAGTGAATTGGCCAGCTGTTGCTGGAACTCAGCTCCTAGACTTGAATTTTGTGAACAGGCAAAATTGTACAAGAGTGCTGTGTTTGTTTTGTTTTGTTTTGTCATGTCATGTCAGGAATCCGTGTTAGGCAGACAAAATGGAGGAGACTCAGGGACTGTCTAAAATGAACAAAGAACAGCTAGTACAAGAGAGTAAAAAAAGTCTCCTTTTCCTGAGTATGCAGTCTCCTTTTCCTGTAGCCTTAGTTGCTCCGCCTTGAACTGCTTGTGTTGCAATCTCATGTGTTCCTTCTCCAGCTCCACCCTCAGTTGTTTTTTTCTTGGACCTTTTCTTCCATTTTCAGCTTTGCTAATTGAATCTCATGTTCTGTCTTCAGTTTCATTATTTCTACTTGTGATTGTGTTTCGGTGTTTCGGAGTCCACCACTCCTGCATTTGAAGGTTGCACCCTTTGTTGCACTGCATGCGACTTAGATTGCCTGGATATGGTTTGCTTTATTTTTCCCTTCTGTGTCTATACTTACAACATCTGGTTCTTATGAAAACTAAGTAGCTCTTAAATAAGAGGGAGTGGCATTTCAGTAAGAATCAGTAAGTGGTTAAAAGGTAAGGGGGGGAAAGTAGTAATAAATGGTTGGTTTTCATAAAGACGAGAGGTAGACAGCGGGTTCCCAAGGATCTGTATTGGCGTCTGTGAATTGCAGTGCTTCTGCCCATTGCATCTTGCAAACATAGATTGGATGGTTGTTTGGTTAGGTGACATCTCTGATTTGGAGGTTGCTGATCACTGCCTTCCCCTACTCCTGGTCCCTTGTCATGCTCAGTTCCTCTGCTTTCTGTTATGTTCCAGTCCACTCTGCCTGCCATGTTGTCAACTTAGCTTGTTCTCCAGTGCAAATGAAGTGCTCTAAGATGTCTGGTCCACGCCTTAATTGCCGCCAAACAGGGCACTGCCCTTTAGCAGCCATCCACAGCTCCTAGAGCCTTCTTGTACCTGGGAGAGATGGTGAAACAACCAATCAGCACACAAGCAGGCAGAGCCCAGTAGCAAACCTTCCCCAGTAATTCCCTGCCCTCAGCCCCAGGTCCCTGAAGCTTCTATTAATTATTATTATTATTATTATTATTATTAATAAGCATTTATATTGCACCAGCAATGTACCTGGCACTTTACAATTGTATGAAAGAGACATGGTCCCTACCCCAGCAGGCTTACAATCTAAGAGAGACAAGGAACAGGGGGAGATAAAGGGGGGTGGGAAACAGAGGAAGAGACGAGGATACATACATGAACTTGTGAGGTCTCGGGTGCACATGCTTGGCTTAGTTACAAAGGTGTAGTTACTCATTTAATGTTACACAAGATACGATGATTCAGGATAAGTCAGCAAGGGGGCGAGGGGAATGAGGAGCTGGGGAAAGCTTGACGGAAGAGGTGGGTTTTGAGGAGGGATTTGAAGATATGGAAGGAGGAAGCCGAGCAAATGTGTTCAGGGAGGGAGTTCCAGGCAATGGCATGGGGGGCTGCCAGGGAAAAAGGGTAGATGCGTTTTGAGGAGCAGGAGAGATGTAAGCAGGCAAGGGTGATGGCAGAGGAGGAATGGAGCTCCCGGACAGGAGTGTAGTGGGAAATGAGTGCTGAGAAATAGGGGGGAGCAAGGCCATGAAGAACCTTGTGAGTTTGTGCAGAATGCATTCAGGAAGGGAGAGCCACTGGAGAGAGGAGAGGAGCGGCTGTACATGGTCAAAGTGGTGGGCAAGGTGGATGACCTTGGCAGCAGAGTTATGAACAGAAATGAGAGGAGCAAGGTGAGAGTGAGGAAGGCAGTGAGAAGGAGGTTGCAATAGTCTAGGCAAGAGATGATCAGGGCATGGACCAGGGTTTTAGCAGAGGAAACAGTGAGGAAAGGATAGATCTTAGCAATGTTGTGCAGAGAGAAGGGACAGGATTTTGCAACAGAATCGATCTGAGGTTTAAAGGAGAGGGAGGAGTCAAAGATGAACCCTAGGCTACGTGCCTGAGGGACAGGCTGGATGTTGACCCCCATCAACAAAGACAGAGAAGGAAGAGAGCGAGAGAGAGACAGGAAGAAGACAGAGGAGGAAGACAGAGAGCCAGACAGGTAGAAATGTTAGAGAGGCAGTAAGTGAGGCAAGACTGGATAGAGGGAGAGAGATATGGGGTGGAAAAATAGAGTTGGGTAGGGATGGGCGAACAGAACCGAGTTCAGAAATTTGGTTCGGTTCAGTTCGGAAATTCGGTTCAGTTCGGAAGTTCAGTTCCGTCGACCGAACTATTCGAGTTCAGTCCGAACTCCTAACTTCCGAACAAAGTTAAGAAATTCAAACCCCATTGAACTAAATTGAATAGTATCTTTTAGGGATGGGCGAACAGAGCTGAGTTCAGAAATTCAGTTCAGTTTGGTTTGAAAATCGAGTTCCGTTTGGAAGTTCGGTTCGGTCGACTGAACTGGTCGAGTTCGGTCCAAACTCCGAACTTTCTAACCGCGTTCGCCCATCCCTAGAGTTGGGTATCATCCACATACAGATGGTACTAGAAGCCATGAGATTCAATGAGTTTGCCTAGGGACAGGGTGTATAGAGAGAAGAGAAAAGGGCCAAGGACAGAGTCTTGGGGAACTCCAACCAAGAGGGGAAGAGAAGTAGAGGAAGCATCAGCAAGAGACACATTGAAGAATCGGTCAGAAAAGTAGGAAAAGAACCAGTTGAGGACTGAGCCACGGAAACGAAAGGAGTGGGAAGGGTCAAGTTAGAGAGTGATCGACAGTGTCGAGAGCAGCAGAGAGATTGAGGAGGACAAGGATGGAGTATAGGGATGTGCGACCAGAACGCGGTTCGGATGTTTGATCGTTCGGTTCAAAACCCAAGTTCGGGTTTGGTGGTTCGGTTCAGCCAAACTTAGCTGAACATTCAAAAATAGCGATATCGAAACCGCAACAAAAACAAAACCTCATTTTTGCCCCTGAAAAGACATTTTAACCACTCCCGAACTCATCCGAACATGACCGAACTGTTCGGTCATTCAAGAGTTCGGTTCAGATGTTCGGATCGGATGTCCGAACAGACCGAGTTCAATCCGAACTCCGAACATCCAAACCGCGTTTGCCCATCCCTAATGGAGTAGAGGCGATTGGATTTTGGTAAGCATAAAAGAAGGTCGTTAGTTACTTTAGCAAGAGCAGTCTCAGTAGAGTGGAGGGGGTTGAAGCCAGATTAGAGAGGATCAAGGGAGGAGTTGGCGGGGAGGAAGTCAAGGCAACGGGTGGACACAGCACATTCCAGGAGCTTACAAACAAAAGGGAGGCAAGAGATGGGATGGTAATTAGAGAGATTGGAAGGATCAAGGGTAAACTTCTTGAGGATAGGAGAACAGTGGCATGTTTGAAGGCAGAGGGAAAGGAGCCAGTAGAGAGGGAGAGATTGACTATGTGCAGGAGGGATGGGGAGACAGAGGGTGTGATAGAGGTCAGGAGAAGGGAAGGGATACGATCAAGGGGGCTAGTGAAAGGGTTGGAAGTGGAGAGCAGGCAGGTGATTTCCTCAGGGGAGGCTCAGGCTAGGGGGAAGGAGCACAGGAGGGAGGGAGGGAGGGAGGGGAGGACAAAGGGGGAAGCAAAGAGGGGATGGAGAGGAGGGGGAAGCAACATCAAGGCAGAGTTTATCTGTCTTGTTAGTGAAAAACGAGGTGAGATCCTGAGCAGTGAGGGAATTGGGGGGTGGAAGACAGGGGGACTTGAGAAGGGACTTGAAGGTTGAGAAGAGGTGACGGAGGTCACTAGAACAGGATTCAATGTGGGTGGCAAAGTAGTGCTGTTTAACAAGGGAGATGACAGAGCTGAGGGAAAAGAGGAATAACTTAAAAGTGAATAAATCTCAGCATGACTGTGATATTTCTGCCAGAAGTGCTCAGCAGCACGAGTGCAGGAGCAGAGGTTGTGGATGGAGGGTGTGAGCCAGGGTCGGGGGTTGAAGGAGTGGTTAGGGCAGGGGGAGAGGAGAGTGAGGGAGTCATGGGTAGAGGACAGAGAAGCATTGAAGGCAGAGACAGAAGAGTCAGGCAAAGAGGCAGAAGAGTCTGATGAGAGAAGGGGGGAAAGAGAGGAAGCAAAGTTCAATAGATTGAAAGTCACGGAAGGAGAGGGGGGATGGGACAGAGGGGGAGGGGAGGGGAAGATATGGAATGTGGCAAAATGGTGGTCAGAGCTTCTAGAGCTTTCATGTACCTCGGAGAGATGGAGAAAATGCTAGTCAGCACACAAGCGGGTGGAAACTGGCAGGAAAGCTTCCCCAGCAATACAGGTCCATGCACCAGGAATGCATGGGTGTGTCTCATTTGCACAGCAGCAGTGAGTGGGTGGATGTGCGTGAGCATGCATCCCACATACCACGCATCCCCAACTACCTCCACCCATCGTCTCCGCATAGAGTATCCGGTGAAAATGAAGGTTGCTCCATGCAAGGGCATGCGTGGGGATAAGGGGGGATGGGTGTGCACCTATGTGCAGCCACCCATCTGCACCGCTGCCACAGTTACTTACAACTTACCAGCTCTCTTTCTCTGTGTAGTTAAAATCTCCATGGGTCTAGACGGTGCATTGCAGCATCGAGTGCTGTGGAAATTGATTGATATATTTGTTTTCCTCTTTCTCCTCTTGTTTTTCTGATCTTCTTAAAGCAGATGATTAGGCATTTTCCTTTGTTGTTTTTTTATTCCTATAACCTTTCCCAATAAATTGCACCTTCATGCTCTTTTTTTCTCCAAATACTTTTGAAATTTAGTTCCATTTTTGGGCTTCTCTCTCTCTCAAACGTATAGACAGA
Organism: Sphenodon punctatus; assembly: GCA_003113815.1. Lineage (NCBI taxonomy): Eukaryota > Metazoa > Chordata > Lepidosauria > Sphenodontia > Sphenodontidae > Sphenodon > Sphenodon punctatus. The sequence continues at coordinate 947,585 of QEPC01009507.1, forward strand.
TTATGTTCATACAAATAGAGATGGAGTACACCAAACGGCAGTTATGCCGAACAGATCATGACAAGCTCTGTATGTATGAGTTTATACATTTATAAACACATAGGGTGATAACAGAAGTGACAGCACCACTGCAGCAGCCCAGCCCAGATCAGGAGGGTCGGACATCATCAGGATCAGTTCTGACCATGGAACAAATATTCATGTGGTCAGGCTGCTGGGAAGGGCGGGGAGCCAACCGACCCTGCACTGCACCCAGCACCTTGCCCTCGCCATGATGGGCAGCCATGGCAGATGCAATCCGGCCTGAGCTACTGTAGGGTTATGACCTGCTGTAGTCTACTCTGGCCCAATCAGATATATGGTGTCACTGGGGGAATGGGTTTGGGGGCCCTCTCTTCGTTAGAGGCTGCCCCCCATTTGCCCACCAGGCCAGTCACAACCCAGTTGCCTGTGCCCGCATGGGTCCCCAAGTGATCAGAAAACCTTCACTGCAATCAGAGCTTTCAGAGGCCCGCACCCCCTAGGAACGCCTCCCCTTGATCTCCCAGCCCAGCCGTAACGCAGAGAACGTTCTCGGGCCACCTGTGGCTTGGAAGACTTTGCAGTGGGGTTGTCTTATATGAAAAAGGTTCATCTAGGCTCACACCTAGATAGGAGTATCCCCAAGTGAATTCCCCAAGGCCAAATAAACACACAAGCAAGCTAGGCTTGATTATAAAACATATATTGATTACATACAAGTACAAGGCTGTTGATCGGATAGTGCAAGTCAGTAAATCAAACATAAAATACACGCATTCTAAATCCACTGATATTCCCTGACTGTCCCCTTACCCTAAAGGCGCAATACAGGTCCATCAGTTGTTGTCTCGGCCTTGATGTTGAAGACCAGGTTCAAATCTTAGTTCATAGCCAAGTCATTAGTCCATTGTTTGCAATATGCAGCAGCTCCTCTCCTGAGCTGTTAACTTGTTATTATTATTATTATTATTAACAAACATTTATATAGCGCCAGCAGTGTACATGGCACTTTACAAAGTAATAAAATAGACACGGTCCCTGCCCCTAGGGCTTACAATCTGAGCGACAGGAGCTGGGGGAGAGACATAGGAAGGGGAACAGAGGGAGAGACAAGGGGTCTAACATTCATGAAGATGCGAGGTCTCAAGTGCACGTACTTGGCTTGGTTACGATGAGAATGACAGCAGGCAGGTCCATGTTGCAAGGATAAGGGTAAACCGATCGTAGGTATAGGAATAGTGGCTCAGCAGGATAAAGAGTCAGACAGAGCAGAGCGAAAGAGGTGAGTTTTAAGGAGAGATTTGAAGGTATGAAGGGAGGGGGCAAGGCGGATGTGGACAGGGAGGGAGTTCCAGGCATGGGGGGCAGCAAGTGAGAAGGGACGAAGGCGCTTAGGGGAGCAGGGAAGGCGTGGAAGGGTGAGAGAAGGGACAGAGGAGGAGCGAAGTGCACGGGCTGGAGTATGGAGGGCGATAAATGCAGAGAGGTAGGGGGGAGCGAGGTTGTGAAGAGCTTTATAGGTGAAGACTAGGAGCTTGTGCAGGATTGTTGAAAGTCAAGATGGAAGAGAGTCAATTCTTGAAGAAGAAGTTCCTTCTTCTTCCTCGCTGGAGGCCTGAGGTCACTTCCTCAGTCTCCTGGCCATTGTCATAGTTATCAAGTTGGGAAGGTTACCTGGCCGTTGCTTGGCAACAAACTACCCACTTGCCATGACAAAGGGAATCTCATCCCCCACTCTGGCAACCGGTTTCAGCATTCTGCCCGAACTGAGCTTACAATCTGTTTAACCCTTCACCTCACACCACACATATCCCCAAAATGTGAGTCTTCTCCCCCAAATGGGTGCATTGTCTCCCCCAAATGGGTGTGTTCCCCCATGTCCCCATGACACGTCTCCCCCTTCGAGAACATGTGAGAAGGGTTGGGTCAATCCCAATTCTGGAACATGTCAGTCTGTGTACCGTTACAGAAAACATGAAATGCGTTAACAAACAATACACGTACTCCATCATATATACAATAGACGTACACTCAAATGCAGTGTGATAGAGAAACACTCCTCCCAGTTTCTCTTTATCTTGGGGCCCAATCTCCTCAGGCGGTGAGGGATCCCCTATCCCCGTGTCTAAAGGATTCCCTAAGCGTTCCAGTGGCTGTGCGAGGGAATTCCCCGCTTTGTAACCTTGCAGGCCTTCCATTATGCTGTCCAGGGAATAATTTTTCCCTTTGTCATTCCCTATGCCCTCCAATAAACTTTCCAGGGAATACTTTTGAGTTTTGTCATTCCTGAGGCATGCCCTCCAATTTTCAAAGGAATAATTTTGGGTTTTGTCATTCCTGAGGCATGTCCTCCAATTTTCAAGGGAATAATTTTTGGTTTTGTCACTCCCCAGGAGGTAGGGTGTGGTTGGCACATGTTTAACCCCACAGCATTCCCATAGGCATTTCATTGACTCTGCTAGGAATTCCTTCAATTCTGGAAGGGAATTTCCTCCTTCATTATTCCATGTGCACTCCCTTAATTCTGGTAGGGAATTCTTGTCCTTCCCTAGACAGTCTACTACCTCTGCTAGGATATTTCCTCCACTGTCATCCCATATCTCTGATGGGAAACCCATCTGAAAAAAAATCTTTATCAAGCCCTTAGCAACCCAGTGGCCCTTGTAGGAGTTAGAGTCGTGGCCTCCAGGTATCTAGTTGGGGTCAGACCTGGGTGCTTTCCCCTTGTCTTCTGCTTCAGGGGTCCCCCTGTATCTGTATCCACTCTCTGAAAAGGCTGTCCTTTGATTGGGAGTGGCTGCAGAACTGCTTTTTCCACCCCCCAAATTACTTGTTCTCCAGAGTCAGGAGTGAATTCCACCTCCTGTTCCTGATCTGTCTGCCTGAGCTGATCCAAGCTGGGGTCTCCTATCCCCTCTGGCTCCAAATCCTCTGAGCTTGCTAGGCTGGGGTATGCCAAACCCTCCAGCTTAACCTTCTCTACTCCACCCAGGGGTACCCCATCCTTTTGTGGGATCTCTACCTCTGTTCCCCACTTGGGCTCTACCCTTTGCATAGTATGCTTGCCCTCCTGGCCTGCCCCTAGGGTCGCTATTCCCTCTGCTGCACCCTCTATGGGCCCTACAACTTCTATTTTGGGGCTACCCTCCAGGCCTGTCCCCCAGTTCACTATTTCCCCTGCAAGCCCCTGCTTTGGCTTTACAGCCTCTATTATAGGCTTGCCCTCCTGGGCCACTAATTCCCTCGCAGCCCTCTCTCTGGGCTCCCCAATCTCAGCTCTGGGGCTACCCTCTAGGCCCGCCCCTAGGATTACTGTATCCTTTGCTGCCTTCTCTTTAGGTTCTATGACCTCCCCTCTAGGGCTGCCGTCAAGGCCCACCCCTAGGGTCTCTGTTCCTTCTGCGCCCCCAACCTCATCCTCTGGCTGGCGGTGCTGCTCCGTTGGAGAATTACTCCTGAGCTCAGCCCCACTCTGCAGCTGGCTCTGCTGGCTAGAAGATATGTGAATGGACCCAGTTTGTCTCTCAGGGCTCTGTTCCTCAGGGACCGTCTCTTGGACCCCGGTGTCCGGTTCCCTCCCAGACTCTTGTCCCTGTTCTTCCTCTGTTATGGGGTGTTGCCTGGATCTGGCCAGGCCTGACTCGCTGCCATGGCTGTCTGCCACCCCCATATATCATCCCCTACTAATAGGTCCTGTTTTAATTAATCTAGTACCGCTAATTCCAGGGGTCCCTTCAGTCCTTCCCATTCCAATTCTATTTCTGCAATGGGAGCTGTCTTGTGTCCTGTCACCCCTTCTATGATGATCGTTTTAGTGGGGTGTATACACTCCGCTGGTATCACCCGTCTGCTGGCTACTGTCATGTCTGCCATGGAATCCCTCCATCCAATGCAGGGTACATCATTAATCCTTGCCTTCCTCATTTGCTTCTTTTTCTTTTCCCACACCTTATTGAATTTGTAGGAAGGCAATGTCCCCTCTGGGATTGGTTTATGTGCAGATATGCAGCGAACCCCTGCCCTTGCTGAGGTTTCTTCCCTTCCCTCTATGTCTGGGCAGTTTATCTTTATGTGCCCTGGCTTGTCGCACTGGTAGCAATTCCCTTGCCCACCCCCTAGGGGTCTGAGATAAGTTTGGCCCTTGAGCCTGGGGATCTCTGTCCCACCTTCCCCCGGATACTCCCCCGGGCTTATATTTTGGGGACCTATTGTCTCCTTGTTGGGGTCTGTTTCCCCCTTGGCCTCCTCTCCCCTCCTGGGTTGCCTCGCAACCTTCCCAGTTTTGTCTGGGCCTGAAGCCTGTTTTATAGTCAGGGTTATACCTCTTGTTCTCCTGGGGTTTGGGTTGTTCCCCCTCCCCCTTTGGTCCCTTGGGTTGGTATAATGCTCTGGTACTGACATAATCATCCCCAATCTCTGCTGCCTTATCTACAGCAGTCACCCTCCTCTCCAGTACACATGCCTTCACAGGCTTATCACAGACAGTCAAAAATTGGTCTAGCACCATCAATTCACACAGTTTCTCATAATTCTGGGCATTTTTCCGCTTAACCCATTTGTGGAAGGCATCATTCACCTTACATATATATTCTTTGTGTGTTATACCCTCAATTTTCAGAGCTCTAAAACACTCTCTATACATTTCTGGTGTCACTTCATAGTGAGCTAAAACTGCTGTTTTAAGACTATCAAAAGTGATATTACCATTTGATCCCTCTGCTGTGTTTGACCCCTCTAGTGTATTGTATACGGACATTGCTTTACCTGTCAGTATCGAGACGATCACAGGCACCCACAGGTCTGCTGGCACATCGTTGCGTTTGCAGATCTTTTCGAATGTGGAGAAGAATTCCTTGATGCATGTCTTCTCATCGAAGGCCTGAATTAGTTGTGCATAGTGTTGGATGCATTGCTCTCTCATGCTGGTTGGAATGCTGGGTGTAGGACTTCTAGGGGACAGTGCTGCTGTCTTCTGTAGCACTGCCAACTCATGCTGTCTTTCTTTTTCTCTTTCTTGTCTTTCTTTTTCTCTTTCTTGTCTTTCTTTTTCTCTTTCTTCTCTTTCCCACTGGAGTTTTTTGTATTCTAAGTATTCTTTACTGATAGACCTTGTATCCTCCTCCTCGTCGGAGGAGGTGTCCTCCTCTAGGTCGGGCAAGGCATCTGCCCCCTCTGCTGGCTGCAGCATGTGCTCCCTGAGTTTCTGTTTCATCTGTTTTACAGTGAGGCTGGCTGGATCTATATCCCTTGCCTCACATTCCTCGATAAGTTCATCCTTTTTCATATTTTTTAGGCCTTTTATTCTCCGAGCCATCTTTGCTCAATTCCCTATTCCCGAAATGAACAACAACAAAAAAACCTTTGCGTTGCACTAAGTAATCAGGTTCAGCCCTCTGATGCCACCTGGTGGCCCTAAGTGGTCAGTACACGTCCTGCCTTCTGACTCACTTTTAAATAAACTAGTCTGGACTAGTTTCTCTCCAGCCGTTTTCACTCTCCTTAAGTATTTTATGGGTTTTCAAATGGGTTACTCCAGAGTACTGGACTGGCTCGCCACTGTTATCGGGGGAATGAGTTTTGGGGCCCTCTCTTCATTAGAGGCTGCCCCCCATTTGCCCACCAGGCCAGCCACAACCCAGTTGCCTGTGCCCGCGTGGGTCCCCAAGTGATCAGAAAACCTTCACTGCAATCGGAGCTTTCAGAGGCCCGCGCCCCCTAGAAACGCCTCCCCTTGATCTCCCAGCCCAGCCGTAATGCAGAGAACGTTCTCTGGCCACCTGTAGCTTGGAAGACTTTGCAGTGGGGTTGTCTTATATGAAAAAGGTTCATCTAGGCTCACACCTAGATAGGAGTATCCCCAAGTGAATTCCCCAA
>QEPC01009507.1:955954-979655 GCA_003113815.1 Sphenodon punctatus
GTTGAAAGTCAAGATGGAAGAGAGTCAATTCTTGAAGAAGAAGTTCCTTCTTCTTCCTCGCTGGAGGCCTGAGGTCACTTCCTCAGTCTCCTGGCCATTGTCATTGTTATCAAGTTGGGAAGGTTACCTGGCTGTTGCTTGGCAACAAACTACCCACTTGCCATGACAAAGGGAATCTCATCCCCCACTCTGGCAACTGGTTTCAGCATTCTGCCCGAACTGAGCTTACAATCTGTTTAACCCTTCACCTCACACCACACATATCCCCAAAATGTGAGTCATCTCCCACAAATGGGTGCGTTGTCTCCCCCAAATGGGTGTGTTCCCCCATGTCCCCATGACATATGGTAGCCCAGCCTGTGACCCTGGAGGTCTCTGGGATCACAGCTTGGGCTCATCACTAACATGCCTGGGAGTAATCCCGGGCAACATCTGGTGGCACAAAAACTACTAAAGGGACAGTGGCCTGCCAGCCAAAACAAGCCACAGCAGGACACCATCACATTTGTTAACACCCATACAAATCTGTGTATTCAATTGTATAAATTTAATTCTATGATACATTTTGATAATTTCCAGCAACGTATTGAAACAGTAAGAAGGTGGTTTGTCCCTCCATTTGCCCATGTAGATGCTACTGTATGCAGAGGAAAAGAAAACCTCTGGGAACACAAGTGTGTGTGTGGGGGGGGGGGAACTATGACACATAACCTTATTAATTCTGTACTGAATTTAAACTGTAGGCTGGCAGTGACACCTGATGGAAGACAGTACATAGGGTGTGTGCAATGTAGGAACATTGTGGTCAATAATCTATTTTTGGCATGTTTCGTGAATGATGAAAGTCTAATGAAAAATGAGCTTTATACTGCATTATGCAAATGTCTGTGTCAACATAACATATGCTAAGAATTCAAAAATAAAAGGCTATATCTTAAAGAAACTTAAATTAAATTATAGTGGTTTTTAATGCCCTTAAAAACAAGAAGGAGGAGGACCATCATATGTCTGGGAATGCAATTATTCCTTAAAATGTAGCTGCCTTTACATTTTATTCTTAAAAATAGTTTATTGAAATGGGTATACAAGTCATGCAAACGCTATTACATCTATTTTTATTTATTTATTTATTTCAGAGTACTTTATCTCACACCCTCCTGCTCAGATAGCAGCTTAGGGCGGCTCAGAACAAACCAAACAATTCACAATAAAATCAACAATCACAGCTTAAAATGTAAACCTCATTAAAATTACTAAAAGAGCAGAACCAAAACCCCTTCCCAACCCACCCCCTCCCCTTCTTCTTCCCCAAAGGCCTGGCAGAATAGCCAAGTCTTACACTGTCTCTGGAAAGAGGGGAGGTCCAGGGCCAAGCAGGCCTCCGTCGGGAGGGAATTCCACAACCTAACTGCGGCCATTGAGAACGCCCTCCCCATCATTGCCACCTGGGAAACCCAGGGGACCTCGTGTCACACGTCCCCAGCCGACCGCAGTGACCGCACCACACCACAGCATGAGGCGGTCCCGCAGGTAAGCGGGACCCAGGTCATTTATTTATTTTATATTTTATTTATTTTAAGCATTTCTTAGTCGCCCCATATGCCTACGGCATCTCAGGGTGACGTACAATTTAATAAAAACAATTCAGTAAAACAATTTTTTTGAAAAAAAAACAAAAAAACGGCACACAATTTAAAACAGGGTTAGGACAAATAAATAAAAATAAAAATAAGGGTAGGGAGGAGGTAAAAACCCTAACCCCCCATGCCCCTCTCCCCAAAGGCCTGGGCAAACAGCCAGGTTTTACAAGCCTGCCGTAATGTTAAAGGCTTGGGGCCAGATGAGCTTCCTCCGGGAGGGAATTCCACAAACGCAGTCCAGTCACCGAGAATGCCCTCTCCATTGTAGCCCCCCGCTTAACACGAGGGACCTCGAGGAAGGCACCCCCCATCAGACCAAAGGAGCCACTCTGGGGCCTGGAGGGCAAGGCGGTCCCGGAGGTACAAGGGGCCGAGACCATGAAGGGCCTTATAAATCAATACCAATACCTTGAACTGGCTTGGCACGCTATTGGCAACCAGTGCAGAGTCCGGAGCACAGGTGTTATATGCTCCCTACGACCCATCCCCATTAGGAGCCAGGCCACCACATTCTGCACTAGCTACAGCCTCTAAACCAGAAACAAGGGCCAGGGCTGGCCTTACCACGGGGCAGTTAGGGGCGGCCATCCAGGGCCCTGCTCCTGAGGGGGCCCTGTGCCCATCCCAAACCCTGCGGTAAAGCCGGCCCTGAGCGCGGGATCCTCAGGAGCCAGCTTGCCACATCTGACAGGCAGCAGAGGGGGGACCAGCAGGAGTGAGGGAGAAGTAGAGGCCCCACCTCTCCCACACTCCATGCCCACTCCCCCTCTGCTGCCTGTCACAGTTGGCCAGGGAAAATGAAGAAGAGAGTGGCAGAGGCCCTGCCTCCCTCTCATTTCCCCTGGTTGAAACTGCCCCCTCGGCTGCCTGGCTCAGTCTGTAACTGCCTGGCTCAGTCTCAGACTGAGCCAGGCAGTGGAGGGGTCCCAGCCAACCAGCATCGCAATGTGAGGGAGAGGTGGGACCTCTGTCTTCTTCTCCCTCACTTCCGGCAGAAGTGAGGGAGAAGCAGAGGCCCTACCTCCCCCTCATGCTGCTGCCCCCTCCATGGCCTGGTCGGGGCCCAGGCTGCCTCTGGCCTCAGGCTGGAGTTGGCGGCAGCGACAGTGGCCTGGAAAGAGGAGCGATGGACAGACCGGACGAGAGGCTGAGCGGTGACAGAGAATCAGGTAGGTGATCCGAATGGCTGCTCGGGCTTGGGGATGGGGAGAGGGGAGTGCCCCTCCACCCATCCCTGAGCCCAGACATGGGTAACACCTCAAGTCCATGGGGAGCACCCCCCTGAGCCAGGGAGCACCCCTAAGCCTGGCAGCGCCTTAAGTTAGGAGGACCCCCACATTCTTTCCCCGCCCAGGGCCCCCCTTTTGGTAAGGCCGGCCCTGACAAGGGCAGCCCCACGTAGAGCGCATTGCAGTAGTCCAGCCTCGAGGTGATGAAGGCATGGATGAGGGAGGCTAGGTCCAACCCAGAGACTAACGGACACAGCCTCCGCACCAGATATAACAGCCTTCACCACCACCACGGAGTTCTGAGTCCAATATCACCCACAGACTCCGAACCTGCTGAGCTATAGGAGGGCGAAACCCCCCCCAATCAGTGTGGCCAACACCTCCCTCGCTCCCCCCCACCACCATCACCTCAGTCTTATCAAGGTTGAGCTTCAGTCTGCTCTGCCACATCCACTCCACCACAGCCTCCAAACACTGAGACAGCAACAAGACAGCAAGGTCTGGGTCAGCTGAAAAAGAGAGGTACAGCTGAGTATCATCAGCATATTGGTGACATCGCACCATGAACCCTCTCACGACCTTCCCCAAGGGCTGCATATACATTAAATAATAATGGAGACAGAATGGAACCCTGCGGAACTCCTTAGGACAAGGCATGGGGGCAAGATGTTTCAGCTCCCAACACCACCCGCTGGCTTGTCCCTGAGAGGAATGAGCAGAACCATTAAAGAACAGTCCTGTCCAGACCCCCCAGGCCATTCAGCCATCTCAGCAGCAGCCCATGGTCCATGGTATCAAAAGCGGACGAGAGATCTAGCAGGATAAGAAATATAGAACATCCTGCGTCCATCTCTCGGCAGAGATCGTCGACCAAGGCCACCAACACTGTTTCAGAGTCATAGCCGGGATCGAACCCCAATTGAAAAGGGTCCAGGAAACCGATGCTATCTAGATGTGCCTGGAGCTAGATCGCCACCACCCGCTCAATAACCTTCCCTAAAAAGGGAGACAGGTCGGTAGCTGGCGAGTGCGTCCACATCCAATGATGGTTTCTTCAGCAGGGAGCGTACCACAGCCTCCTTGAGGCTAGGCGACAACCTCCTCTGCCACAGGGATGCATTAACCACTCTCACCAGCACCGTCCCCAACGTCTCCCTGGAGGCTTTCACCCGCCAGGACGGGCAAGGATCAAGTTCACAACTGGTGTCTCTCACAGACCCCAAGATATCCACCGCACCAGCTGGCATCACTTCCTGAAACTCCCCCCACAAAGGTGGACCAGACGGGGCCTCCATCACCTTGCGCTCTCCACCTACTGCCCCCAACCTAGCATCAAAGTCACTCTGAATCCAAGAGATCTTGTCTATGAAGTAGGTGACAAACTCCTCACAGCGGGTCTGGGACGAGTCCCCGTCCAGGTTGAGGGAGGCTAGACTGACCAGCCCCCGCACCACCCGAAACAGCTCTGCCGGGCGTGACTTCGCAGATGCTATGAGGGCAGCAAAGAACCCCTTCTTTGCTGTCCTCACAGCCTCAACATAGGACTGCAAATGGGCCCTATGGAGAAGTCGGTTGGAGGCAGATCGAGTCCGATGCCAGCGTCGCTCCAGCCTCCTGCCTACTTGCTTCATACACCACAGNACCCGAAACAGCTCTGCCGGGCGTGACTTCGCAGATGCTATGAGGGCAGCAAAGAACCCCTTCTTTGCTGTCCTCACAGCCTCAACATAGGACTGCAAATGGGCCCTATGGAGAAGTCGGTTGGAGTCAGATCAAGTCCAGCGCCAGCGCTGGTCTAGCCTCCTGCCTAATCGTTTCATACACCGCAGCCCCTCAGTAAACCAAGGGGCCCTGCGGTGATGAGACAGAGGCAGGGGGGGTCTCAGAGCCACCCTGTCAATGGCCTCCCCCAGCAAGCTGTTCCAATGCTGGACTAGCTCATCGACCGAGTGGCCGTCCGGGTCCAAGGTTAATTCCCTCAGGACCTCTTGGAACCTCTGGGGTTCCATCAGCCTCCGAGGGCGGACCAATCTAACTGGTCCCATCCCCTTCTGGAGGTGGTGTACTGAGAGACTGGCCTGGAGGAGATAATGGTCCATCCATGACAAGGGCAAAGCCCTAACCTTCCTCATTACCAGACCACCCGCCTCAAGGCCAGAACTAAAGATCAGGTCGAGGGTATGCCCCCCCGCATGGGTTGGGCAGTTGACCCTTTGGGACAAATCCATGGTTGTCATGGCGGCCATGAATTCTTGCTCCGCTTCTACAAGGCCGGCATCGGCATGGACGTTGAAGTCCCCCAGGACCAAAGTCCTGGAGAAGCCCAGTGCCACCTCCGAGGCCAGCTTTGCTAGAGCAGCAAGGGATGCTGCCAGACAGGAAGGGGCCCGGTATACAAGGGCAGCACCCCTAACTTGCCCCCAGCCAAATCAAACACCACATGGAGGGCCTCAATACCTGCAATCTCCTGAACTGGATATCTCCTGACAGGCCAGTCTTCTCTAAAAATAATCGCTACGCCACCTCCCCAGCCACCTGTGCTGGTGCTGCACGGCATACCTGGCCGGAACGAGGTCCGCTAAAGTTGGTCCAGTCATCTCATCCAGCGAGGTCTCTGTAATACACGCGAGGTCCACAGCCCCGTCTGAGATTAAATCCCAGACAATTGGGGCCTTGTTGACAATGGACCTCGTGTTTAGCAGCAACAGTCCCCCACAGGTGGACCTTGGACCTAGCTCCTCCCTCCACCCCAGAGGGGGATGGCACGTCGCACGTCCTGCAGGCACCTAGGTCCCCTAGGGACATGAGCCATCCAACCCAGTGGACCATACCGTCTGTCACGGAGGAATATTACTGCGGACCATACCGTCTGCCACAGAGGAATACGTGTAACATGGGCCTACATGTAGACTACAAGTCTGGTAAATATGTAAAACAAAAGGTTCCACATGTATGTAATGTTACAATTGAGAAGTGTAAAACCCACATCAGGACAGTGACACTTGACCAAGCTCCAGGAAATGGAAAGACAGTTTGTTGATTTGCCCAGACGGGAGGCCAGAGACATTTATATGCTAATGCAGGCAGCCATTGCCTACGTGCAAGAGACACAGAAAGCTGATAGCAACAACAAAAGGAATTCTAGAAGCCTTGAGAAGATATAAAGAGTTGTACCCCAGAGGGAAAAAGTGACTATCAGGAAATCACTCACCATCTTGCAGCCATGAGGGCTGAGTCGAACCATGAACTGAGAGACAGGACTTTGCTCTCTAGCAACTCTAATACTGAAGACCCAGTCACTTACATCAAGGACTGAGAAGAACGTATGGTCCTTGGTAGGATAAGATGCTTATTTAGGAACTCAACTAGTATAGATCAGGAATGCGTTATATTTACCTTTGATTTTCTAGTAAGCACTCTGTATCAACTATCTTGTTTATATAATCAATAAACTTACTTCTTATCTTTATGAAGAAGTGTCTGTGTCTAATATTGGAACACAAGTGAGCAACAAGAGTTCTCAAGCTCTTGAGAACCCAGAGATTAAAGAGTCTGTAAACGGGAAGGATCGGGCCCTTGAGTGACAAAAGGATTGTCCCTGCAGCAGGCTTGAATCAGCCAGAGAGAGAAAACTGATTCAAGTGGGCTGTAAGTGAGGGAAACTGAGTCACTCAAACCCAGTAAAGTGGGGGTGTGGACCTCCAACCCATGACACCATCCACGCCCCAAAACCACTCCTATAGCCGCTCCTCCCCCCCATCCACCCAATCCCAGCCCCCCAAACCTGGCTGTTTGCCCAATGGCCCCTCACCCCCCTCACCAAACCCCCCCAATCCACCCCCCAGTCTACCCGACCATCTTGCTGATACTAGGGGCCATTACAAGACATACCACCCCACCCCTCCCGGCTTCCCTCTCTCACAGGGAGTCGGGTACACCCCCACTACCACCAAGTGACCTCCGTGCACCTCCCCCTGCTGCCACTAGGGTTTTGAGCTGGGTCACCCCTCCTGCCTCACCAACCCCTTTCTCTAACCACCCCTCCTATGCTCCCCCACCCTCTCTCCCCAACCCTGAACAAACAGTACCCCTACCTGTCAGAAAGCCCCCCTGAGTCCCCTGCGACCTGAAAGTGCTGTGCCTGCGGCTTGTGGCCTGTGGCGGAGCCGCTGGCAGCTGGGCTAAATAGCCCGCGGCCACTTCGGGGTAGGGTAGGGGACAAGCCGGCCCACATGACCGGCCTCTGTGCCCCCCCCTCACCTCCCGGAGCTCACTGAAGATCTTTTTCCTTCCTGCAGGTCCCTGGGAGTCCCCTGGGCTTTATAGGTCATTACCAACACCTTGAATTGGGCCCAGAAGACAATAGGCAACCAGTGCAGAGAATGGAGCACTGGTGTAATGTGCTTGTGATGACTCGGCCCCGTCCAGAGATGGGCCACTGCATTCTGCACCAACTGCAGCCTCCGGACCGTCACCAAGGGTGCAATGCAGTAGTTCAATCTAGTGGTAATGAAGGCATGGATGATGGTGGCCAGGTCAGACTCTGAAACATACAGCCGCAGCCATCACACCAGATGTAGCTGGCAAAAGGAGCTCCCCACCACAGCCACCACCTGGGAATCTAGGCGGAGCTGTGAATCAAGAAGCACCCCCAGACTACAGACCTGAGTAGCTAAAGGGGGGCAACCCCATCAATGACAGGAGCCACCACCCCCTCAGCCCTACCCACCAGCATCACCTCCATCTTATCAGTATTCAACCTCAGACGGCTCACCCTCATCCAATCCCCCACAGCCACCAGAGCACTGAGACTGCCAGGTCTGGGTCTTCAGAAAAAGAGAGGTCAAGTTGTGTATCTTCGGTGTACAGATGACATCATAAGCCGAACCCTCTCACAACTTCACCCAAAGGTTGCATATACAAGTTGAACAGTAGGAGTGACAGAATAGAACCCTGCAGGACTCCACATGTGAGGTCCCAAAGAGATGATGAACACTCCTCAAGGACCACTCACTGTGTTCTCCTGGCCAGGAATGAGCGAAACCATTCAAGAACAATTCCGCCCACGCCAGCCCGGTCCCACAGACGGGCCACCAACATCTCATGGTCAACGGTATCAAACGCTGCCGATAGATCTAATAAAATCAAAAGAGACAATCTTCCCTGATCTAATTCACAGCGCAGGTTGTCTACCAAAGCCACAAGCGCTGTCTCAGTGCTAAACCCAGGGCAGAAGTCGGACTGCGAAGGATCCAGAAAACTGACCCGCTCCAGATGCCCCTGAAGCTACTGATCCACCACCCATTCAATAACCTTCCCTAGAAAGGGGAGATTAGACACTGGCCGATAGCTGACAGGGGAGTCAATGTCGAGAGATGTTTTTTTGAGCAGAGGCCATACCACCTCCTCTTTAAGGCGGCCCGGCACTCTGCCTTCCTTAAAGGAGGCATTGACAACCCCAGCCAGCAATGGCCCTAGCGTCTCCTGGCAGGCCTTGATCAGCCAAGAAGGGAATGGATCTAATTCACAACAAGTGGCTGTAACTGCCCCAAGGACATCCGCCGCATCAGCGGGCGACACCCACTGAAATTGATCCCATGAAATCAGACAAGGCGGGACCTCCACTGCCTCAGGTTCACCCACAGTTATAAGTACAGCATTGAAATTGTGGTAAATTGGGCAGTTTTATCCATGAAAAAGTGAACAAACATGTCACAGTGAGCGTTGGAAAATTCCAGTTCTAGGCGAAGGGAGGCTGGACTGACCAGCCTTTGCACCACCCAGATAAGCTCAGCTCGAAATGACTTCGCAGATGCTATGAGGGTAGCAAAGAACACCTTTTTGCTGCTCGCACAGCTACAGCATAGACTTTTAAACTAGCTCTATGATGCAATCAGTCGGCTTCAGTACGAGCACAGTGCCACTGTTGCTCCAACCGCCGCCCCTCCGCCTAGCAGGATTGCTATTTTACAGAGATACAAAATGCAATGAAGGGAAGTGTTATGTTTGGGTATATAGAGACACAGACTGTATTGGAGTCTTGATGTAAGGTTTATTAATTGTCTTTCTACAGACACTGTTCAGAGCTAATGCTAGCAGGCCTCCATGTCAGACTCTGCCCAGCACCTAGCCTGGACTTCCACTTCCTCCCCCTAGGGGAGGCCCCTGTCTTAAAGTCATAGTACATATCCTTACATCTTTCCCCTTTTCAGAAGTGTAAATCTTATTGCAGTAGACAATACAACAAACAGTAAACAATACAACAAACACTTGAACCCCCGCCCCACAACACAACACTGAAACATATTGGTCTAATTATTTTAACATTGTTCTATCAGTCTAGTCAGTGCCTTTCTTATTCGACTGGACCTGTGAAGTTCATTCTTTGGACTGTCTATTCCCCTTGTATCTTGTTCAATTGGTTGAGGAGTTACTGACTCTCTTCTCTGCTCCAGTGCTGTTGCTCCTGTCTCTTCTTTGTCGTTTTCTTCCCTGGGAGCAAGTAAGAGATGCCATCTGTTGCGCCTCATTATCTGACCTTCATTAGTTTGTAGTTCATAAGATCGAGAAGCCACCTCCCTATTTACAACTGCCTTCTGAGACCACTGCCACCCATCGTGTGCCCTCACCATGTCACTGGGTTTAAGAGGGGGCAGTTTACAGGCACCCTGGTCAAAGTATCAAGGGGGGGCACCCACGCCCACGCATGGCCCCACCAATGGGCAACACCCTTTGGTGTCGCATTTCGACTAACGCCCAAGGGCTGACACCCAAAGGGCCCCAGGCCTTGACTATATACCTGATTGGGAGGGAGGGAACTCCAGTGAGTGGCAGGCAGGTCCCAGGTCAACAAAGAAACAGCCCCTTCTCTCCCCACAGCTTCCACACCCGCCACACCTATGCTCAGATTGAAAAAGAAGCCCTCGCCTTGGTATATGGGTGTAAGAAATTTCATATCTTCATATATGGGAGATTCATTATGGCTGAAACAGACTACAAACCACTGATAACAATAGCAAACAAAGGCTTAGGAGATGTTCCCCCCAGAATACAGAGACTGTTTTTTCAACTGCAGAGATATGACCTCTCATTACAATACACCCTGGGAAAAGATCTCGTGGTGGTGATTCTTTGTCTAGAGCAGCTGATAAGACCAGGCAGGATAGTGAAACAGAAAAGGACATGGTACATGTTAATGCATTGTTAAAACATTACCCAGTATCACCAAGGGCTTGGAGAGCCTTAAAGGTTGCCACCAGTAAGCACGAGACCCTTCAGACAGTAATTAGGGCCATTTCAGCGGGATGGCCAGCAGACAGAATATCCATCCCATATGGACAGCACAAAGCTGAGCTCACAGTGATTGAAGGGGTTTTGTTCAGAGGCCACTGCATAGTGGTACCTCAAGTGTTACAAACAGGGATGCTCTCTAAAATACATGAAGGACATCTCTGTATTGAAAAATGTAAATGGAGGGCCAGAGAGGTGCTGTACTGGCCACAAATGAATGAGGCCATAGAAAGAAAAGTAAAGTCATGTACTACCTTGACGATTGGACAGACGGACAGCACAGAGGAGTGGAAGGACTCCACCCCCTAGACTGATTTGCAGCGGGGTGGCAACTGGACCCTATCACCAGTGATTGGGTGTGGGGAGCAAGCTGCTGTACCGAGGTCCCCACTGCAATTATAACTCCTTACCTGGTGGCTGGGAGTGGGTGGAGCCGGAACCCTGCAGGAGGACAAGAGACCCGAGTGAGCCCACGGCCGCGCCCTTCGGAGTGTCCCGGAGTGTGGACCTGAAACTTTGCCTCCATTTGGACCTGGTGGCTGCCAGCGCCCTGAAATGACGAGGTCGAAAAAACGTCAGGGCATGGAAACTAGGGCTCAGTCCCTTGCCAAGCAGTTGAAACTTGATACTTTTCTTAAAGACCCTCAAGTAGTGGCACACCCGAAGGACCAGGGCCAGTCAAAACTCTTGGAAGATCTCAGTTTCCCCAGGTGCCTTGGGGGTACACCGGGATACTTCTGTTGTAGGTAGCCCCCCTGGCGCCAGCTTTGCACCCACTCCAGTGGGTGTGTCCAACCCAGCAGACTGTTATAGCATCTCGCCAAGATTGGAAACAAACTTACCTTGTTTAGAGGCCTTGGGTAATCAGACTGTACTTATTGGGGAGACTGTTGCAATATGGTATTGTCAGTTGAAGGAAATACATGCCTCGTTAGAGGCTCATTCCGTGCAACTGCGAGTTATCTCTGAGGCAGTCAGCAGAGTTAAAGATACCTTAGACAGGTGGACAGATGGGGGGGTGCCAGCTTGTTCAATCCATCTCACCCCCTCCCCAGGGTGGGGAGGATGCAAATATAGTTCAACCTGGCAATGGGAGTGCTTGCAGTACTGTATCTCCTGTGGGCAGGCTATCCCTCTCCTTAGTTGCAAGTGCCTTGTTCCTTGATATTAGGCCATTGCCCTTTGGGCACTGCCCACAGTGGAACTCTAGCTATAGAGTAAGGTGGTATCTTTCACAAATAACCAGGTATTTGGTGCCCCCTGAACACGTTTGCAATGTCACATGGCTTCCCGCGACTCCCCTTAGTCAGCGTATTGTCATCTATTTTCAGTCAGCTGCAATAGCTGAGAGTTTTCTTGCGTATTCAGATCTCTTTGCATCTAGGAGGGTTTATTTGCAGAGGGTCTATAAGAACCTCGAGGTTAAACCTCTAGCCACCACACAGCCAGTTAACAGGCCGGTCTGCCCAGCAAATGACAACCATTTGCCCGCCCGGGACCAGATATGCCCGGCAAATATGGGCCCTCCCAAGAGAACCTTCTCGACCCAACCCAGAACTTCAATAGCTTCTAGATCATTGGCAATAGCTAACCAGATTCCTCCTGTTCTGGTGGTATGCAGCACCGTGGAGGTCCCCTCTGTTGAGGAGCCCCCCGCGACGCATGGCCCGCCGGAAATTTCTATTGAACTAGTGCCCGAAACTGCACCCTTCGAGACTCACCCTACTACACTGCCCGTGATACCTGTAGTTTATCCTGACCAGCAAATGATTGAGGCCCCCCTGAGATCATCCTTGTTGGCTACTGCCTCTGTATCCCAGCAAAGAAAGGGCCCTGGCGGAGAATGGCCTGATGGGCCAGGGGACAGTGCCCTCTGACTAGTTCCGGGATTAAATTTGGACCAGATTGCAATATGCTCATGGAACATAGTGGGCTGGGAGAGGCATAGGACAGAGGGGGATTTCATGGACTTTATTAGACAGTTCCATATTGTATTAGTCCAGGAGATATGGGCCAAGTTGCCCCTTGAGATGGAAAGATATAAAACCCTCTCTTTGCCTGAAGTGAATTACCATAACAGAGGCCGTCCATGTGGAGGGTTGGAGTGCCTTGTATCTAATGATTGGGCAGTGGGAGACATTGTGAAGATTCTTTGCCCTCCAGTGGCTCTCGGCTTCAGTGTCAAATTAGAGACACAGGCGCTGGTGATTCTTACGGTATGTATCCCCCCACTGAACTCGGGTTCGTTTCAGAAATCTATGTGGGAGAAACTAGAGGAATTAATTTTGGAACTCCTTGTTAAACATCCAGCAGCCCTGTTCATTATCATGGGAGATTTTAACGCTAGAGTGGGAGCCACAGATTTGGCCATGAACCCCTATTGTGATCCCCCGCAGGACCTTTCCCAGGGTCTACTAAATGCCAGACAGTCCAAGAATGGTTCAATTAATGCTTCAGGGATTACCATGGCCAAGCTGGTGGCCACGTGTAACCTCTCCCTTTTGAATGGGGCGGGCTCTAATGATGTCATTGGCGAGTTCACCTATCTAGGCCCAAATGGCTCCAGTGTTGTGGAGTATGCTCTGGTGTCTCCCAAGGTTCTCCCTTTTATCCAGGACTTTAGGGTTGGATTACAAGTGATGGGGGACCATCTCCCCCTGATTCTTACCCTGGCGGCTGGTACTTCTCCCATGAGTTCGGCCCATGAAATTAAACTCACAGACCAAAGTCCGCCCTTGGACATCTATAGGGCTCCCAAATGGGAAGATAAGATGGCAGCTTCCCTGGCGGTGTATATCACGCAACCCAGGGTCAGTGACCTGCGAGAGTCTATTCTATTGATGACAGCCCCAGCGGAGGTGGTAGGGTGTTACGACTCCCTTATGACGGATCTTTCACAACAACTTCAGGCTACAGCTAGGAAGCCATTAGCTTCAGTGGCATGCCAGAGTAAGGCTTGGTTTGATGTAGATTGCTGCCAAGCTTGGGCAAAGGTCAAGGATCTTTATGCCAGATATAGGAGTAGTGCTGCGCCCAGGGTGCCGCCAGAATATTTTAGTGCAAGGAAAATCTATAAGAAAAGGGAATATGCGGAGGGAAGATGGAAGGCACTGTTGAGTGCTGCAGACTCTAAGGACACCAGGAAATTTTGGCGACTAGTAAACAACTCAGTTAGGAGTCGCTCTCAGTGGACTATGTTCCCAATAACTCCACAGGTTTGGGCAGATCATTTCGATAGCCTGTTTGGGGTTGGTGAGGATGTTTCAGGGATGGACACATTGACATTCCCGGCAAATGAACCATTCCCCCATGGCCTCCAGTGATGGAAGCTGAGATTGAGGTCCTGATTGATTCGTTTAAAAATAACAAGGCCCCTGGGGTGGACTTAGTACAGGTTGAGTTTATAAAAACATTTAAGGACTGGTGGATGCCCCTATTGGCAGCCCTGTTTACCGCTATAAATTCTTCTGGGCGTATCCCAAAGGAATGGGGTAAAGCGGTCATCATTCCCATATATAAAAAGGGCGACAGGGCAAACCCAGCAAACTATAGGCCTATCAGCCTCCTCTCAGTAGTAGGAAAAATCTATGCTAAACTGCTTCTGAGTAGGTTATTGGCATGGATGACCTGGGAAAATGTCCTGGCCATGGAGCAGGCAGGGTTTCAGAGGGGCCGATCCACGGTTGAACAGTGCCTTGTACTGTTTCATCTAGTTGCAAAATACAGAGCCTTAAACGGTGCATTATTTGTGGCTTTGGGGGATTTGTCGGCTGCCTTTGACTCAGTCGATAGGACTACCTTATGGGCCAGGTTTAGAGGAACCTCTGGGGACAAAAGATTGTTCAACTTAATTTATCTTTTGTATTTTAACACCTCCCTAGCGGTCAGAGTGGATGGACAGGGCCAGGTGTCATCTCAGATTTCCTCTAGAGTGGGGGTGAGGCAGGGATGTGTGTTGGCCCCGGTTTTGTTTAATTTCTACATTAATGATGTTATTCCGATAATGGCCAGGTTTTTCCCGCCCAAGCTTGCCACAAGAGTGATCAGTGCACTGTGTTACGTGGATGACGTGGCCTTGGTCTCGCAAACTCGCATAGGACTAAAAAGGCAACTAAATGCCTTTGCCTCATTTTGCCAGTCCAGTAAGCTGACTATCAATTATACTAAATCAAAAATTATGGTTTTTTCCAAGAGGAAGAAGCAACACCGGTGGTCCATAGGGGGAAATATCATTCAACAGGTCACATCTTTTCGGTACTTGGGACTGTTATTTAAGGGAAATTCCAGCTGGGATGAGCATGTACCAAGAGCCACGACCACGGCAACAGGGCTGGCCACAACTATTCTTAGATTTTTCCGCGGGCAGGGCAGATGTGCAGTGGTCCCTGCTATTAGAGTTTTTAACAGCAAAGTCAGAGCTCAGCTGCTCTATGGAGCAGAGCTATGGGCACCTTTTGTCTCTCATAAGCTCAACAAAGTTCAGGCAAGTTTTGTGTCAGGGCTCCTGGGACCCCGCACGTGGCTATAAGAATGGAGCTTGGTCAGCAAAGCTGGCAATTCGAGGCCATGAAATCTGCCTTGAAACTATGGTCTAAGATCTTTACCAACCAAGGCTCCATTCTTCTGAGGGAAGTTTTCCAAGACCCCTTTACCTGCCCTTGGATGGAGAAGATAGTTGCTCACTTGAACTTAATGGGGTTGTCGCAGGAGTACTTGGCCCATAAACCCCATGCAGTAGTGAAGAGGGAGATTCTTTGCAGAGCCCAAGACTTAGAGAGGCAACAGGAGGTGGGGAAGATAAGATCCTCCCCCCACGTGATGGCTTATTTAAACTGAGCACCACCCTGTGAACAGGTGGCTAGATATCTGGAGTGCCCGATATCTATTAAAGCTAAACAGCTACTTTTTAGTGCCCGTGTCAACTCCTTTCCTTCAAGGATCTTGGAGGGTCGTATCCAGGGCATCCCCTTCCTAGACCGTTTATGTCCATTCGATCGGAAAACTATTGAATCAGTAGCTCATATTCTCCTAAATTGCCATTTGTACGATGATCTCCGCACTAGATTTTTGGACTCTGCTTTGAACAAGTACCCGGCTAGATCAGATTCTGTTTTGTTGCAAGTCTTAATCAACAACTCAGAGGCCCAGGTTCTTACTAATACTGCTACCTTCTTACTGTATGCATTTCATCACAGGAAAAGCTTTTTAAGCTTTAAATTCTCTCAGGGGATTAGTGACCCTGTGGAGGAAGTACTGCAGGATTGCTTGTAATAGCAAGCGTCACATTTTTCTCCTGGCACCATTGTGCCTTGAGTTCTGTTCAAGTGGGGCAAACTGGGCACGCTAACTGTGTGAAATAGGAATTCCTTTCTACCAGCTGCCAGGCCTTGACCACTATTTTAGTGATTGAATTCTTTTTAATTATATTTTTAGATGCCTAGCTAAATAGGGGTAAAGAGCAGTGAATGGATCACTCCTTTATGGCCTGTTGGGTAGCGTACTTCTCTGAAGCAACTGAAGGTGGCCACCATTGGAGACAAGATGCTGGGCTGGTTGTGCCACTGGTCTGATCCCACATGGCACTTTGTAGGTATGTATGTACCTACTATTATTATACTTGTGGGGCCTGCATTTAGCCAGTTCTATCAGCCATAAGTCCTTGCAGACCCAGGACCATGCTGTGTCACACTTACATTGTAATCCTGGTATCACAGAACTGGAGGACTGCAAGGCACCTTATGGTTCATCCAGTTCAATGACCTGCCATGAGGCAGGATGCCCTATAGCAAAGGCATCCTTGTCCAGCCTTTTCCTGTCAGTCTCCAGAGAAGGAGAATCCACAACCTCCCTAGACAGCTTGTCTCTTTTTTCTCCAGCCTGCTACAGTTGAGTTACCTAGGATCTTCTTCAGTCCTGCCCTCTTAGAGTAACACAAAATGATGTTACAGCCTCTGCCTGCAGTAGTCTCAGTCTTCTCTCCCCCAGCCAGGAAATATCTGATTCCTTCTCTTTCTTTTATCCCAAAGTGGTTAGACTGGCTGTAGCACGGTTTCCAATGTTCCAACACAAGCAGGTGTTCCAAGGTAGTCACCCTACTTTGCTTTGTCCTTGCTTTTGTTCAGAGAAACACAGGAGGTAAAGGTAGGTAACTACCACAGCAAAGAAGAAGGGTTAAGCAGCAGATGCAAGGTCCTCTTCCAAAGGGCATGTGTATCTGAACAAATCTGAGGGACTCTCCTTTGTTGGTTGTATTCATAACCGTCCTCTCCTTTCTCTGTATCCCTTGGTTCTTCTTTGTTTGTCTGTACTCTGTAACTCTTTGGGGGAAGTGGGGTTGGGGGCAGAGAATGGGATGTGCTCTCAGGCTTCGGAGCAAGTGCTGACATCAAAGGGAGACATGCAAGAGGGGGGCTAATTAACTTCTGGAAACACAACAGGAGATGTCAACTCTAGTCAAGAACCCCAGAAATGGCATAGTCATCTGAACATACCCCAAGCTTTCTCCTTCTTAACACAAGGGTTCTGGACAGCAGCCCTCTGGCCAGGAATAACTGATTCTACCTGAGGAACCTTGCTGTAACTATCCTGGAGGGGTTGCACGGGACCAAACCACTGGTCCAAACTCTCACCATTGGCCACTTCTCTGCATTTTCCAGGCTGAAGAGTGAGTAAAGGAACCCATCCTCAGGTTCTGTCACCTCCTCTTGGTGTTTTTCCAGGCAGCTTCTCCTCCGTGGGTGGAAAGGAGTCTCCAGCCTTTCAGTTCTCTCTGTCAGCCACCATGCTCTTCTGCTGCAGGGTGGCCTTTTAATTCCTCTGATCAGTTCCACCTATATTGGCAGCAGCATCTGCATTAGCTATAACTGGTAATCCTAAATGAGATATCTAAAACCCTAAGAGAGGACCCAGTTATGAATCAGGGTCCCACTGTGCAAAGCTACTGGAAGTCCTGATCCAGCAAAGTATTCACTTAAAGTTGTTTGTATGCCTGAGTGTTTTGGTAAACTATTATTTTATTTATTCTATTTATTTATACTTATAAGTAAGTATATATTTCTGTATAGATAACTATATATATAAGTACATAAGTAAGCATATATTTAAACTGGTCACAACCACCATCATCATAAGAACAAATTCTTCCATTCCCAAACTGTAGTTCACTCTGTATGATTTCACCCTGCCTCTCCCTTCCCTGCCCTCCTCAAATTTTCCTTTTGAGCCTACATTTCTAATGCTAAGTTTCAGTGTGAATATTATTTTGTTTAAAAAAAGTTTCAATAATGTTGATGTAACCATGCTTATGTTATTTGGGAAAATGTTGCTTTAAAATACAGGTACCATTTTATGTACTGTTTAGTTTTTTAACATCTCTCTTGAAATGGGCCTATCTTTAAGTGGGAATTAGCAGTATCTTTACTATAGCTAGAGAAATCTTGTTTCACCAGCAATAGTTAGAAGTGACTGAAAAAAGCAGAAAGACACAAACTTGATTTTTTATGGCGAACATATACTGAACATTTTTCTACATTTAGCTCCCTGGACGTCAGCAAATGTAAATTACCATTTGAATGGAAACATGAAGTATGTAGACTACAAAACGGTTATGTTTAACACATACCTTGATTCTTCAAGATTGTGTTCTAACAGTGTGATTTTGCAGTGTGTACAATTAAAAAAGGCAAAAAAAAAAAAAAGCCCTATTGACGTTGACCTGTAAGTCCCACATAAATTTATATAGTTTTTTAATGGGGAATAGACTTTGTTCTTGACTCTGCAGAGTTTAATTGTGCCCACTGAAAGGCTTTGTTCAAAAAAAGAAATGTTTCCTAAATTAATTTATTGGTGTGGTTTTTAAAATAAAATTTTGCTCATAATTCTTACAAAAAGCAAAACCCAATATATATTCTCCAGGTATAATATTATCAGTGATGGACAGGCACACAGGTGTGTTGTTAGTTTGCATGCCCTGACTCCTCCTCTCATTGACATGGGGTGGGGCTGGCCTCCCACATGTGTATTGCATTTCCCCCCCCCCCCCTTACCTGGTTTGTGCAGGCCCTGACTCCTTCTCTCATTGACAAAACTCTTGCTGATTTCAAAGGGGTATTAACAGGGATGATGGCAGCCTGGGACCCACCAACGCGTGGGTTCACACGCTGCCAGATATGGACCCACTTCTGGCCCAGGGCAGGGAGACAGCTGGCCCTGGATGTGGCCTCAGGAAAATCCCCGAAGCACATCCCAGGCCAAGGGGCACCCACCTGGGCCAACACGCACCTGCGTGTGTGTTTTTGATCCCACCTATCCACACCACAGGGTGGGGGGCCTCCATGGCTGTTCACCATGGCTGCACACTATGGCAATGGGGAGCAGGCCACTGTGGATAGGGTGGAGCGAGGTGGGACTGGCCTCCCCATGACTGTTGTGTTTCCTCTCCTTACCTGGGTCATGCAGGTGGTGGGACAGCTCTCTCAGTGGCAGACATGTTTGTTTTGTGCCACTAGTTGACTGTTAGGGTTGGAACTCTAAACGGGAACCATGGACCCAGAAAGCCTGCTCACCTCGTCCCCTTGCTCTCTTTGTCGCATGCACTGGGGACTCCACTTTCGTGAGACAGGAAAAACAACCCCTCAGGATCTTAGGTGGCCCTGTCCTTCCCAACTGGGAAGAGCCCAGATCATCACAGGGGGGAGACCAGCAAGGCCCGAAGTGGAGTCCCTCCACTCACTGACGGTCTTTCACACACCAGTTAGTCCCACACGTATCCACACTACTAGGTATAACTTACCACACACGTACAGTGCTCAGGGGAGAAGTAGGTGCGGGGAACACATGAAGGAAGGGAGGAGCAAGACCCTGGGAACGTAAGGGAGGAGCCCCACAGCACACTTCCACCACAGCACCCAAGGGGAGGGAACCCAGACAGAGCAGAAGAGGGGGAGTGGGATCCACCCACAGTGTCACACTCACCCACCTTGTCACTGCCCACACCATGATTCCACTTACACTAGCAAGGTCGCCCCAACCACCCACTCACTCAGCCACCTGCTCACACACACACACACACACCCCACTACTTAGCTTCAAGGAAGAAGATATGATGCACACAGGGGCCAATCTCACAACGCTGCTGATTACCAGCAGCACTGTGGTTTTCTAACTGCCCTTAAGTAAGGCTAGCCACACCCCCTCATGTGCGTAGCTGCACGGAGCAGCGTAATGCACTGGAGGACCCCGCCCCGCCTGTCTCTTGCAGCGTCTTCTGGGTCCCCACCCCCACACTTTTTGCCATGCATGGAGCTGGGGCTTCCTCATCTGTGTGCACAGGGGTGGGTTCCTCCATCCCCATGCTGCCGTGCTGCACCCGTCGTCTGCAGTCCTGCCCCCTATGGGGCCGATACAACCTGCAGTGGAGGCAAGCCCTGACAGCACACCCAAGTCCTCCCCCCCGCCCCCGGTAAGGGAGATAGTCCAGGTTTCAAGGGGTGGCGAGCATGGAATAAGTGGACAAGCCGCAGGGCATGAATGGCAGAAGCCAGCTCCCACGAATGGTCAGTAACATCATAACCTTTCCAGTCGTTGAGATAGAATAACATAGCTCTAGATAGTTTAGAGTCCAGGATTGCACAGACTTTGTACTCAGGGTCTGCTGGTACATTGCAGACTGGAGGTGTGTGTGTGTTGCATTGGGAAACAGGGGTGGGAGACACAGCTTCAGGAGGGAAACATGGAAGACCGGATGACACTGAACATTGGCTGGAAGGTCCATATGATAGGTGACGGGATTCACCTGTTGGGAAATAGGAAAAGGGCCAGAATACTTATTATCCAATTTAGTGGAGGGGTGGAGAGATAGGTAGTGTCGACGGGCAATCCAGACAAAGTCGCCGACTTGATATTGTGGGGCAGTGGGGCGATGTTGATCTGCTGACCGTTTATATCGTTGGCGCACTTCATGGAGCATTGCAAGGGCATGCGTATGATTACATTGTATTTGTTGGATCATTGCTCCTGCTGCCGGGACTTCTATTGATGGGAGTTCTGGAAAGAGAAGATGGGGTGAAAACCATAAGAGATAAAAAAGAGGGAAGATCCAAGGGATGCATTGGGTGCATTGTTAAAGGTGAACCCCGCAATCGGCAAATGATCCACCCAATCATCCTGCAAATAACCGATGTAGCAGCACCAGTACTGTTCAAGTGCCTAATTGGTGCATTCTGCTTCTCCATTGGCCTGTGGATGGTAGGCTGTCATGGGGGTGAGTTTTACACCTATGGCGGTGAATAAAGCATGCCAGAAGTGTGCAATAAGCTGTGACCATCGATCCGACACTATTACTCGAGGAAGACCATGTAATTTGATAACATGCTGCATAAGGAATTGAGCTGTCTGTTGTGCCATGGGTAGGCCATTACACAGAATAAAGTGGCCCATTTTAGTGAATTGGTCTACAACTACCAAGCTGGTAGTATGGCTGTAAGAGGGAGGAAGATCCATAATGAAGTCCATGCTCACTCTTTGCCATGGTTCTTGGGGCATGGGTGTGGAGAAAGTCCCCTGGCTAGATCACCCCTCAGGTTCCCCACCCCCCACCCCCCGACCCAAGGCAAGGGACTCTGCCAGACCATATAAGGAAAACCCAATATCCAGACCATATAAGGATGTGCTAGCCTCAGCCCATCTGACTGACCACACCTTACATGCCTTACCAAATAAGAAACCCTAGGCCAGGTAACCCAACTGATTGGCCACTTTGAACAGGGTCATCTGTGGCTGGAAGCCAATGGCTGGGATGCTAATGTTGCCCTTTAAAAGGAGGCTTGTAATTTTCCATAAGAAGAGACCTCATGGCCAGTCGGTAACTAGGTTGGACTAACTTGCAACCCCCAGCTTACTCCACCCAGCTGAGAAAGAACAAACCCTGCAGAGCTAAGACATCTGAGCTTACTATGCAGAGAAAGACACTGTGGGCACTTCCATCTATGCAGAGAAGCAAGGTTAGGGACCGTTTAGGCTTAGACGCACTCTAAACGGGTTACCATACCTGCTTGTAAGTGCCTGTGTTTGCTCACGAGTTCAACATCTTTTCCCTACTTTTTTGTATTCCTGTAATTTGGTTAACTTAGCTAGTAAAAACTATAAACCTTGTTTTCTCTAATCAATAGTGCCTGGTGTGTGTGTGTGTGTGTGTTGCAACCCAAAACGTTTCCCAAGTTTGGCTTATGCTGAGAAAGCAATCTCTAATAAGGAGCAGGGTTTGGGCTTCCAGAGCAGCCCTTAACCCCAGAAGCTTGTAGCTCTGGTGGTGGCAGCAAACCCCAAGTGTTATGGTGATGGGCACGCAGTGAGGGACGGGGCTAGAAGTAGAGCACACACCCCTACTGGACCCATTTAGCCACAATAGGGTGCAAGCTGTAGTAACCCGATCGGGTGCTTCCGAGGGGGAGGGGTTGTGCAGTTGCAAGTTTTTCAGCCTTGCACATGGGCCTTGATGTCCTTTCACATGGTGGGCCACCAAAAATGTCATTGTAGTCATTGGAGAGTCCTGCGTTGGCCGGGGTGTCCTGCCAAGGGGGCATCATGGTGGGCCCAGAGGACCTCTTGTTGGGCTGTTTGAGGAACAATAAGGGCCTTCTTATGCCCTGACACTTCTGTATATGCAGGACCGGGGGGAAGGTGCTGAATCTCAGAGTCTGTAGTAGCTAACTTCTGAAATTGTGCCAAGGTGAGACCAGGGGCTGCAAATACCTTTTGGTCCAGTAGGAGATCTCTGGAAGGTGAATGGTCAGAAGAGTTTTCGTAACAGCAGGATAACGCAGCTGCAATCATGTTGTGCCGTCCCAGCCAATATACTATCTGGAATGAAAAATGGGCGAAGAACAAGGCCCAGCAGGCGTGTCTGGCATTCATGATGTGGGCTGTTTGCAGATATACAAGGTTCTTGTGATCGGTTATTACCTGAATTTGATGTACCGCACCTTCCAGATAATGTCGCCACATCTCAAATGCTGCTCTGATGGCCAACAGTTCTCTATCGAGGATGGTGTACTTCTGTTCAGCCGCGGTAAGCTGGCAGGAATAAAAAGCACATGGCAAGAGGTTAATTGTATCTGTAGTAGATTGGGAAAGGACTGCTCCTATGGCCACAGTGGAAGCATCCGTTTCCATAATGAATGGTAGGCTAAAGTTGGGGTGTTGTAAAATAGGCTCTTGTGTCAAAGCCCGTTTTAAACAGTCAAACTCCTGTTGCTGTTCCTGCAACCAGATGTAAGGTCGTCCCTTTTTCAGGAGCTTGGTTAAAGGAGCGGTAAGGGCAGCGTAATGGGGAAGGTATTGCCTATAATAATTGGCGCTGCCTAAAAACCGCTAAAAGGGCTTGACTGCCTGCGGATCAGGCCACAGGACTATGGCCTGTATCTTAGAGGGGTCCATCTTGATTCCCTGGGAGGCGAAAGCAAAGCCTAGGAAATGTACCACTGGTTGGTGGAACACACATTTCTCAATCTTGCAGTATAAGTGATAGTGTTGTAGCCATAAAAGGACTGTGCATACATGTTGTACATGTTCTTGTAGGGTATGGGAGTAAATAAGTATATCATCCAAATACGTTATTACATATTGGTCCAGGATGTCTCAAAAGACATCATTTATCAAATGCTGGAATATGGCTGGTACGTTGGCCAGGCCAAATGGCATAACTAGGTATTCAAAATGGCCATACCTTTATTATTATTATTATTATTATTATTATTATTATAATAATAAACATTTATATAGTGCCAGTCATGTACTTGGTGCCGTACAGAACATAGAAATGGATGCGGTCCCTGCCTGTGGCTTACAAACTAAAAGACAAGGAGCGGGAGACAGGGAGAGGGGACAGTGGGAGAAACAGGGGAGAAAACAAACAAACATTGAAGCGGATGCGAAGTCTCAGGTGCGTGTGCTTGGCTTGGTTACAATCAGGTTGGTTGCAGCAGTCTGCAGAGGAGGGCAGACAGTAAGTATATGGGGAATGACTAGCAGGCATTGGGAAAGGCGGCGAGGAAAAAGTGGGTCTTGAGGAGGGATTTGAAGGAGCAGAGGGAGGGATCAAGGCAGATGTAGGTAGGGAGGGAGTTCCAGGCATGGGGGGCAGCGAGGGAAAAGGGTCAAAGGCGGTTAGGTGAGCAGGAGAAATGGGGGAGAGTGAGGGAGGGG
This sequence comes from Sphenodon punctatus, assembly GCA_003113815.1. NCBI lineage: Eukaryota > Metazoa > Chordata > Lepidosauria > Sphenodontia > Sphenodontidae > Sphenodon > Sphenodon punctatus. The sequence continues at coordinate 979,317 of QEPC01009507.1, forward strand.
ACAGAGGAAGAGTGGAGAGCGCGTGCAGGAGTGTGTAGGGAGATTAGGTGCAAGAGGTAAGGGGGAGCTTGGTCGTGGAGGGTTTTGAACGTGAATACCAGGAGTTTAAACAGGATACGTTCAGGAAGGGGGAGCCAGTGAAGAAAGAAGAGGAGAGGCTGCACATGGTCGAAGCGATGGGCAGAGTGAATGACCTTGGCAGCAGAGTTTTGGATTGTGATAAGGGGGGACAGGTGAGAGCGAGGGAGGCCAGCAAGGAGGAGGTTGCAGTAATCAAGGCGAGAGATAACCATGACATGAACAAGGGTTTTGGCCAAGGAGGTAGAGAGAAAGGGGTGG
>QEPC01009507.1:996459-1009299 GCA_003113815.1 Sphenodon punctatus
GTATATATGCAGCCCTTGGGGGAGATCGTGAGAGGGTTTGGTGTGCGTTGCCACCAATATGCTGATGACACCCAGCTTTACCTCTCCTTTTCAACTGACCCAGGTCCTGCCATCTCAGTTCTGTCCCAATGTTTGGAGGCCGTGGTGGATTGGTTGCGGCAGAGTAGACTGAAGCTCAATCCTGATAAGACGGAGGTGATGGCGGTGGTGATGGCGAAGGAGGTGTTGGCTCCCCTCGTAGAGGGGGTCCACCCTCCCGTAGCCCAGCAGGTTCGGAGTCTGGGAGTATTGCTGGACTCACAGCTCCGCCTGGATCGGCAGGTGGAGACGGTAGCTAAAGCTGCCTTCTGCCAGCTGTATCTGGTGCGGAGGCTGTGTCCATATATTTCCAGAGCCGACCTGGCCACCCTCATCCATGCCTTCATCACCTCAAGGTTGGACTACTGCAACGTGCTCTACGTGGGGCTTCTCTTGACGCTGGTTCGGAGGCTGCAGCTGGTGCAGAACACGGCGGCTCGTCTCCTTACGGGAACAGGCCAATGGGAGCATATTACTCCCATGCTTTGCGCACTCCACTGGCTGCCCATAGCGTGCCGAGCCAGATTCAAGGTGTTGGTCTTGGCCTATAAAGCCCTACACAGTCTTGGCCCAGCATACCTCAGGGACCGCCTCACCTTCCATGCCCCAGAGTGGCTCCTTCAGTCCACCAGGGGTGCCTTCTTGAAGGTCCCCCGTGTAAAACGGGGGGCCACAATGGAGAGGGCATTCTCAGTAGCCATGCCATGATTATGGAACTCCCTCCTGGAGGAAGCCCATCTAGTCTGTTGGCCTTCCACCGGGCCTGCAAAACCTGTCTGTTCTCTCAGGCCTTCGGAGGAGGGGAGGGTGGGTTGGGATAACATTTTGGGGGGTGGTTGTTTTTAGATGGGTCTTTTGATGTTTTAATGCTGTATTTTATTGTTGTTTTACATTTTCTATGTTGTAAGCTGCCCCAAGATGCCATGGGCATGAGGGAGCAGCTAAGAAATGTACATGAATAAATAAAAATAAATAAATAAAAACAGCACCTTGAATTGTGCCTGAAAAGCTATAGATACCCAGTTCAGACTTCAGAGTGCCAGTGTAATGTGCTCCTGGTGCCTCGCCCCCAAAAGGAGCCAAGCTGTAGCATCCGAACAGCCATCCAAGGCAGTCCCACATAGAGCGCATTGCAGTAATCTAGCCTTGAAGTGATGAAAGCATGGATGATGGTGGCCAGATCTGAATCAGAAAGAAAGACAGTAGCCTGCTCACCAGATGGAGTTGGTGAAAAGTGCTCCTGGTCACCAGTGCAACCTGACAATCCAGGCACAGCAAGGGGTCCAGAAGCACTCCAAGGCTGCGAACCTGATCAACCAGAGGCAGCCAGACTCCATCAATAGCAAGAGTCCCAGTCCCCTCCAGATCACAGTGCAGAAATAATTACCACCTCTGTCTTGTCTGAATTCAGCTTCAATTGGCTTATCCTCATTCAGTCCCTGACAGCAGCCAAGCAGCGGGCAAGCACCGAGACTGCAGGGCATGGCTCGGATGAAAAAGTGGGGTAGAGCTGGGTATCATCAGCATACTGATGGCACTTGACCCCAAGCCTCTGAATGACCTCGCCCAGTGGCCTCAGATACACATTGGCTCATACTAGTTAGGAAGGGTATCCAGAGAGCCAGAGTTCATTCCATGAGGATACTCTATTGTCATGTTTAAAACACTTGTCTTTAAAAGGATTTGATTGTAGTTTCACTTTCCCTGGATAGCACAAATAAAGCAAGCAAGTCCCTTTACATCCACACCAAGACTTATAGGCACCTTAATTATCGTCTTCATCTTTCCTTACAAGAGGGCACAGTTTGAACTTCCTGGATTGATGTGCATCCAGAGAGACCTCAGACTACCCAATAAACCCTGAAGTCAGTAGCTGGATGAGGATTTTGTACCTATTCTGAATCCTGATACTGCGTTTTCTAGCGGGGTAAGAGAAATTGCTGAAATACTGATTAATCAAACCAGGAATTGCTACAAATACTAAACTCCAAAGAGTATCTTGATAAATGAATGGAACAATCCTGCAATCTTTCTAAAACTTTTTCATAGAAAACTCCCATTGATTTCAGTGAAAGAAGGATATCTGTCCAAATAAGGACAGCAGAACTGGATCCTCCTACAAATGCCCTTCTGCTACCTCATCCTCAAAGGATGGAATTTATAGGAATGTCATGATATAGGGTACTTTCAGACATGACGCTAACCACCCTTTAACCACCCTTGGTGGTTATTTATGCATGTTGCAGGGCTGCATAGGGCACCAATACAGCCCTGCAACATGCATAAATAACCACCAAGGGTGGTTAAAGGGTGGTTAGCGTCATGTCTGAAAGTACCCTATGTAACAAGAAAGAGAGAATGAAATCTCACAAATATTTGTTGTTGAAAGATCAAGAATCTCCATTTCAAGATCTATAAATGCAACTCTGACATATACATTCTATGCCCTCACCCTCTTTTGCTGTGACTTATCATTATTTCTGTTTCATTAAATAAAAGAAAGGGAGTAATGAAAATTAGACACAACTGCAGAAAGTTAAATAAGATTATATTTGCACATGTCAGTAGAAATAGGAGTAATTTAATATAGAGGCAATTTCTCCTATACAGTCTGCCTGTTATTTCATTTTTGTTGTTGAATAATACAGAGCAAAAATATATGCTAGAATGCCAGTGGTGCAGCACAATGGCTGTTTTTAAACTGGATGTACCCACATAGGTCCATCCATCCCCCACTCACCCAAGCACCTATCTGAAGGCGGCATGGATGGGCACACACTCTCATGACCCACACACTGCCCACTCATGGCCATGAATGAAGCATCGGGGGAAAATCCAGGCAGTGCATGGGTAGGGGTGCACACCCAACACACATGCATCCCGGCTCATTTAAATCCCACCCCCACCGGGCATGCATCAGTGTTCAGCGCAGCACCCCGTGCCTGTTTGAAAACCGCCAATGTCATGTGGATTACTAGGATGTAATTCACTTTTCAGTACCCATTGTACACAACACACTCTTAGTAGTTTGAGTTTTTAACATAGTAAAATGTTGGTAATGTGTTTAGTATAGTAAAATGTTGGTAATATTAATAGTCGTTAATACATTACATCATGCCAGTACACAATACAAAGCCTCACCAATGTGACATCATGGAAGCCAGTCTAAAACTGGGAATGATCTGAATGTCATTCTAAATTCTAAGGGTGAACAAAAAAAATCCTATGAGAACAGTGGCGACTGGTTGTCCATTCACCCACCCACTTAAGCTCACCCCCATCCGTCTACTACCGCACCCATCCCCATCCACCCACCTCACCTCTCTCCCCCCTAACCCCATCCACCCACCCCTCTGTCTCCTCCCTCTCACTCTCCCCCACCCCTCTCACTCTCCCCCTCTCCCCTTACACTCTCTCCCACTCTCACTCCATCCACCACACCCATTCTCTTAATAAAAACACCTCAAGCCTGCATTTCCCCTTCTTCCCCAAGCCCTGGATCCTTCTTCCTCCCCCTCCCCCAAGCCCCAAATCCTTCCTCTTCCTCCTACCCCAAATCCTGATTGCCTCCCTCATGCCCCAAATCCTTCCTCTTCCTCCTACCTGAAATCCTGATTCCCTCCCCCAAGCCCCAAATCCTTCCTCTTCCTCCTACCCCAAATCCTGATCCCCTCCCCCAAGCCCCAAATCCTTCCTCTTCCTCCTACCCCAAATCCTGATCCCCTCCCTAAGCTCTAAATCCTTCCGCCATCTTCCCCCAAGTCCCCAATCCTTCCTCCTTCTCACCACAAGCCCTGGATCTCTCACACAAGCCTCAAATCCTTCCTCCCCTCCTCCTCCTTTCCACAAGCCCCAGATCACAGGGGTCAGCATTCCACCCCCAGCTACTGACTGAGAAAACTTTCCTCTTGGTGGTGGCCTTTTCAAGTGGCCTGAGCACCAGCGAGACAATTTTCAGAGTTGGTGTATTGATCCCACACCCTCCTGCTCTGAAAAAATAATCTCCTAGCAGCAGTCAGGTCACTTGCAAAGGGTTCCCTCAGAGCCTGGGCTCTGGCCTCAGCTGAGTCCCCTCACTCCATAGTAGCTATGCCCCTGCACATATCCTCATCTCTGTCACCATCCCCCTAAGCACGTTCCTTCTGTACTCGAGGGTATATACTACTGGATGCAGGGGCCAGATTCAAGAACTATAAAAGGGCCAAATAAAAACCAGTCATAAGCAGGGAGTTCCCTGTCACTATTTAGAAGCTCCCTAAAGCCTATGTAATGTATCATTAGCTAGACTGCTCTTTCCCTTTCTAGTATGCTACTTAAAGAGAGCCGGGTCATCTTATTTATCCTTGGCTCTGTTTTTGAAACCATTACTCTAGGTGTGTTCCATGGAAACCAACAAGATTTCTCCAGGGTAAATGGTTTGGGGATTGTAGACCTTGTTTTTGATGTCAGTATATATATGCTGGGTGAAAGCAAACATGCAGCTGGCGCCCCACCTGGAAGAGATCAGGGAACAGAACGAATGTTTCCCCGGTCTGTTCAGCCAGCCCTGCCACCACACTGTGACTGGAGCCCCACCCCCCACTCTGATGGGGGGGTGAGTCCCCTCAGTCTGATGGGCAGCCATGGCTTGTGGTCATGGCAACCCCCCATGCCAGGCCAGGTTGGCACGGAAATAGACGCGCCCACTCAGTTCAGCTCGCTATGGCCCACCTGGGTGGCCCTTGGGTTCGGACTGTGGGCTCAGTTCCTTCCAAGCCCATGTTTCTGGGTCAGCCACTTACCCCACAGGGGTATGTACCAGACCCACATCTGGTGGCCCGGAAACACACGCAGGGTGAGGCGCTCGCCCACATGGTCCATAGTGCGAGGCCTCAGTTATGTTCATTAATAACACCCATTGACATCATCACTCTGCCTCTGAAATAAATCATGGATGCACTACTGTCTCCAAGTCTTTACAAGGCCTTCATTTCAGAAGTAGCATTGCCATGTACAAATCCTCTTGGAAAGAAAGGATCACTCTCTTTACTTTCTGAAAACTGACTGGTGATTTTGGACACTTCAGTATTTGGCTGCCCAACTGGTGACACTTTAAAGGAGTTTGATTTTCAATGAACAGACCTTGGGCACCTATGAGAATCAACCCTGCTTAAGGAGTCTCAAGGAGCGGATGATCTGTCTTGCACTACGGAAATACACTGCGAACTCCTGGGAGACAGTATTTGTGGGAATTATGAATGAAATATAGAAATATTCACGGATAAATAAATTCACAGTTGGAGCTTAATTTGTGGGGGCCAGTCTCCAGAGGCTTACCAGGGCTCAGCCCCAGCAAATAGATTCAAGGGGAAACTGAGTCTTGGAAGTTGTTCCCAGTAGAAATATACACCCCAAAATATGAAAGTTCAGGAAAATGCCAATATTGGCTATTTCACGGTTGGAAACAAAAGCCAGAAAAAACTGGATGGTTTATTTGACTTTCATTAATGACCGTCCTGCCTCATCCTACTGATTAAATCACAAGAACTTCTGTTTTATATTCAGCTGTAGAGCAGCAGGTTAGTATAGTGATTAAGGGTATTTTTATATGGGAAAACTTTCTCCTGTATTTTAAAAGTCCAGGTTGGAAAAACCCTGCGGGGGGTGGGGGTGATTTAGATACTCCTCCCCAGACCAGAAGGCACCCAGGCGCCATTGGGAGCTGCAGCGCTGGGCGACTCCTGAATGTTTTGAGGCACTGACTTGTAAGACTTCAGCTATCGGGATCTTAATAGGTCCACATCTCAAAACATCCGGAAGTTGCCCGACGCTGCTGTTTCCAATGGCACCACTGTTTTCAATGGCAGTAGTTATAGACAAGTCCCTACCCCCAAAGATCTTACAACTTAGGAGAGACAGGGAAGGGGGTAGACGAGGGAGAGGTGAACATCGGGAGAGACAACGATACATTCACGAGGTTGAGAAAATGCAGGTGCACGTGCTTAACTTAGTTACAGGGAAGAGATTCTGAGGGGGGGAGGGAGGGAGGGAGAAGGATGCAATTTTACCCATGACAAGTCTTCTGACTCATGACCAGGGAAGGCCTGATGGAAGAGGTAGGTTTTCAGGGAAGGATCTGAAAGTTGGGAGGGAGGGAGTAAAAACACCCTGGGATGCTAACCAGAGAATAGGGCTCATTTCCCTGGCCTGACAAGCTCTGGGCTAGGAGGCATTGCTTCCAGGGCAGGGGACATGGTTTAGGGGGCAGGTTTGGGCCCCAGTAATTCATTTTTTGCAAATTAAGCACTGGTCATAGTTACCAAAATCAAATACCCTACAGAAGCAGGCACTAGACTAGATGCTGGTTTAGGGGCATGGTACTGAATGCTCTGCAGCATTATCAGATGTTCTGGGCCGAATTTGATCTTGCACCACGTTTATACAGATAACCTCAGTGACTTCAGTGTTATCAATCCTGTATTATTCTTGTGTTAATGAGATTAGAATCAGGCACTTTGTATACAGTGTAGTTATAGATGTACACGAGGAATTCTGACATAGTAGGTAGGTGCCCGCATGCATGGTACACTCTGAAGAAGATCACAACAATTGGATCCAAAAGGGAAAGGTGTATGAATCAGTGGTTAATGCACTACAGGATGAATCACCCCAATGCAAACCAGCATTCAGACCAGTACAATGTCAGTCAGTTCCTAACACAGTTTGATATGAGTCATATCTCAGCAACTAGTACAATATAATATGAGTCACAGACTTATACAGCATCATGTGACTCCAACACCAGTATGAGCTGTCGGAGTTGCTGTGTGTTGGGAGACGCTTCATAGTACAGTAGAATTGGCTTTTTGGAGGCCATTCATAATTAAGCATGATGCGACAGAGTGCTCAGTAGGATGTGGTATCATGGGAATCAGCGGAGTAGAGCTGGTTGAATAGTAATCTGCTATATAATATGCATCAGTTCCATTATTTGAATTGTAAAATATCAAACTGAATGAATTTCTTTTAGCCAACTGGTTTTGACTATTTGAGATGCAAGCTATCATTTCATATTTAGGCAGCAGAAGTAAGACTGACAGACTGAAAGATTTCTGCATTTTGCGTGCTTGATTTCTTCCTGTGACATATAGATAGTAAGGGTCTGAATTTGATTTACATTAATGTTATGCCCTGATCCTGCACAACACACGTGTAGCCCCATTAAAGTTAAGGTTTTGCCCGTGTCCACTTGGTTTGCTCTGTGTAAAAGTGACCTGAATGGGAATAAATTGTAACTGTGCTCACTTTGGGTAAAAGCAGATGTGTTGGTGGTCCACTTTGGCTCGCTGTGTCCAGGAACCCACCACTGGCATATCTGTTTACATACCACCAGATGTCAGCCTGGGACTGCCCCAGGGTGGGTAGGTGGCTAGCCTTGGCTGCATCCTCAGAAAACCTCAGAAGACGCAGTTCGGGCTAAGGGCCACCCACATGGGCCGATGTGGGTCAACGCAAACTAGCATGTGTGTTTGCCCCCCCCCCCATACCTGCCTCGGGGCAGAGGATGCCATGACTGTCTGTCATGATGGGGGCCAGGGTGCTAGGAGTAGGGCCACCTGCCTGCACATTTGTTTAGCTCCCCACCCTACATAGACCATGCAGGTGGCAGGATGGCTCTCTGGCCGCAGACATGTTTGTTCTATGTCTGTAGAAGGGCACAGTTCTTGGGCATAGGTCCCCCCCATGATCAGACCTCCTGGGCAGTCACTTCTTTAGGGGAATCAACAACTCAGTCACATGCAGTTGGGAATTACTAAGTGTCCCTTTATTAAGTTTCCTCTGTCTCTGGAATGCACACCCTCAACCCGGGCTTAAACGCCCTCCTGGCCTCCTCATCACCACTTTTAGCTGGTCCCATTCCACCGGGACAGTTAACATTTCTTGCTATGGCTTCATTGAACCATTTCCCCCATTTCCTTATCTCCTAACATCTGGGGAGCAATTCTCCACTCAGCATGTCTTATGTGCCTTCATCCTGCCAGGTAGACACTCCTCCTTGTTTACAATCTATACATGGTATAATTAAACCCAGCATTTGCCATTCATTAAATCCATGTACAATTCACACTTCATTCGTATCTCCAGGGCTTTCTTTAGGCTTCTACTAAGCCCTCTCTCTAATTAGCTTCTTTTTACTCAGGACTGCCTTCAGGCAATCCATAATTAGGGCCACCCGCAGCCTACTTTTAATCAGAGCTAACTTATTTTCTCTGGCTTCCTTCCTTTATTTTTGGCTTTCTTCAGCCACAGTTCCTCTAGGCTACCTTCAGCCTTTTGGAATGGGGTGTGGGTCCTCCCATCCCAACATACATACACCCCAGTACCCACCCACCCCAGTACCCTGCTGACTTCACTAGATTATGACGGTAACCCCCCTTTCCTATTGTTTCCTGTACATTTATTTCCCAAGGGTTTGTTGCTGTTTTCTTTCAGTTCTTATTTCCTCTATCACTTCTTCTAACCTTTTGGTTTTCCTGTATCCCTCCTCTGGTTTCTCAAAACGTACTATAATACGGTTTCTTCCCCATTCATATTATAAGGGTCTCCATCCCCATAAGCAGCCAAGAACCCTAAAGGTTCATCCTCATCTTTAGTAGTTGGAATTACTTCCTCTATTTTCAACTTATTTTTGCCCATATTTAACCTATAGGCAACCTGCCGTCATCTCAACTCCTGTTCTTGTTTAATTTCAACCTCCCTGCTCTCTATGGAGTTACTTGTTTCCCTTATCTTAATCTCCTGGGGTTTCGCCTGCACCATCAAACACTTACCTGCCTCATCCTCTGATTCCAGGCTGGGCATAGAATCATCTATTTTTGCTGCTTCTGGGACTAGGGAAGACCTCATACTCCTCGCTTTGTTAGGTCCTCCCAGATGGTCTCCATGCCAAATGGACCCCAATCTCCCTGTATTCTTTCTATAAACTTCCAATCCTCTTCTGAATTCATTTCCACAGGACCTCTACAAAGGGGATTTCCTGGGTAACCCCTGACCCGTACTATTTCATTATCAGGTCTCTCTTCCTCTCCATCATAACCTCTTTCTGCAGACAATGGGTGAAAACAGACATGACGCTAACCACCCTTTAACCACCCTTGGTGGTCATTTATGCATGTTTCAGGGCTGCATAGGGCACAAATACAGCCCTACAACATGCATAAATAACCACCAGGGGTGGTTAAAGGGTGGTTAGTGTCATGTCTGTTTTCACCCAATGTAAGACCTGGCTGTTCCGCCGTGCCTTTATCAAGGGAGATGGGGTGGTAGGTATGGGATTTTTAGGCTGCTTTAATTGTAGTTTTATTATTGTGTATTTTTAATATGTTTAAATAATGTTGTTAGCCACCCCGAGATGCCTGAGGCAAGAGGGGGTGGCATATAACTTTTAATATAAATATAAATAAATAAATAATCCAGGTATTCCTTCTGCTCACTTGTTTCTTCCGGATCTGCATACCTTCTGTACCTCTGTAACTCTCTAACTGTTCCACCTCCCATTTATTTTTATTTATTTAATTAATTTATTTTATTACAATATTTTTACCCCGCCTCTCCAACATCCAGTAGCTCGAGGCAGCTTACGATTTCTAAAAACATACAAAACTATAAAACAAATAAATAATCAAACAAAATATCAAATGGGGGTGTCACAAAAAATGAAAAAAACCCAATCCCTCACCCTATCCTCCCTACCCATCACCCTCACCGAAGGTCTGGAAGAACAGTCAGGTTTTACAATAATGGTGAAAGGAGGCGAGGTCCGGGGCCTTGGTGCGGTCACCAAGAATGCCCTCTCCATTGTTACCCCCCGAGCAACCCGGGGGACATCAAGAAGGGTGCTCCTGGCAGATTGCAGGGGCCGATCCAGAACATAGAGGGTGAGGTGGTCCCGCAAATAGGTGGGGCCCTGGCCGTTAAGGGCTTTATAGGTAAGAACCAACATCTTGAATCAGGCCCGGAAGACTATAGGCAGCTAGTGCAGGGCACAAAGCACTGGTGTAATGTGCTCATGGCGGCCTACTCCTGTAAGAAGGCGGGCCACCACATTCTGCATCAACTGCAGTCTCCAAACAGTCACCAGGGGTAGCCCCACGTAGAGTGCGTTGCAATAGTCTAAATCTCGAGGTAATGAAAGCATGGATGATAATGGCCAGATCCGAGTCTGAGACATACGGCTGAAGCCGTCACACCAGATGTAATTGGTGAAATGCACCTCTCGCCACAGCTCCCACCAGGACATCCAGGTGGAGCTGTGGATCGAGGAACACTCCTAGACTCCGAACTTGGGAAACCAGGGGGGGAGGGTGCGAATCCCATCAATGAGGGGGGGGGGCACCACACTCACTGCCTTACCCACCAGCATCACCTCCATCTTGTCAACATTCAGCCTCAGTCGGCTCGTCCTCATCCAATCCCCTACAACTGCCAGACACCATTTGAGTCTCTCTTCTGACCTAACCAAATCCCCAATATTTCTTGACATCTTTTCCAATCCTGCTAGCATTAGGCCAGTCTGTATTTCCCTATTTCTTCTCCTTCCCAGGACGTCTGCATCCCTCTGGGGTTCTCTTTCTCTTTGGTCCTCTTTCACTTCCCCTCTGGGTCTCTCTACCCCTTTGCGTCTGCCTGTAATCTCTAAGTATTTTTCATACTCAGCAGGAGGTCTTCTAAAAGGATGATTTCTCCTTAGAAGCCCCACTTTAGTACAGTTCCAACATTTTTTCTCTGGGGCAGTGGCTACTAGAACCTCCTTCTTTGGTCTGGGTCTTCGTCTTTTATGGGGACATGACCTAAACAGACACTGCCACTGCTTATTCCCATATACCCACCCTGCAGTTCCAACATTCCATAGTCAGGCCACTTGACCCAAATTTACACGGAGTCTTTGTCTTTCTGCCTTGCCACCTCTGAGGGCAAGCTCTCCATAAGTGTCCCAGTTCACTGCAGTTATAACATTTCCAGCTGTTACCTCCCACTGTGCATCCCCAATACCTGGTTTCAGGTCTTCTTTGCCACTGGCTTTGCACCTCCGCTCGAGTTTCAGATTGTCCCATATAGTTAAGAGCGGTCTCCATCTTGTGCATGCCATTTTGTTTCCTTGTTTCTGGAGTGGGCATACTCCTCCAGATGCCACCACACTGCTTCTGTTCTGGACCCACATTGCCTTGGCCTCTCTTCACTGCGGATGGGTGAGCATCCAGGCTCCAGCCCTGCTCAAACCCCATCCTGGGTGAGCTATCATCATGCAGTTATCTTTGCTGCTCTCTCTCCAATGCAGTCCTCTGGCGGTGCAAGTCTCTAGCCACTACTTTGTCACTTTCAGGATGCACTCTTCCAAGAGCCACTCGCTTCTGCAGCATAAACCTCCAGTAGCTCCACCACTCCAGTCACATACTCAGCATCAGGTGCACTTCACCAGGCACACAGCTCTGCCACTCGCCACTCTCACTCAGTATCTTGGCATCTGGACGCAATCCTTCGGATGCTGGATACCACCCCTGTGCAGGTTCCAGTCTGATGGGCCTCCCCTGCCCAGGCACTGTCTTTCTCTAATCTAGGGGACTTTAACCCCAGACAATCTTGATGCCTTAGTTCCTTTTTACAGTGTCCCTCCCCGACCTGGGTCAGGTTTCCCATCCCGCGTCGGATTGGAGAGCCGCCGCACCAGCCGCATGTCTGTTTTTACCCTTTAAGTCCTCTTTCACTGCCAAAGTGCTACAAATTAGCCTCATGTTAATCAGAATAAGGCTTTAGATTGTAAGTGGAATGAGCTGTGTACCGATTCCTCTTATTATTAATTATTAATTATTATTATTAGACATTTATATAGCACCAGTCGTATGACCTGGTGCTGTACAGAACATAGAATTAGACGCAGTCCCTGCCTGTGGCTTACAATCTAGAAGATAAAGGGGAGGAGACAGGGAGAGGGGACAGTGGGAGAGACGTGAGAAGACAAACAAACATTCAAGCGGATGCGAAGTCTCAGGTGTGTGTGCCTGGCTTGGTTACAAAGAAGTTGGTAGCAGCAGTCAGCAAAGGAGGGCCAACAGTAGGAGTAAGGGGAAAGACTAGCGGGCATTGGGAAAGGCAGCAAAGAAAAGGTGGGTCTTGAGGAGGGATTTGAAGGAGCGGAGGGAGGGGGCAAGGCGGATGTGGGCAGGGAGGGAGTTCCAGGCATGGGGGGCAGCGAGGGAGAAGGTCGAAGGCGGTTAGGCGAGCAGGAGAAACGAGGGAGAGTAAGGGAGGGGACAATGGAAGAGCGGAGAGCGCGTGCAGGAGTGCGTAGGGAAATTAGGTCAGAGAGATAAGGGGGAGCTTGGTCGTGGAGCGATTTGAACATGAAAACCAGGAGTTTAAACAGGATACGCTTAGGAAGGGGGAGCCAGTGAAGGGAGAGGAGGAGAGGCTGCACATGGTCGAAGCAACGGGCAGAGTGAATGACCTTGGCGGCGGAGTTTTGCATAACGATAAGAGGGGACAGGTGTGAGTGAGGGAGGCCAGCAAGGAGGAGGTTGCAGTAGTTGAGGCGAGAGATAACCATGGCACGAACAAGGATTTTGGCTGAGGAGATAGATAGAAAGGGGCAAATGCGGGCAATGTTGTGGAGAGCGAATTGGCAGGATTTGGCCACAGAGTCAATGTAAGGTTTAAAAGAGAGGTGCGTGTCAAAGATGAAGCCCAAGCTGCGGGCTTGGAGAACAGGATGGATGGTGACCCCAT
>QEPC01009507.1:1009848-1029219 GCA_003113815.1 Sphenodon punctatus
GAGGCAAAGGGAAGGAGGGAGACTGGCCGGTAACTAGATGGGTCAGATAGGTCCAGGGTGGGCTTTTTGAGGATGGGGGAGACAGTGGCATGCTTGAAGGCAGAGGGGAAGGTGCCTGTGGAAAGTGAGAGATTGATGACATGTAGAAGTGGGGGAGCGACAGTGGGAGCAACAGAGGCCAGGAGGCGGGAGGGGATCGGGTCAAGGGGGCAGGTAGAGGGGTTGGATGAAGAGAGCAGAGCAGAGATTTCCTCGAGAGACGCAGAAGGGAAGGATGTGAGGAGGGAGGGGGTGGGACGGGAGCGGGGGGTGGAGGCAGGTGGGAGGCAATGTCCTGACGGATCTTGTCAATATTTGAGGTGAAGAAGGATGCAAGATGCCGAGCAGCAAGGGAAGAGGGCTTCCCTTGCTGCTCGGCTCTTACTGTGTGGGTGTGCTACATTTCCAAGTGTTCCCTTTGAAATGTAAAGCAATGCTTTAATTTGTATGGAGGAGCAGACCTCTTCATAGCTGCTGCTCTGGGGGGAGGCACAGACACGGGTAGTCAACCTAGTTCTATCCATCTTTAAATCTTTTTATATAATACTTCTCTCTTCCTAAGTGGATACCATATGGAGAAGAGCTCTCTCTTTCCTCCAGTCACATACATGCACTAATTGATTGGCTCCTATTTATAGTCTACTGACCTCTTATTGGCTCTGTTACTGGCCTCTATGATCCAACAATATTCCAACACACATTGAAATGGACATCCTATCTCTCTTTTGTCAGAGGGTTAATTCTGTGTAATACTTGTGCCTAGCAGAAGTTCTGCTAAGATCTGGATGTATTACAGAATAGCCATTCCTGTAAGGCCCAACATGTACAATATGAAATCACAGCAAAATAACAATGTGAAATGTTAAACATACATGTTTGGAATTGATGGAATCCCTGTTGAACATTGAGTAAAAAGGCAGATGAAAAATCTGAATCAGAATTATGATTTAAAAGCTATAAAGAAAAACAATGCCCACACAAATTTGTTAAAGATGGGTATTTTAAGAATTCCTCTCACAGACATAATTTAATTATTCTGATTGCAAGAGGAAGAGAAGACAATGGCTGCGAAATCAGTCAATCCATAAGTCATATTAGGTTGGTAAAGTGTTAGTACCTATAATCAGCAGGATCATAATTGGCAAGAGGGGGGAAACTACAGACGATCAAAACCCTTAATTATCAGACTACAAGATCAAATTGGGTGATGGACAGATCATCCATCAAAGAGTTTTTGGCTATGACAATGGTAATACAGAAATGGACTGTATGCTTCTAACACGAGATAAGAAAAAGACCTGGCTCCATGAATGAAGGAGCTATAAATGTGCTACTGAAGGATTGAGCTGTAGGGAGAAATTCTAAAGTAGGAAATTCTCCAAAGTGTAACTACAACAATGTGTATTATATTTCTTTTCAATAACAAACTTTCCTGTTAACTCGGCATTTCTTTTTAACATACAACTTCAACTTTTTTATATATACAATTTTCTTGCTATTCTTTAAAGGAACAGTGTGCCCACTTTCTGAAACTGGCAGCAGAAGTAGAATGGGCATCTGTTTCTATGCAGAGAGGAGCTTCCCAGTTAAAAATTTGGTTTCACAAGATAATACCTTATTTGCAGATGATTCTTGGTTGCCATTTCTGCATCTGGCTAAAAGTGCACTCTGACTAAGACATGCACTCCTCCTTGTTAGGCAGCTGGAGAGTTTCTGGCTAAAGGACAGAGAGACTTTAAGGATTACAAGTGGGGGAAGACGTCATGGTTGTGTTATTATTTATATAGCTCAAGCAATGTACCTGGCACTGTACAATCAGTAGTTAGAGCCAGGTTTGCAGAAGGGTCAGGGAAACCATGTGATAGTGGTGAACCAAGACTTGGAAGCCTCTTCTGGTATAGCTAGCTACCATGGAGAGAGGGGGCTCAGTTGAGTCTAGGCGCTAGACTCTAGGGCATGCGGTGCTCTGTAAGTGACCTGGGCACTAGGACATGTTCAGTGTGGGTGGAGAAGGATATAGCCAACATTGCCCTCACCCGCTCTGAACATGTCCTAGTTGTGCTGAAGTTGCGCTGAAGTTGCTTGCAAAGGAAGCAGTTAGTTTTCAGAGTGATAATGAGTAAGGGTCTGACTTTACTGACTCTTAAAACTTCCTTCCTGGTGGGGTTGCTGCCACGCCAGGGTGCAAGGCACTTTGCAGGGGGAGACTGAGGCTTAGGAAGACCCTTTAGTGGGGCCTATCATGGGGATGCGAGCCCAGGCCCCACAGAACCCTGCTACGTGACTGTTCTGGTGACTCTGCATACTTGACGTTTGGGTGATAGGCTTTGTTCTAAAAGCTTAACAAAGGTCAGAGTTTGCTTTTTTATATTTTAATTTGCTTTATTTCAAGCAGTGGATAGGATGCATGAGCTAAGATGGTTATTCAAACAGTGGATAGGATGCATGAGCTAAGATGGTTATTCAAACAGTGGATAGGGTGCATGAGCTAAGATGGTTATTCAAGCAGTGGATAGGGTGCATGAGCTAAGATGGTTATACCCCAAATGAGCAAGGCAGAGATGGAGAAACAATGTGCAGCTCAAGGCATAGGTCCTATAGGACACACTGAGCATGGCATTTTACTCCCATTGCACAGGAGAGGAGACTCATCTCAGTAGCACAAAGGAAACAGATAGGCACAGCAGCTCCTACCAGTAGCTTCACTGCAAATGCAGCTGGGAACATTAGCACTGACTCGGTAATTCAGTATAACAAACTGGCCAAGCTGAAGATGCAGAAGCATGAGCTGGGAGCAAGAGGCAACTCAAGAAACAGCCCGGCTAGAGAAGTGGTTCTCAAACTTTTTTGAACTGTGCCCTTCCCTTCCACTTTTTTGTGGAAGCTGAGGCCCCTCCTCACCACACACAAACACATACATGTTTGTGAAGCACTCTGAATGCAATTTGGTAGTGGGGGGGAGGGGCTATGAAAATTAAATGTTTCTTCTTATTATTATTACTCCCTCTCTTCCTCTTTCACTTCCTACCCTCCTATGTCTTCTCTCCCCTTCTTCTTTGGGTGTTTTTAGGCAGGCGCCTCCTCATCCATTACCCACCCATCATCACACATGTTGCAGGGCTGCATAGGGCACCAATGCGGCCTTGAAATATGCATGGTGGGTGGGAAGGCGCTTGTCTAAAAACACCCCTTGGTTTTCTCTTCCCATTGACCCTCCATTATTTTGAAGACTCCTCCTCACTCTGTGAGAGCATGGGGCTAGATGTTTGATGGCTGGGATTCTGCTTGTGCCCCCTCTCCACCCCCGCCCCCAAATACCTTCTGAGTCCTTCTAGCTGAGAAGCTAGAACAGGACCAAAAAACTAGAGGTATTTGACAAGGAATGAGACCAAAGCAACACATGCCAGGAGGAGATGAAACTTTCATCCCATCACTGGCAGCACTGCTGTGACCCAAAACTTCAATCAATTTTGCCCCATGTTCTGAATCTGCAATAGGCACGCACTCTTAATTTTCATGTATATTAAAAGCTTACCTTGCTTGCTTTATTCCTTTCTCCTGATTTCAGAACAGACCCATTAGCATCACTGCAGTGCCCATAAATCCCATTAAAATTCAATAGAAGCTGGGTACCTAACTTCCACACGTCTCTTTGAAAACATAACAAATGGTAATTTATGTGAATGTAAATTATAAACTCTAGCCATTTAAACATTGTCCCTTCTGAAGTTCCCCTTCCTCTGCACATGGAAATTAAATAAAATAAGATCCTGGAGCAGTATTTAACCTGTTCCAGAAAGTGGTTACTGTCTTGTGGCAGCAATAAAGATTAACTGAGTCACTTTCTTCTAGCACAATATTGAGCACCACAGGAAAGCATATGAGCAATGACTAGTGAATCAGAATAGAGAGATTTGCATCATATTTATAGAAGCCCTGATCAGAAAGATCAGAAGATCATTACAGCCAATAGGAGTCTCTAAATTGTTTAGATAGAGCTTAAAGCAGAGCCAGTATGATCACTAATGAATGCCTGTACTGGATTATACAAATCTATGCACGTATTAGCTGTCAGCCAAATCATAAACTCACATTCTGAAATTACCATGCAGAAGATATGTAAATCCAGAACTTCATCTCTCCCCTCAGGGTCAAGAAACTACATAATTGGGGAGGTCTGGATTATTGAGACCATGTTTGACTAGTAACACTGTGGCTCACCAGAGGATTTCCAAGGGGTCATTTTTGGGAAAAGGCCTAAATTGGATGATTGGCTGGCTGGCTGGCTAGCTAGCTAATCTCTGCCACAGCAAAGAAGGATCTGATCTTATGTAGTGTAATGTCATCATGTGCTCCCCATACAGACGTGGCTCTTGAGGGCAGCTCTGGGAATTCAACACCAGGGTGTGCAATTCCAAGAACCGTGTGTGCACAAGTCCATTTCACTGCAGTTATGTAAAACAAAACAAAAAATACTTCTGGATTTCTTTTCTAATTCCTAAAATCCTGTTTGCTTTTTTAGCCTCTGCTGCACATTGAGCTGAGGATTTCAATGTTTTGTACACAATGGGTGAAAAGAGACATGACGCTAACCACCCTGTAACCACCCTGCATGTTTCAGGGCTGCATAGGGCACCAATACAGCCCTGCAACATGCATAAATAACCACCAAGGATGGTTAAAGGGTGGTTAGCGTCATGTCTGTTTTCACCCAATGATTCCAAGATCCTTTTCCTGAGTGGTAAGTCCTAATTTAGAACCCAGCATTGTATACATATAGTTTGGGTTACTTTTCCTTACGTGCATCACTTTCCACTTGTCTGAATTAAATTTCATTTGCCATTTGGATTCCCAGCAGTCACCCAGTCTCGCAAGATCCTCCTGCAATTCTTTGCACTCCACTCGAGTTTTAACTACCTTGAATAACTTTGTGTCATCAGAACATTTGATCACCTCACTCTTTACTCCCTTCTCCAGATCATTAATGAATATATGAAACAACACCGGTCCCGGTACAGATCCCAGGGGCACTCCACTAGTTACTTCTCTCCACTGTGAAAACTGACCATTTATTCCTACCCTTTGCTTCCTATCTTAACCAGTTGCCGATCCATGATAGGACACTGCCTTTTATCCCATGACTCTTTAATTTCCTCAACAGTCTTTTTTGAGGAACCTTATACACATATTGACCAGCTCATCGCTATCCACATGCTTATTTACACCCTCAACAAATTTCAATATATTAGTAATTTTTTTTTTGTAAATTTTTTTAAAGTTTCATTATTTAGGCAGCTTGCAAAAGTTAAAATATTTTAAAATATACATAAAGTACATGAAAGGGAGGCATAAAAATAAGAATAATAAAATAAGCCGGCAAGGGTGGGGGCAGAGGAGGAGCGGAGCTCCCAGGCAGGAGTGTGGAGGGATACAAGAATGGAGAGATATGGGGGAGCAAGGCCATGAAGAGACTTGAGGGTGAAGACCAGGAGCTTGTGCTGAATGCATTCCCATAAAAGGGAGCCAGTGTAGGGCAGAGAGGAGGGGCTGAACATGGTCTAAACTACGGGCAAGGTGGATTACTTTTTAAATTTAATTTATTTATTCAAATTTATTACCCGTCTCTTCCTGCCAAAGACAGCAGTGGGTTGAATGGAGATGAGGGGGTGAGATCAGAGCAGGGGAGGCCAGCAAGGAGGAAGCTGCAGTAGTCAAGACAAGAGATGACTAGAGCATGAGCTAGGATTTTTTGCGATGGAAACAGTAAGGCAGGGTCATATTTTAGCAATATTATACAGAGCAAAGCAACAGGATTTAGCAACAGCCTGGATCTGAGGCATAAAGGAGAGGGAGGAATCAAAGATGAATCCCAGGCTACGTGCCTGAGGAACTGGCTGGCTGGTGACCCCCCTCAATGGAAATTGAGAGGGAAGTAGGAGGGGAACATTTTGGGGGGAAGATGAGGAGTTTGGTCTTGGCCATATTAAGCTTGAGTTGGTGGCGAGACATCCAGGCAGAGATGTCAGCAAGTCAGTCAGCAGTACGAGACTGGATGGAGGGACTGACAAGCATGGGAGTGGGAAAATAGGGCTGCATGTCAACAGCATACAGGTGATACTGGAAGCCATGGGTTTCAGTGAGTTTACTCAGAGAAAGAATGTAAAGGGAGAAGAGAAGAGGGCCCAGAACAGAGTCTTGGGGGACTCCCCCAGAGAGGGGGAGTGACGTAGAGGCGGTACCAGCAAGAGAAACGTTGAAGAGGCGGTACCAGCAAGAGAAACGTTGAAGGAGTGGTTTGAGATACAAAGCGAACCCGAGTCTCGGAAACCAAGGGAGTGTAGCAAATCCAGAAGGAGGCCATAGTCAACGGTGTCAAAGGCAGCAGAGAGATCAAGGCAGACAAGAATGGAGTAGAGACCCTTAGACTTAGCTAAGAGTAAGTCATTGGTGAATTTGGTGAGGGCAGTTTTAGAGAGGGACGACTTTCCATTCCTAAATCCATGTTGACTTTTCCCCATTAAAGCCATGTTTATCAATATGTTCAGTAATTCCATTCTTAACAACTGTTTCCAACAGTTTGCCCGGCCCCCACATCAGGCTCACTGGTCTGTAGTTTACAGGATCACCTCTGGAGCCCTTTTAAAATATTGGTGTTACATTTTTTGCTACTCTCAAATCCTCTGGTACAGTGGCAGATTTTAGCAATATGTTGCAAATGCTCAATAGCAGGCCTGCAGCTTCATATCTGAGTTTGTTCAGAACTCTGGGATGCATCTGATCCTGGTGATTTGTTCACCATTTAGTTTGTCAATCTTGTTCCCTGATTAATTCCTAATTAATTGTTCCCTGATAGAAAAGCCTCCTCCCACACCCCCCAGGAAGCAACTTCATGTGAAGTTTCCCAACAAGCATTAATAAGGGTGATTACATACTCAGAAGAAAAGTGTCTATATTTTATTTTTTAAGTTGTTTTAAAAGCTACTGCTTTGTGCTGAGCTGGGAATTCAAATAATGGTCCTTTTCACACCGTCACTCTAACACTGATGAAATGGGTGTTACATTTCATTACACATGTTGCAGGGCACCCATAGAGCACACCTGCAGCCCTGCAACATGTATAATAAAATGTAACACCCATTTTATCAGTGTTAGAGTGATGGTGTGAAAAGGGTCTATATGTAAGCACAGTTTAACTGGCCAGCTTGCAGTTGTCTTGTGCTGTAATAATGTCACCAAGCACCTGGAGTGCAGCAGTGACTCTGGCCTGTTGTGTTTGGTACCAGTGTGGAGGAATTGCTGCTGTTGTGTTGTATTTTTCATTCACGTAGAGGTCATTGTTCTATCATTTACAGTGAGTGCCTGTATAAAAGAGAAGATGTATTGAGCTGAATACGTATACATGGCTTACTGCAGGTCTTCCACAAAACTCCCACTGATGTGACATCATTCCTTAACCTCTTCATCCTCATCAAGCCTATTTACTAAAAAACACCTCTTAGATACTGCCCATATTCAAGTGCAGAAGGGACACTTTATGGGTGTATTTCATATCAACAGACCCTTCCGAAGGCTCAGTCTTTGCTAGACTGGAGTTCTATACAGGAGACTAGGCTTGGTATAGAGCAGAATGGGGGTAGGGAAAGTAGATAAAGGTTGGAAATCACCATCCCCAAACTAAAATGATACACAATGGGGCAATATTATAATTCCCACAGAGATGGGGATTCCCCTTCAAGAGAATCCTGAATATGGTTATTGTGGGAGAAGTCCTGATAATCGTCCCCCCACGCTCACCCCAGCGGGGGTTTGGCGCCGACCCCCTTCTTCCCAGGAAGGAGGCAAGGGGGTAGGGTGGCCGCGCATCAGCACACGCAAAAGAGCTGGGGACGGGCAGGAAGAGGGTCAACCACGAGATAGGGCACTGGCTGAAAGCTCGGGGGGGAGGGTCCATTGGGCATAACGGTATTCGGTTCAATAAGGACAAATTATAGCGGGTCGACAGGGTCCACCTTTCCGATAGACCCTCTGGGTGGACAATGTGCCAAGCAGGGGGGTAATGGTGCCCTCATCCCTGTTTCACCCCTTACCAGGTGCTAGGTGCGAGCAACCCANGAGGAATCAAAGATGAATCCCAGGCTACGTGCCTGAGGAACTGGCTGGCTGGTGACCCCCCTCAATGGAAATTGAGAGGGAAGTAGGAGGGGAACATTTTGGGGGGAAGATGAGGAGTTTGGTCTTGGCCATATTAAGCTTGAGTTGGTGGCGAGACATCCAGGCAGAGATGTCAGCAAGTCAGTCAGCAGTACGAGACTGGATGGAGGGACTGACAAGCATGGGAGTGGGAAAATAGGGCTGCATGTCAACAGCATACAGGTGATACTGGAAGCCATGGGTTTCAGTGAGTTTACTCAGAGAAAGAATGTAAAGGGAGAAGAGAAGAGGGCCCAGAACAGAGTCTTGGGGGACTCCCCCAGAGAGGGGGAGTGACGTAGAGGCGGTACCAGCAAGAGAAACGTTGAAGAGGCGGTACCAGCAAGAGAAACGTTGAAGGAGTGGTTTGAGATACAAAGCGAACCCGAGTCTCGGAAACCAAGGGAGTGTAGCAAATCCAGAAGGAGGCCATAGTCAACGGTGTCAAAGGCAGCAGAGAGATCAAGGCAGACAAGAATGGAGTAGAGACCCTTAGACTTAGCTAAGAGTAAGTCATTGGTGAATTTGGTGAGGGCAGTTTTAGAGAGGGACGACTTTCCATTCCTAAATCCATGTTGACTTTTCCCCATTAAAGCCATGTTTATCAATATGTTCAGTAATTCCATTCTTAACAACTGTTTCCAACAGTTTGCCCGGCCCCCACATCAGGCTCACTGGTCTGTAGTTTACAGGATCACCTCTGGAGCCCTTTTAAAATATTGGTGTTACATTTTTTGCTACTCTCAAATCCTCTGGTACAGTGGCAGATTTTAGCAATATGTTGCAAATGCTCAATAGCAGGCCTGCAGCTTCATATCTGAGTTTGTTCAGAACTCTGGGATGCATCTGATCCTGGTGATTTGTTCACCATTTAGTTTGTCAATCTTGTTCCCTGATTAATTCCTAATTAATTGTTCCCTGATAGAAAAGCCTCCTCCCACACCCCCCAGGAAGCAACTTCATGTGAAGTTTCCCAACAAGCATTAATAAGGGTGATTACATACTCAGAAGAAAAGTGTCTATATTTTATTTTTTAAGTTGTTTTAAAAGCTACTGCTTTGTGCTGAGCTGGGAATTCAAATAATGGTCCTTTTCACACCGTCACTCTAACACTGATGAAATGGGTGTTACATTTCATTACACATGTTGCAGGGCACCCATAGAGCACACCTGCAGCCCTGCAACATGTATAATAAAATGTAACACCCATTTTATCAGTGTTAGAGTGATGGTGTGAAAAGGGTCTATATGTAAGCACAGTTTAACTGGCCAGCTTGCAGTTGTCTTGTGCTGTAATAATGTCACCAAGCACCTGGAGTGCAGCAGTGACTCTGGCCTGTTGTGTTTGGTACCAGTGTGGAGGAATTGCTGCTGTTGTGTTGTATTTTTCATTCACGTAGAGGTCATTGTTCTATCATTTACAGTGAGTGCCTGTATAAAAGAGAAGATGTATTGAGCTGAATACGTATACATGGCTTACTGCAGGTCTTCCACAAAACTCCCACTGATGTGACATCATTCCTTAACCTCTTCATCCTCATCAAGCCTATTTACTAAAAAACACCTCTTAGATACTGCCCATATTCAAGTGCAGAAGGGACACTTTATGGGTGTATTTCATATCAACAGACCCTTCCGAAGGCTCAGTCTTTGCTAGACTGGAGTTCTATACAGGAGACTAGGCTTGGTATAGAGCAGAATGGGGGTAGGGAAAGTAGATAAAGGTTGGAAATCACCATCCCCAAACTAAAATGATACACAATGGGGCAATATTATAATTCCCACAGAGATGGGGATTCCCCTTCAAGAGAATCCTGAATATGGTTATTGTGGGAGAAGTCCTGATAATCGTCCCCCCACGCTCACCCCAGCGGGGGTTTGGCGCCGACCCCCTTCTTCCCAGGAAGGAGGCAAGGGGGTAGGGTGGCCGCGCATCAGCACACGCAAAAGAGCTGGGGACGGGCAGGAAGAGGGTCAACCACGAGATAGGGCACTGGCTGAAAGGGGGGGGGGGGGGGGGGGGAGTCCATAGGGCATGCCAACACAATAAGAAGGAGTTATACCTGTCTGACAGGGTCCACCTGTCTGACGCAGGGTGTCAGTTGTTTCTTGGGGTCCTTAGCACTAAGCTAGCCAAAGTGGTTGGTAAGCGTAAGGAAATGGCGGCGAACCAGCCAAGCAATGTTGGTGGTTCTGGTGGCGGTGGAAGGAGCTAGGGGAGTTATGAAGGGTACACAATGCAGAGGTATGGGCGGAGCAGAAACATCTCCTTAATAGATGGGTAATGCCATGCATAGCCGTACAGTGTGGCCCACCGTATAGCCAGCCCAGGGGTAAGAGGCGAACGGCCAGACCCACAGGGCGGACAATGTGCCAAGCAGGGGGTAACGGTGCCCTCATCCTTGTTTCACTCCCTCAAAAGGGACTCGGTGCGAACAACCTGCCCGGCCCGGGGAGACCCGGGACTGCGGTAGGGGGCAAGTTAACGTTGGGGAGTGTAAAGAAGGTTCCACTCGGACTTCACTCGAGGAAGCCCAGGACAGTTAGAATTATAACAAACAAGGTTCATCTGGCTAGGATAGGATAGGGACCTCCTGGTTGTTGAAACAGTTAAGTAACAGGACCCCAGTTTAAAGGGGGGAAGCGGGCGGGGGCTACCCTTTCCCCCCTTTTGATGTAAGTTAATCAATAAAGAGTGCGGCCATTCTATCCCACAACTGTGTCCTAGTCTTCTTTCCTGGGGGTGCGCCGACAATGTGTTTAGTCAGAACAAAGCAACCAGGGACCTGTGGAATCCATTAAGATTGGTGGGGATCCCATATTTTGTTCTGTGGCAGTAGTTAGCAAATATCCCCAACTAAACAGATAATTTAGAAGAATATGCAGAATTTTGAGACAATGTAGCTTTGTAGATAAAGTGTTGGCCTTGAACCTTGAAGACTGGGGTTCAAATCCTGCCTTAGCCATGAGCTCACTGGGTGGTCATATGCAAGTTGCTGTTTCTTAGCCTCAGTTCCCCATCTGTAAAAATGGGAATAATAACAACCTATCTCACAGGACTGTTGTGAGGGTGAACTAGATAGAACTGTAAAAAAACCATTTTGAACATTGAAAATGCTACATAAATGATAAATAATCATAAGAATCCTCACAAAATACCCTCATAGATATTTCCTCCTCAAGAGTGTTTTTTCATGTTCTGGGAAAGGTGATCCAGGCGTCCAAGCATCCAAGCCTGAGGCCGTTATTAGTGTGGAATTGAGATTTTAAGAAAAAAATTGCTGGGTTTTATTTGCCTTTTTGGTTTTGAGTCTACAGGCATCACATTTTAAAGCTTTCCCCCCACAGTCATGAGGGCTGGAATCTTACTTTTATCAACGAAACAAAACTGAGATTCTCAAGTAATACCTAGTACACCAGGAGCAGGGACTTTTGGGAAAGTAGTAAATATCAAAAGACTTGCATAGTATTGCCAGGCCTTACAATATTATCACATCTATAGGTTTATGCTCATTTTAAAAAGTGTATTGGAAAATCTGTCTTTAAAATAAAAAATTAACTGTTCTTAACTTTAGAGGTGACATGTTAAATTAAAAGGGATCATCGCTTAAAAAACTAGGTGCATTCCATTGGATAGATGCTGTAAGCAGTGATATTTGTAAGACACCTGCACACGCTACGATAATCCCCTAAGCATTCACTTGGCTAGTGAGCTGGAAAATGCCATATTTCTCAGGGTCATATTGCATGACCCTTTTTGACATGTGGCTCTGTGGATTGCTATGTCAAGATCAAAGGGAAAACAGAGACAGAATAAGAGGATTTTATAAAACAAACCATATAAACCAATTTCAGAGAAAGATGATCTACAAATGTAGGACAAGAAGCAGCAAGAAAATAAATAATCTATAATCCCTCACAGTGGTGCTTGTATTGCATTTGACTTGTGAACTAGATACACTTTTACTTCCATACTAAACACCAGCACTGAGTTGTAATCCTCGATTGGTGTAACTGGCCAGTGCATTATGGTTTTAGTGAACTTCTATTGATTTTTGGATCAAAGCAAGTGTAAGCAATGTTAGTAGTCAATTTAATATATGAATACTGGGAACAAGGAGAGGGAGGTGGAGTATTATCTAATCACACTGGATACTAACATTCATGAGGAAAACATATTGATTGACATATTGTTAATTGGCATACTGTACTTCATAGTTCAGAAAAGCAGAGAAGGAAAACATTCCTGTTGACCAGGGCTAGATCTACTTCAAATCAGGTATTAATAACAAGCACTGTCAGGTGTAAGCTTGGAAATTGAACACCTCATCTTTTTGAGCTAAGTAGAGTCAGGTGATTAAAGGAACCATTATGTTCACTGTTCCTATGTCAAAGAAAGCTCTATTTACTGATTGCTATTTTCAGAGTGCACTCCTGGGAATAAACAGTCAGAATATTTTAGCTGATGGAATCATAGCTGAACTGATATTTAAAGAAACATGCGCCTTGTTTGTTCAAACTTTTCTATGAAGTTTGATTTCTGTAGGAGCAAGAATCTCTCAGATGCTGCTCGCTGTGCCATTTATCAGTGGCAGGTAGGGTGGCCAAATGCACATTTTAGAGGGCTCTTATGATAAATACAGGTTGCAGGACTGCATTGGATTCACTGAGGTAGTAAATAGGAGCCAATGCAGCCCTGCAACCTGTATTTCTCATAAGAGCCCACTAAAACGTGTATATCTGGCCACCCTAGTGGCAGATTCACTATGAAATAATGCATTCTCCTGTCAGGTTTATGAGCAGTACAACACATGCTGGAACTAAATGCATAAGGATATATGTCATTGTTGCCTACAGGAAGTATGAGAAAGTGTTCTACATATAACCACACTGAGGCTCAGGAGAGGCTCTCACTGTACATTACGTAGACTCACTTCCTCTCTCATCTTCTCTCTTGAAGACCACACTCTTCAAAATGAGGAAGAAGATCAAAGCTCACTTACTGGCTAGAGGCATCAGTATTGAGGGATCAGTATTAAGCCATTACTATTCCTTAGGCAGACAGGGGTGAACTCCTTAATTCTCGCTGGTTCAACAAACAAAGCCCATATCTTGAACCTGGCTTTGCCGCATGAGGGAACAAATTACTGCAACTAAATCTGGCTAGATGGCAAACTAAATGTAAGCTCATGTTGGGCAAATCAATGTATGAAGAGGAAACCAGTTGGCAAGCAACACCTGTGTCCTTCTCCCTTTCACTCCACCCCTTCCTCCGCCTACACGTTCTTTATAGCCAGTAATGGAAGAGCCCTCATGCTGAGGTGGGATACAGCAGGGGAAATGACTGCTGCATTTTAACACAACCTTCATATTTGCTTTCCTTTATTGGGGTTTCTTATAGAATCACAGTTTGAAAGGACCTCCAGAGTTGACTAGCCCAACCATCCATCAGAGACAGATGCTCATGTAGGTGGACTTTGCAAACATCCAAGAAAGTAGATTTCACAGCCTCCCAGGGCAATTTTTTCCATTCTCCAGCAGTTCTTCCAATTAGGAAGTGTTTCCTAATATCTATCCAAAATCTACATTGCTGAAATTTAAGACTATCCCTATTGTTCTTTCTTCTGTGGAGAACAGACAGTGCAGAAGAAATGCTCACCATAGGCTTTGTGGCATCCTTTTAGACATTTGGAAACTTCTATCGTGTTCCCCTTAGTCTTCATCTTTCTTCATATGGTTTGTTCCCCAGCCCCTTTATTATCTTAATTGCTATTCTCTGAATCTTCTGCAACTTGCCTACATCCTTCTTGAAGTGTGTAGCTCGAAACTGAAAACAGTATTCCAGGGGAGGTCCTACCAGTGGCAAGTAAAATGGCAGTACTATCTCACATGTCTTGGAAATGCTACACCTTCTAATGTATGCAGTCCAAAATGGCATTTGCCATTTTTGTGATGGTGTCATATTGTTGACTCATGTTTAGTTTATGATCTACCATAACTCCCAGACCTTTCTCTACCGTGCTACTGCCTAGCCAGTTATCCCCCAGTTTATATTTGTGGTTCTGGATTTTCATTCTTATACTTTGCATTTGTCTTTGTTAAGTCTTGTTTTGTTTCTTCCAGCCCAGCTCTCTAGTTTATTCATTTTTTTGTATTCTAATCCTGTCCTCCAAAGTGTTTGTAATCCCTCACAGTTTTGTGTCATCTGCAAATCTGATAAGGATACTCTCCACTCCCTCCTCAAAATCCTTAATGAAAATGTTGAAGTCGACTGGACCCAGGACAGTTCCCTTCAGGATGCCACTTGATACCTCCTCCCAGTTTGATACTGTACCATTAATTATTATTATACGTTGAGCACAGCTTTTCACCCAATTGTGAACCTACCTGATGGTTATTCCATCCAACCCACATTTTTCCAGTGTAAGTGAATATCACATGGAACTGTGTCAGAGGCCTTACTGAAGTTATGATAAATTACATCTACTGCATTCCCCTTGTCAGCAAAGCTAGTTACTCTGTCAAATAATCAAACTAGATTGGTTTGGCCTGGTTTGGTCTTAGAAAATCAGTGTTGGTTATTAGTTATGGCACCATTTCCCTCAAACTGCTCACAAATCAATTGTTTTTTTTAGATCGTTCAAAACATTTCCTAGATACATACTGATGTCAAGCTGACTGGCTTATAAATCCCTGGGTCCTCCTTTTTCCCTTTCTTAAAAGTAGGCACTCTGGGTGAAAACACCCGTGACAGTTACCTGCTTTGGCCTGTGGGGCACTGTCATGTTTGTTATCAGCCTGAACCCCCATATTCACCCAGACCGACCCCGGGCATATTGGCAGCTAACCCGGCAGGGCTTTCACCGCAAAGTCACACCCTGGGCTAGCACTAGCCTGATCAAGGCAAAGCAGGAGAGAGCATGTTCGCACATCTGTTCCTGCTGACCCAGATTGGCTCCACCAGGGCCAACCAACATGGTGGCTGTCATAGGCCACCATGGCTACCCATCATGGCAGGGGTGAGGCACTGGGTAAAGCATGGGGGCAGGGCCAGGTGGCTTCATGTTTGTGCATCTCTCCCCCGGCACTTTGTCCAGACCATGCCTATGGCAGCTTCCTGTGTGGGGCCAGGCTGCCGCAATGGTGTGGTCATGTCTGATTTTACCCTGTTTTTGCTCTTTTCCACTTCTCTGGAACCTCTCCTGTTCTCCACGAGTTTTCAAAAATAATTGTTCTGAGATTTCTTCAGCTAATTCCATCAGGATTTTCAGATGCAATTTGTGAAGTCCCACTGTTTTCAGTTCATTCAGGTTAGCCAGGTATTCTTTGATATATTATTTAATTATCCTGGTCTGCATCCCCGCTCTCTTATTACCCATGTCTTCTTTGCTAAACATCTGGTGAAAGTTTACCTTCTCGGAGAAGACTGAGGCAAAGTAGTTATTCAGTAATTCAATCCTCTTTGGCACAAGCAATATCTGTGGAAGGGTTATACAGAAGGGATGCGACCAGTCAGGCCAAAGCAGCAGTAATGGGGCCTGTCTGTACAAGACTGAACTTAATCCTGAAACCTTTGTTGAATTTTAATCCAGGGCAGAAAAAAATACAACTGATTTACATGCATAATCAAATACTTATAGCCTACTTGTCTTTACCTCTTATTAATTATATGGATGATCTAGTAGCAAAATATTTTATTTATTTATTTGTCAGTAATTCATTAATTCAATCAATTTTTACCCTGCCCTTCCCAATTAGGCTCAGGGCAGCTTAAAAATACATATAAAACCACTTTAACAAAAAAAAAAAAAAAGGGCCCTACTACCCCAACCTTTTCCCTGACCCCTCCACCCAACCCCATCCCTGCCTGCCAAATGCCTGACTAAACAAAAAAAGGTCTTGCATCTCTTCTGGAAGACGAGCAGGCTTGGGCTTAGGCGAACCTCCAAAGGGAGGGAGTCCCATAATTGTGGGCCAGCCACCAAGAACACCTCTCTGTGTGACCTTGTGAAAACTTCACGGGCAGATGGTGCCCACAAGAGGGTGCTCCCGGCTGACATCAGAGGCTACAACAGAGCATAAGGGAAGAGGTGGTAATTAGTGGCTGGCATTTTACTTTGATTGGTTTGAGATGGTGAGAGGGGAAACAATAGATGCAAGTGCTAAATAGTCCAGTTGCAGAATGCTGCCACAAGAGCTAGAACATACATGGGATTAAGCACCTGTGTAGACTCAGTAGTCTGTGGAACTAGGGCTGCGTATTTGCTTTTCCACAAAATACAAACAAATGCAAAAAAAGATTTTTGGGGGTTCCATATTCAAAATACAAATATTAGGTCTGTGTACTTGGGTATTGAGTGAACCCAACATTTCACCCCCAAAATCCCCCCAAGCCAGCCCCATGGCTAAGCCAGCAATCCCCCACATTTAAGCTGCCAGCCCCATGTTCCATTCTCCCCTCTCCCAAGCCAGCCACATGCCTCACTCTCCCTCAAGCCAGCAATCTCCTCCCCGCCCCCCAGAGACAGACCCGTGCTCCATACCACCCTCCCCAAGCTAGCAACCTCCCCACCCACCAAGCTAGCTGTATTCTCTACCATCGCCCAAACCAAACCCTTCAAAATTTGGTAGCAGACTTAGCAGCATTTTGACTGCATTTTCCTTTGCTTATAGGCCTGTCAAACTGGCAGAGGCTCACACTGCACTTCTGTGCTAAAATAACCCAGACGCAGAGCCCCATCTTCACTAAGTTTTCCACAGTGGCAATGATAACGCAGTGAACACAGGCAAAGATACAAATAAATGCAAATACTAAAAACACAGACCACCATGCACCATCCTATGTGGAACTAAATGTACGAAGTATACACTTTGGTGATTTGCGGGACTGAACTTTAGGGTTAGGGTTGCCATATATGCAAATTCTTCCAGGACACTTATGAAAAATACATGTTGCAGGGCCTGCATTGAAGCCAATGCAGGGCCTGCAACGGAGCCAATGCAGGGCCTGCAACATGTATTTTTCATAAGTGTCCTGGGAAAAAATGCATATATGGCAACCATATTTAGGGCTCGAAGGAAGTGTGATTGCAATGAGTGTAATAAGAGCTGGACAAACAATGGAGCATTCGCATCTGATTGAGAAGTGTTGACAGCCATCAAAATGTCTCTAAATAAACACAAAGCTGCTCTCCACACAGAGGAGTTTGTTTGCTTCTCATTGCCATTCCAAATGTTTGCATGTCAATGTAATGTTTCAGAATGGTGCTAAACTGGCAGTGCTGAAGACTGAGTTCACTCAAGCAACAGAAGAAGCTTAGGGTGTTAAACACGATAACCCCCTACAAGTGGGTGTTGTGTGAATGCTCCACTCACACACATGCTGTGAGTGCCAAACAGGGTTGGAGGAGGGGAGGACCAGAGGATATTCCCTACAGTGCAGCAGGGAAGCCCAACACTTCCACTTTCCTCCCCTCCTCCTCAGACATTTTAGCAAGTAAGGAAGCTCGGCTCCCTCTCTTCCAAGCCCTGTGCAGAGAGAGGGAGAAGAGGGATGGGAATGCTGCAGAGAGAGGATGAGAGAAATCTCTCCCAAGCACAAATCCAATCAGAGCTGGGTTTCTGCTCAATTCACACCCACGCCAGCCCCAACCTTGCTCTCCAGCCACCCACTTCCTATCACAGAAACAGTAGCTGCAACCCATCCCTTACTCCTCCCCAAACACACACCATCTCCTTCGCAACCTAATAGACAGCACGCCAACAAGTGGGTACATATTAGCCAGCATTAGCCAATGTGGCAGGCGACACATTCACATTTGTGTGGGCAGAAGCAGGTTCCCCACAGTGGGTGTTAACAAAAGTGACAGCGCCACCATCATCCTGTTGGGGGTGAGGAGGGTTAGCTGGGGTAGCTTCGGTGGTGGGAACACACATCTCCGCAGACAGACCCGGCCACGGATGGAGGAGCTGGGAGTGACATGTGGCCGCCCCATGCTGTGGCTGCCATGGCAACCCCCCATGCTGGGCTGGGCGGGAATGCAAACAGATGCACCCACCCAGTTAGGCCTGCTCTGGCCCGCCTGGGCGGCTCACAGGGCCAGACCGTAGACCTGGTTTGTTCTGGGCCCACATTTCCGGCCCAGCTGCCAGCCCCACTGAGGTTTAAACTGGGCCCACATCTTGCAGGCCCAGAACAAACATGTGGCATCAGCGCTGGTCCAGGTGGGGCATAGCGGGCCGAAGCAGACTTGCATTACGATTGTTAACACCCACACTCCTAATTGAGAGGGCAGTACTAACTTGATGTCCTTTCCATCCATCCTTCCCATTTGATTAGCCTGCCAATAAGCATGCAAATTACTGCTAATTGTGATAACAAAATGTGTTGGTGTGTTCACCTCAGTGACCATTAGGAAATGAGTAGAGACCAGCTTGTTTCTGATAGGTAGCAATCTGCTGGTTGCTTTGTAACCTATCTGTTTTGGTCATTTACTTGCTCTGTGGTTTGAATAGGCTGCCTAGAGATGAAGAGCTTCAAAACATGCTGCAGGTTTTCTCTGCCAGGGGATAGTCACACCCAGAACTCCTACACATCTACAGAACAGAGCCCGGAGCTGCCACACTGCAGGGCCCTCTATGTTGGGGTACAGCAATAATTTCAGAGGCATAGTCAGCCCCATGGGACAAGCAGAGAGTTGGCCAATCAGTGTCATATGCCCTGTACAAGAAGGAAGGAGGTCAAGGGTCTCTGATCACCACTCCTTTGTTGAGTAGGGATGGGTGAACGCGGTTCGGAAGTTCGGAGTTTGGCCTGAACTCGGCCTGTCCGGACGACCGAATCTGAAACCGAATCCGAACACAAACTGGCCGAACCGAACTCAATTCCGAACGTCGAAATGACCGAACAGTTCGGTCAGTTCGGATCACGTTTGGGTGAGTTCAGGTGGCAAAAAAAGGTTCACTGGAAGGTCGAACGTGACAGGGAGGGGTAGTACTAGTCACTGAGGAGCAGACTTCCAGGCACCAGAGGTGGAGAGGCTTGCAAGAAATGAAACTATCTGCCTCCCCCCTTCCCAACACCTTCTGAGCTAGTCACTGTTCTTGAACAGCAGGTGTTGAGTAGGATTATTAGATTGCTTT
>QEPC01009507.1:1029305-1039418 GCA_003113815.1 Sphenodon punctatus
AGATAGCGTTAGTGATTTAGTTTTAGTGTTTGTAGGAGTAGGCCTGTGTACTTATTAGATAATCCATTTAGTTCATAGCATTTAGAATAGTTAATAGCAGTTAGATTTAGTGTAGATATATATATATAATATTAGATTTAAAAATTAAATTAAAAAACCCCATATAAAAACAAAAAAACAAATAAAAAACAAAAAAACCCATATAAAACCAAATAAAAAACCAAAAAACATATAAAAAACAACAAAAACACCCATAACAAAACATTTCCTGAATGGCCGAACCCGAACCGAACGGCCGAACCGAACTGCCAAACCCGAACCCGGCGGACTAACCGAACTGCCGAACCGAACGGACGAACCGAATGCAGCCGAACTGAACGGACGAACCTGAACTGCGATCTGTTCGCCCATCCCTATTGTTGAGGTTGCAGTAGCAGGTGTAGTCTAATGGTGTGTTTACAGCACAGGTGGGGAACCTCAGGTCTGGGGGCTAAATGTGGCCCCCAGCTAGTTTTTATGTGGCCCCTTTCAAAATCCTGGATTGAATTTCTATCCCCAAACACTGAAAAACTAAGCTCAGGGCAAGGGAGCAGAGAGGAGGGCATCCATGCATACAAGGATATGGGAACAGATCTATGGCACAAATTGGTGATCTAGATCCTCGTCTTCCTGAGAATACCCGGCTTTAAGCCCCCTCCCCCCCTCCCTTCCTCCAAATTCTATGTGGCCCTCGGAAATTGTATTTAATTTTCAAAGTTGCCCCTGGGATGGAAAAGGTTCCTCACTCCTGGTCTACAGACAATTACATTGTTGGCAATTAATTGGAATTCCGTCCCTCAACCATGCACCTTCTTCTGTACCACTGAAGTCAGTGAAGCTCTGCTGTTGACTTCAGTGAACATAGGATCAAGCCTACTGTCTTGGGCGCACAGCCCATTGAAGTCCAAGCTTTGGCCCTTTATGGCTTTAGTGAGCAAATGTGTGCTTTTACTCTGTGAAGCTTACAAAAGGCAGCCAGCTACTCTTTCATAGATTTCCATTCAAAGTGTTCTTTTAAGTTAGCTGCAAACAGTCCAAATTGGCATTTCACACTGCTCAAGGGGTGGGGAAGACATCAGGCAGGCTCCCAAAGACATGACTGCTGTGGGGTGATTTTCCATGCTGGTTTACGAAGAGCTAGCATTGCATATGAGAAATCTAAATCTGGAGTCATTCGGTGCTATAATTTAGAGATGCCAACGTTTCCTGAGAAATATACCAGCCAGTTATGCCTGGGATAGGCTGGTTGCTGTTGCATAGCTGAGTGATGGCATGGTTGACTGGGGTAGGTGCAGGAATGCTTTGATGGTGGTCCTGTCGGGTGGTGCTTGGATATCTGGGGCTGCAGGGTAGATGTCATTTGAAAAGGAACTGGGATCAGTCAGAAGGGTTACTAACTGGGGAGCTGATGGGTGTTGCTTCTCATGAAGGAGTAGGATGTGGTTTGGTGATAGGGGGTCCAAGTTTTCTCTGAGGAGCAAGAAGTTTATTCTGGGGAATCTGATACTGTCTGGTAGGCAGGAGACTATCCAGGGATCTGCCTAGGAGAAGCAGGGGGTGTCCAGGAAGTGTTTGGCAGGGCAGGATTTTATCTCATTGGTAGCAGAATGCGTGGTTGAGCTTAGGTGCTTATCTTGAGCCACACAGACCTCTCACCAGTTAGTGTCCCGACTGCTGCCCTGCTCTACCCTTAGGAGGCAGGGAAACAGCCGGGTTGCCAGAAAGCTGGCTCTACAGTAACATCTAGTGGCTAGAAGGAGGAACTCCAGCTTATGCACACAACCAAGTTGGCAAAATATTTGCCCACAAGGACTCATCTTGATAATCCTGTGACGCCAGACAGTAGCAAAGACATGCAAAGTATATCAAATATCAGTTGGGAACATGATGCCATCTGTAAATGGCATGATCCCACTTGGGTTCATAACCCACAATTTGGGTTTTTCTTGCATAGCCAAAAGCCTGACAATGAGGCTCACCTTGCAGTAAATACCCACCAGCAAAACAAATTATTATCTGTATCCCGTTGCATTCAACTTGACTTCCAGAATATTTTGCATCCCTTGGTAGTTTTGCATTTTGCTACTTGTATTTAGATACTAGTTTTAGACTCTTCATAAAGTGCACGTTGTCAACAGCTCCCAGAAAACAGCCCCTAGCTCCCAGCTTCTGTTTTAAAGGATGCTCGGGTGCATTGTTCAGAAAACTGGACACTGGTAAGGAAGTATTTTATCCCAGTTCTAAAGTCAGTAGCTAAACTATCATTGACTTCAATGGCAGCAGGATCAACTACTTTGGTTACTATATTTTCTCTGAATGCCAGAGTGAAAAATTAACCTTTTAAATAGTTACCACCCACTGATTCTGTGTAGCATAGCAAAAGAATAAATGAGAAATTCTTTGTAAGTAATAGCTACTACTAAATCGCTAATTTAAGAAAAACCACAAACAGTAGCTTATCTGATGACAAGAAGCTTAAACAACTTCATTCACACCATACTCGCAATCCAGACAATATCATACAATATTCTAGTTAACAACTGCAGCACTGTAGAAATACCCCCTAGAATCAAATATAACCCAACTGCAGCTCTTAGCAGCAGGCAACACAAACTTTCTATACTGCCTGCTCCCATCACTAGTACTGCATACTAGTTTACCAACTTTAAAATATTAACCCCCCTCAAAGTGGTAGATGTGTAGCTTGCATTCTAATAGAAATCATCAATAATGTAATTCTGTACAAACACAAAGGAAATATACATTTATTTCTACAGAGTTTACTAAATCTTTCCTAATTCAGGCCCTGTACCTTGTATTGCCATTTACACCTGGTCATATCTCAACAGACCAGAATGGCAGAATTTAACAGTCACTTTGCATTATTATTATTATTAAACATTTATAAAGCGCCAGTTGCAAAACCTGGCACTGTACAGAACATACAATCAGACGCGGTCCCTGCCTGTGGCTTACAATCTAAATAGATATAAACACTGAATAAGGCATGAGGCAGTGAAGAATGAGCCCTGCAGATGGTTTGGTACTTTGACATATTCTATTGAGGCTCAGTGGCATTTTGATTAGATAAGGTCCCAAAGCTTCAGAATGATCAGTAGCAAATTTCTGGAAAATGCAAGATTTTCAGATGTAGCATTTGGTTTATTGATTTTCACATGGAGGGTGTTTTTAAACAAGATGCTACCACGCATGGCCACCCATTAACCACTCACCTGAATGCCTGTTTGAAGGTAGTGTGAGCGGGATGTGCACTCCCATGTCCCACGCAGAACCCACTCATGGCCACACATGGGGCACTGCCAAAAATCGAGATTCCCCCTCGTGTGGGAAGCCAAAAAAGTGCTTGGGGACAGGTGCCCATGCCTCCCCATCCCATATGAACTGGGGCACTCACCCACACCAGCAGACAGGTCTGCAACCCTGCTACCTCCCTGGTCCTGCTCACAGCCACCCTACCAGGAGCTCATAAAGTACACAAATGCAAAATACACCACCACGTTGGCGCAAAGCACAAGAAACCCCTCTTGCGATGCACAGACGAAGAGCCAACACCATAGAGGTCAGCAGCTCGGAAAGCAGCATCCTGTGTGTCCCACCCAGTATGCACCTCTGTTGTTGCTTGGGTCTGTCAGCAGCTGCACCAGCTCCTGGGATCATGGGCAGGAAGGAGTTACTGGCTGCTACAGCTGTTTCCATAGTGTCCGGATCTGTATGTCATGGCAGAGGGTGGGCAGTTGAGCGGGGGCTGTTGCCGAGCATGAGGAGGCCGAGGAACGGCTGCTCGTATGAGTTGTTTGCAGGGCCGGTCCTTGGTGGTGGGAGTGTGTGGAGGCTGCCTGAGTGGGCACAGAGGCCACCCTGTGAGCCACCCATTAGACTCACTCCTCACTCCACATGTGTGGGTGCTCTGTGTCTGTGCCACTCCACGACTACGGACTCCTCCTCAAGCCTTGCTTGTTTAAGAACACCCATAGAGGAGGGTTGGTTTGGGGAGAGTCATGTGACATCACCAGGGAAGATGGCTGAATAAGGCCAGAGCTCCAAGGGGAAGTTGGCTTAATCCACAGACATTGATTCTCCCTAACCCTTTTGGCACCCCAGACACATATCCCCGGCCCTAACTGCTAGATGGTAGCTTTATATAAGAGAGCCAATTTGAAAGGTTTTTCCCTAAAAAAAACCTCCAAGAGGAACAAACTGCAAAGCAAAAAGCAGCGCCCGAGGACACAAATATGGTTGCCACAGCAGGATCCAAAGCCAGCAGGACAGAGAAACAGAAAGACAAAGCAATTCCTGTCACCATAACTGACTTTGGTGAGTTGATTTCAGAATTCAGTAAAATATCTAGGGGTGAACGTTACTAGAAAATGGCAAGATCTATTCATCTATACCTCTTTTGATTAAGAAAGTTAAAGCAGATTTAGAAAGTTGGTCAAAGTACAAAATCTTATGGGTAAGTAAAATTTCATTGATCAAAATGAATATTCTACCACAACTTAGTTTTTTATTCCAAACATTACCAGTTATGGTGCCATAAATACTCCTTTATGAATGGCAAGCCATGATAAACAAACTTACTTGGGGCAACAGGAAAGTTAGAATGATCATTCCACTCTACAGCGACCTTCACAAAAAAGGGGAACTAACACTACCTAATATAAATATTACTATCAGTCCAGCCAACTTAGACATTTGTTGCACTGGTGTAAGCCAAGCCACAATAAGCACTGGTTCGAAATAGAGTAGGCATTATTGTAATGTAACCAAGCTGTATATTATTTCCTCAATAAAGAAATCTTCTAGAGCAAATTAAATATATAAACACCCCTTTATGAGGACAACAAAAGAAATATCTGATCATACATATAAGAAACTGAGCCTATACCCATCACCCTTAACACCTATAAACAACAATATTGATTTTAACCCTAACAAAATATTGGGAAACCTGAATATTTGAGACCCTATTGGTATCAAGAAATATTTAGATCCATATGAAGAAACACAGTATACTGCAAGAGGCATTATAATCCCATTTCCCCAATATCTACCAACTGAGGCATTTTCCAACATATCGCCAGAGAAAGTCAAATTTTAGCAGAACATTCACAGAATTTGAGAAAATATTGGCTACAAACATAAAACATAAAGGCCTGTAATCTACATTATATAACATTATACTAAATTGCCAGTTAGAGAAAATACCTACATTCATGGCAAGATGATCTAAAGATAATGGATTTGAAATGTATTATTTATTTATTTATTTTCATTATTATACCCCGCCTCTCCTGCCTAGGCAGCTCGAGGCGGGTTACAAAAGTTAAAATATTTTAAAATATACATAACATACATAAAACGGAAGCTACCATGAGGTAGGAAGAGTGGGATACAAATATGGTAAAATAAAATAAAATAAAATAAATAAATAAATAAAAACCCCATCCTCCCCACCCACCCTCACCCCCCTCCCTCACCAAAGGTCTGGCAGAACAGCCAGGTCTTTCACTATCATTTAAATGAGGCATGGTCTGGGGCCACCTGGGCCTCCACTGGAAGGGAGTTCCACAGCCTGGGCACTGCCACTGAGAAAGCCCTCTCCATTGTAGCCCCCCCGGGGACATCAAGAAGGGCGCTCCCGGCAGACCGCAGGGGTCAATCCAGGCCACGGAGAGTGAGGCGGTCTCGCGGATAGGAGGGGCACAAGCCATATAGAGCTGAATCAAAAAGGAAGATTGGGAAGTCATTTGGAATAATGGTTCTCACACATCTATATGTACAATCATAAAAGAAAACTTCTATAAAGTCCTACACCAGTGGTATGTTACCCTACTTAAAATTAAATGCATCTGTGATTCAGGGATGGGATTGGGTAAATGTGGGGAGGATTTTATCACATATGGCCGATATGTCCCAAAATCAAAGGTTTGGGGGGAAAGGTTGGAGACATGATAAGGAAATAATAGAATGTGAATAATCACATAAACCTTTAGTTGTTTGGGGGTTTGGGGGGGGGGGGTTTACTGAATCTCCCTGAGAATTCTGTGCTTTATAAGAACAGGGAGCTGATCACTCATATATTGGTGGCTGCAAGAATTACCATAAGAAGCAGATGGAAGAGGAGTGGCAATACTGATGCTTCCAAAATGTCTGGGAAGTGTTGATGATGGAGGAACTAACACACCAAGTCAGTGTCCTGAAGGAAGAAAGAGAGCGATCTAGAAATCTGGTGGTGATTTGTGTAGTTTGCTGGAAAAGAAGCATCTTCCACCAATAATCCTGAAAGGCCAAGGACCTTTTTAGAATATTCAGATTAAGTTCTGATATGGAAAGGATGTGGCTTAATTGAATTTTGTTCATAGGTGGTCAAGCGTTTATATAAGTACACATGATTGGTTATATTTTCTTATGTTAAACACTGATAATTAGATAAGTTGTATTTTTGGATCTTTCATTATAAAAACAGATATAAAAAACAAGTGATATTGATAGGAACAGCTGATATTTCTATTCCTCTCCCCATCAGTATGGTATTTGTGAATCTATATAAATTCAAGTTTCCTCTGCAAACAATATAGAAAATTGTCCGTGTATTCTTTAACTGAAATTATTTTCTGGCCATATTTCAAGGGACAAAATGATTATTCCTATAATAGTCAAAACAGCATGGTCCTGTAGATAGGATAGTGGGCTGGTAATCTTGAGAACTGACTTCTAGCCCTGACTGTACAACTGACATGCTGTATAACGTTGGGCCATTTGCTTCTCCTCTCTGTGTCTCAGGGTATTTTCAGACATTACGAGATCATGGTCAACCACGGACAATCCCCTGTGCTGGTGGATGGTCCCGTAACGTCTGGTTGCTTGCCGCCAGATGTTCACCACGGTGAACCACCGGCGGTGAGCACGATAACCACGCTTTCGAGGATGGTCCGGGCACCATCTCCGAAAGCGTGGTTACTTGAACCACGGCCCGGAATCGGCGGACGGTAACGTCTGTTACTGCCACTGATTCCGGGTCGTGACCCAGACCCCGGGATGGAATCAGGCGCAGCGGCCAAATTGGCCACTGTGCCCGCCCGTCTCCAGGAGGGCGGACTGCTGGGGAAGCATGGGGGGGCGGGGATGTGCAGCCTCACGTTGCGCCGCGCAGCCCCGCCCCCTCCCCATATTCCCCGCCGGAATCAGTCGGCTCGTCTGTTGACGGGCCATTCTGATTCCGGCCGGGAATCAGAAAGGTGATTCCATGACGGGGCTAATAGTCGGACCATCACGTCTGAAATCACCCTCAGATGACTTTTGTCTACATTGCTTATTTAGACTGCAGACTATGTCTTTGTGCAATGCCTAGCACCAAAAGGCCTTTATTAAATCATAATAAATTATTATTTATTTTATAAAACAAACAAATAAAATAATAATAATAATAATAATGAGGAGGAGGATGTGGGCATTCATTTTTAGTGAAAATGATGGTAAGCGTGACTATAAAAACAGCACTTTGTCCTTTAAAAAAATATGCTTCCTTTGTGTATTCAGAATCAAATCTGCCTCATTTAGCAACAAAAGTAAATATGGATAAAGCGATGTGTATTATTGTATAATGCCATCTGCTTTCTTATACTTTATTTCATCACCCAAGCCAGAGTACTGTTAAAAATAATTAAGGGGCCCAATCATCTTGTCAGTCATGCATACACAACTCTTTTCAATTTTAGTCGGAGCTGCATTTGTGCAATTCATAGAACTTTCTCTACAGAAAGAAACTGCGTTGGAATAGACAAGTTTGAGTCAGCAGATAAATTCTTGGCTGCATTCTCTATCTAGTCTCTCTACACTTATTTTTACATCTTAGGCTATGTTAGTAGAAATTTGTGTCATCAAAGGTATTTGAAATTTTCTCCATCATGCTTAATTGTAAGAAGATTACTGAATATTTATTTCAAGAAATAACCAGTGTTTCAGTGGGCATTTTTGCACACACCTTAAAGTGCTGGTTTTTCAATCTTCTGGGTTTACAAGTCCACAAGTAAGCTCTGGATGCACACACACACACGCGCACGCGCACGCGCACGCACACACGACCATGAGGCAGCTCCTGGATGCGTTCTTCACATACACACTGCCCTGAGGCAGCCTAAAGTAGTCGCAGCTGTAGACATGAGGTGCTGCCATGGAAACCAAGTAACCACAGCTCCCTGGAGCAAAGCAGTTTACCAGGAGAACTTTCTACACCCAAAAGTTCTGGGAAATGTTCTATGCAGACGTTCAAAGAGCTAGATATTTAAGATCTAGGTGAGTGATTTAGACACACAGAAAATTCAGGATGTAACAGCAAACATGCAGGAGAAATGTGTGTGTAAAAACACCCAGTGTGGATGTCTATTAAAGTATTGTGAAAAAGTTTAAATAAACTGTCAAATTGTGCCTTCTGTTTTTTCTTCCTCAGCATTGCACAGTCTATAAGCTCTGCTATAAACTGCATATGATAGGGTGGACAAAACTCCCAGTCTGAAGAGCCACACATCAGGATCTTCATATGACCAAGAGCCACCACTGAATGCCGTTCTAGCCTACATGCACTCATGCACGCACACACACACACACACACACACACACACACTGCATTGAAACCGTCGCTCCTGCTGCTGCCACTGCTTGTCCCTATCTCAGCCCACCCCTTACCCACTGCTGCTCACCTCTCCTTCTGACTCACAACCACCAACACTGCTTGCCCCTCCTGCGCCTACTTGCATGAGCAGCAGCAGCCCCACTGGCATGGGCTGCCCAGTGCTGAATGTTCACCGTTCCTGCCTCCTCCACATGCCAGTAGGGGCCACCTAGCACTACCACTGCGAGCACCCACTACAGGGCATAGCGCATGAAGAAGATGGAACAGAAAAAGCAACAGGGTTATTTTGGGGATAGGTCAGGGTATAAATTGATAATAATAAATAATTGTAATTAATAATAATGGTCATCCCAACTCCAGGCATCCATTTTTTCTGAGAGCTACAGTAAACGTGCCAGAGAGCCACATGTGACTCTCAAGCAGCCATTTGCCCACCTCTGGCATATGACAGAATAGTCTTATATTTATTATATTTATCCTCTTCAGGCACATCTGGATGCTATCTGATTCCTGGACCCTTTGCAGTCTGATTTTTGTCCTGGGCATGGCACAGAGACTGCGCTTGTGGCCTTGGTTGATGACCTTCGCCTGGAGTTAGACCGGAGAAATTCTACCCTGTTGATTTTATTACATCTTTCAGTGGCCTTTAATACTATTGATCATGTGTTGTTGACTCACCTGAAGGACTGTTACCGGGGTACGGGCTTCAGGCAAACACTCTTCCACCCCCTTACGGGGTGCGTGGTCAGAGCAAGGAACGTTTGGGGACGAATGCCCGTCAGGATAGTGTGTGGGCCCTTCCTTGTGCAAGCACAGTTGGAAGTTCAGGCCCCTATCATCATAGGGCGCTGCTGACCACGGACCCACGGCTGCCACACACACACTCCCACACTCAACGTACTCCCGAGGTTGGGGTGTGGGGGTTTCACCCCTGGGGGTGCAGGGGCCCAGGACAGGGGAAGGGAACGCAGGACACGGGCACTCACCTCCAAAATACAGGACACCAAGACAGGGATAGGTGGGGCACTCACTCTCTGACAAACTTCCACTCTCACCTTCACACGTTCAAGGGACTGCAGGGATCAAGCAGGGGTCCAGACACACGGGCAACACTTCAGGCACAGTCGCTCCTTTCTCGCGGTTCACTCAAGGGGGCCAGTTTCAAACAATCACCAGCGCCGTTTCCCAGGCGGCGCTGGCTTTTATGCCCCAGGCCCCGCCCTTGTACGTGCCCGCAGCCGCTCTGATCGGCGCTGCGGGGGCAGAGGAATCGTCGCAGCTGGGTTGTTTAGAGGGGGCGGGGCCTCCACCCGATGTTCCTTCACGTTTCCTAAGGGCGTTCCCTGTAACTCCGGGACACACCCTTCCTGGTTCCCTGCTACTGAGGGCGTGGCTCTAGATCCCCGCCGCCCCGTCTCTGC
>QEPC01009507.1:1046521-1154789 GCA_003113815.1 Sphenodon punctatus
TTTGCTAAGCTAAACACAGGGCCTGTGGAATACTAGTGCAGCTGGTGTAGGAATGAAGAAGCCTTACTGTAGGATGCATAGCAAGGGACAGAGTGATTTTGGGTTGGGGACCACTGAGTACTGAAACGGAGTGATTTGGGGAGCCAGAGCACTGAAATGAGGGCCAGTATCCCCACCAGTGGCAGTCTCCCCCCTGCCAGCCCCCCATAACCTCCCACTCACCCCTGCCAGGCTGCTGAGGATCTGAGTCTGGGGACTCAGCTCTGATAGCCCCCAAATCTGGTGCACTCTGCCTGCCCCAAGCCACACCCCCAAGCCACACACCCCAGCCACACACTCCAAGCCACACCCCCTTGGCAGCACAGGGCCACTAGGACTATATTTTCCTGGGCCACTTTCATTTCCCAATACGCCCCTGCTTCCAAACTACCCAACCAGCGAGCCATTATTTTTGTTGGCTAGTTGTCATTCAAGTGCTTTCACATTCTTTCCTTTCACTAATGTATGACCAGAGGTACATGTCATCCCCTTGATAAAAAGAAAAGATCATCATCATCATGAAGTGTCCGGGTCTCAATCCAGAAAGGTAGTGAGCACTGAGCCTGCAGTCCATGAAAGCAGATATTTACTTCACACATGAAAATAGCTTCACTGAAGTCAATGAAAACTACACACATATAGTTTCAAATAAATCATGTGGCTAGGTGCTTTGACCGGCCAAAGCATTCAGTATCTTTCAGGCTGTGTCTCCAAAGCAGAATTCTTTGCAATAGGAAATATTATGTGCAGGCAGTTGCCCTGATTTATCAGCTTTCTCTTCCTCATATAACCCTCTACTAATCAGATTACATATCAATTTAATTGTGAATTGATTTAGAGGAATTTATGGGCACAGTAGCCACATAAAGCATCTCATGAATGAACGTGGATCTATTGGTTTATATAAAGCCCACTCATTTGATTTGGACTTATAAATTATGCTTTTGTAATGGGTAATAAGAAAATTACTCTCCACAAGATGCTTTTAGCGCATTAGAAGACTGTCTCTTGTATTGTTTTGAGTGGCATTACATTGTAGACTAGAGTAAGCACAAACACACAA
Organism: Sphenodon punctatus; assembly: GCA_003113815.1. NCBI lineage: Eukaryota > Metazoa > Chordata > Lepidosauria > Sphenodontia > Sphenodontidae > Sphenodon > Sphenodon punctatus. The sequence goes on from QEPC01009507.1 coordinate 1,047,624, forward strand.
TAATTTATTTTTCAAAAATAAAATAACTCTACTAATATAAGCACTAGAGAAAGAGACTGGTCTCGCTTTGAATTACTATGAAATTGAAATTCTAAAAGAAAAAATATGAATGTAGAGAGGTATTTTTCTTTTTGTATTTAGTCTTCCATATTTTAAAATTAGGGAAAGAATTTCCAACGCCAATGTTCTTGTTTAGTTTAGAATTTGATACGTTGAGGACTCATCAGTTTTGTCCTGCAGGTGTTGAAAATAGGGCATCATTTGTATCTATTTTCTCCATGTCAGACTGTAGCAATACTAGCCCAAGACTTTCCTGCAGAATAGGTGTATCTCTTGCTCTGCAGCACATTTCTCTTGGGAGAGTGGGTGGCATTAGCAATAAAACAAGAAGTGCTAACCTTTAGAATACCCTCCAAATAGGGAAAATCAGGAGAAAAAACGGAGCATGGATTCAAGCTGCACAGAGCTCGAAGTGCTTGCACTGTTCTACATACTTGGTCATGTCGTTTTCAGAGCAGTGTCTGGTGCATTGAACAGTTTATCCAAGCTGCAATCCAAAACCTGCAGTTGAATAGCTGATCCTTCTGAGGGTTGGTGCTTTTAACCTAGGACTGTTGTACAGTTGTCCATTCCATACACTGATGTCTCATAGGGATGGTGAAATGATGACTGGCAAATATTCAGAATCTGCCACTGCAAAACATATTGACCCTCCCTTATAGTTGTAATTACTCTTGGGCAGGTTTAGTCATCATCAGTAAGTTAAAGGTACCACTTGTCGTAGGATGAAGAGTTGCTATTTAGCCAAAGACCACCTAAGATCAGAATGAAGTAAAGGTGTAGCTGTTCCCTTATGTTTTGACATTTCATCGATGTAATGAAGCCAGAGAGAGGGATGTCAAGCTATTCACAAGGATCTGGACCGTCACCAAACTGTGTGGAACATCACTTCTGGCTCAAATAATGAGAAATCCCACTGATTGCAATGGGGCTAATCATATCAGTAAAACTGCTCTATGCCTTTGTACAAGCTAGAGACTTCACATGTTATCCCCACTGCAGCCCATAACCAAGGACTTGTGATCACTGCATTGGCAGAGATGGGGAAATTGCAGTGAACATGGGTCCCTGTCATTAATATGCAGTCTGTTGCTGAGTGCTAACTAGATTCTAATGTGGTTCATCCCTGTGCCTCCTCAGCAAATAAGTGAATTCCCTCCTTCTTACCCAGTCATGAATCCTCTATCCTCTTTGAAGCAGAAGAGGAGCGAAGTTCCCATGGGCAGGACCATCGTGGGAAATGATGGCAGAATGATAGTGGAGAGCAAAGCCATGAAGAGCCTTGAAGATGAAAACAAGGGCCACTTGCCCATGTTACCGGGACTGGCGATTCCCACGGTGGGGAATCTCCCGGGCGGGAAATTTACGCCGAGCTCCGCAAGCAGGCGTGGGACTAAAAGCATCATCAGCTGCTTCCAGTGGCTTTTCCCCCCTCTGAATGTAAGAACTGGATTTCGAGCCCTGACATTCAGAGGAACACACACACACACACGTACCCCGCTGGGTGCATCTGATGACCCGCACCCACGTGTGGAGCTCAGCGTAAGTTTCCCAGAAGGGAGATTTCCCACTGGGAAAATCACCGGCCCCGGTAATGTGGGCAAGTGGCCAAGGAGTTGCTGCTGGATGTGAAGAAGAGAGGGAGCCAGTGGAAGAAATTGAGAAGGGGTTGAATGTTAATCAAAGCAGTGGGGAAAGGAGATGACCTTAGAAGTGAGAGGGTCAAGGTGAGGGCAGGGAAGGCCAGTAAGAAGGAAGTTGCAGTTGTCAAGGCAAGAAATCACTAGGGAATGGATTAATCTTGGCAGCATGAGCAGTAAGGAAGAGCTGGATTTCAGCAGTGTTATGCAGAGAGAAGTGATAGGCCTGATACAAAGAATCTGGGAATGTAGAACAAAGCCCTCATCTGGTCCCAGCCATTTCCCTTTGGTAGAGTTCAATGGCCAGCATGACTGCAGTGTTGCCCTATGGGTGCCCTGCAACATGTGTAATGTGGGTGTGCAGTGGGTGCGTAGTAGGTGGAGAGTGTCTTGTCTGAAAATGCTCTAAGAGACCGAGGAAAAGTAATTCACATGATATCTTTTTATTGCACCAACTTTGGTTGGTGAGAGTACACAAGCTTTCAGGCGTTTCTTCCTCACAAATCTCTGTCTCAAATTTTCAAAGGGCTCAGCAGCCCCTCACTCCTATGGAGAATACTCGAGAGCTGTTAGGTTGGGTGCCAAGCTGAATGATCAAGCCGACCCTCTCACACCAGTGGTGAGGCTTCTCCACAGAGTATAACTTCTCACCCCCCACCCCCCAATTTTGATTTTCACAGCCCATGGGATCAGAGCGGATGGCGATGCGCAAACGGCAGATGTCCGTGGCCCAGGAGACAGCAAGCTCCACGCAGGCACCGCACAGTGGGGGGAATCGAGGCTCCAATGCCTGCTGCTTCTGTTGGTGCTGTTGTTGCAGCTGCTCCTGGTATGTCTTTTTAGTCTCTTTACTAAAACCTCAGGGGGTGAGTGACAGCCAGTAGCCAGGACAACGTAAACACACACAGCACTTAGGCAATCAGAGAGGTCTGCAACAACAGGCCAGGAGACAGGAATGCTGCAGTCCTGAAGCTCCTTTCATCTGTAGTTTGTGTGGGGTTTCCATTGAAATATTGAAGGACACAACACGTTTTATAGTTGCAATCCAACTCCCCCACTCCCCTTCAGTGGGACAGGACCAGAGAGATGGATGTATACAGTAAGATGCTGCTGTAAATAAAGTCTTTTTGTTTTGATAGCATCTAGGCTACACACAGGGTACAGTAGCTATTTGGCATTAAGTGATTCCCAATATGCTTGATGCTGTGCAAGAGGAAACCCAATCCCTGGCCCAGTAGAATGTAGAGTTTAAAAGAGATAAAGAGTTGTCAGAAGACACTTTGAAGACCAGATAAGAGGATTGGTGTATTAGGATTTTAAAATTATTGCCATTGCGAGTCTTCAGAACAGATTTGGACTAAGAAGAGATGATGGAAATTGGTAGGACACTGATTTTCAGAGGTGCTGAGCAGCACATGCACTTGAAGTTTTGGCATCCAGTTCTTTAAATTCTAGCCTCCACACATTAGCTGTGCAGAAAAAGCGTGACTGTCAGGTCAGAGAAACAGAGAGAAGGGGCTGGCTTCCGTGGCAAACAAGATCATTCCAGGAATAGTAAATGAGCTCTTGTTTATGCCAAGAAAAATAGATAAACCAAAGACAGAGATTCAGAATTATACATCAGAGAGTGGTGTTCCATACAACATTCTGCTTCCTTCCTCCTAACCTTCAGATCCCTCTTAGACACCTACCACTTCTGTCAGGTGTTCCCTAGCTCCTCACACCCACAATTTGCTCCCTTTCTACTGACCTATCATTTAAGATCTCCTTCCCGTCCCATAACTAAGCATGTGCACCTTCGACTCCTCAACTTCATGAATGTATGCCTTCCTATGTTCCTTCCCCGCCTTCTTGTCTCCTCTCCCTTGTCCAGCGTAGATTGTAAGTCCCTTGGGGCAGGGACCTGTCTCTAATTCACGTTTGTTCATTGCTGTGCACTGAATTAATTTTGGTCTGCTATGACATAATGCAATTGTTCTGAGATGTTGCATTCCTAATTGGATTTCTCTGCATTAAAAATCTCCAATGTAGAAAACCTGGCTGAGGTTTGGAAAGCAAAAAGTATTAAAGGGTCATTTCAAAGGGTAAAAACAAACATGACAGTGGACCAGTTTGTTCCTTGTGGCATGTTTGTGCATGGACCCCACCTGCACATCTGTGCAGGTGCCATCAGGTGTTCGACCTGGTATCCTGGGTTGTGCTGGCAGCTAGCCGGAGACCTCCCAGATCACAGCCTGGGCTAGGGTTCACTCCAATCAGGCCAATGTTTCTGAGCTGGTCTACAGCCTGGGCCGCCTCCACCATGGCTAGCCACCATGACTGGTCATCATCGGCCACCGTGGCTGCCCATCATGGTGAGGGGCAGGGTACTGCGCACAGCATGGGTGTGGGGACGGATGGCCGCACGTTTCTCATTCTCCCCACTCCCGGGCTGTGCCGCTGTCATCCCAGCCAGGAGCATGTGTTTTGTGTTCCGCACAGCGCACACCCTGTCTGCCTGTCCTGGGTCAGCCCAGCCATCACCTGTGGCATCACCCAATGAGCAGCCCAGCCATCACCTGTGGCATCACCCAATGAGCAGCCCAGCCATCACCTGTGGCATCACCCAATGAGGAAATGTGCAGCCAATTTAAGAAATATTTTATAATATATTGTCTGTCAAGCCCAATAGCCATTGGCCTGAGAAGAAGGGGGAAAACCCTATTATGTTTGTGTAGACAGAATCCAGTTAATAAAATTAACTGTTATAGGTTTAAAGTTATCTTCTATTAGTCTGAAGAGGCTCCCTTATAGGGAGGATACTGAGTACATATCAAACTTTATGTTTGAAACAACACGGATGAGTTCTAGTGAAGAGAGTAATAATCCTTTCCATTGCATAGATGAGATGTTCGTTGATTCATTATCTTGAAATAAGCATGTAACCTTTCACTTATATTCTGCTACATGATGCTTGGCAAAAGGAAGGGGTTCTGAAAGTATTAATTAATTTACCCTCCATATAACTTTGAGGGAAGGAATTACCAGTTTTAACAATGGAGAAACTGAGGCACAGTATTGAGTGGTTTTCTGAAAGTCACACAGCAAGACACGGGGAAGAGTGTGGAATTTGGAACCCAGATTGCCATCCTCCCAAGCCTGAACTTTCACTATTAGGTTATAATCCATTTCACTTAGAATCAAAAGAAGAAATGATGTGGCAAAGTGAAACTACACAAAGGTGTTTTACTGGATAGGACCTGAGATCTGTTCCAAGTGGTGAGCTGCTAAAATGCTGGTAGCCCGGTTTCCAGCTTGAAATTTGTTGGTATGTTTATACATACAGCCTGGTTCAGCAGAGTGGACCATGGGGATTTCTGTTATTCTGTCACATGTGTTGGCAAAGCCAGATTGCTCATATTCTGCTTCATCTAAAATCTTGTGGCTTTTCCAGGGTAATAGGGCATACAAGGGCGGGCTGAGTCCTGGGAAATGTTCCCAGTAAGAGTGTGCACCTCAAAACGTGAGAGAGGCTGAAATCAGGGAAAGGCAGATATTAGTCATTTCAGAATTGGTTGGAAACAAAAGCCAGAAACCCCCTGGATTGTTTGTTTAGCTTTCATTGATGACGACTTTCCTATCCCATTCCCTGGGCTGGTCATTCTATAATTCACAAAAACAGTAGAGAGAGCAATGCATTCAGCTGTAGAGGGGCAGGTGGTCCAGCAATTGGGTTTCTAGTTGGAGACTAGGGTTCCGTTCCGTGCTCTGACAAGCCCTGGGACAAAGGGCATGGCTTCTGGGGCTGGGCGTGTGATTTCTGGGGCAGGCTTGGGCACCAGCAATTCATTTTTATTTTTTTTCTTTACAAATTAAGCTTTTGGTTTTTCCTGTTGGGTACTTGGTCACCTGCACATGAAAGGATAATGATTTAATTTTCCACAAGTTTGACAAGTTACCTCGAAGTCAGAGCAGGCTCTGGGCGGGTGCCTCTTACCACAGTGTATAATATTATGCATCGCTTCTTCCTTGGTGCTGATAGCCTGATTGCCGTGCTCTGGCTTCATGTATGCTGCCCAGACTGTGCCTCTGTGTAATAGCTTGCACAACATGTCCAAAGGCAACTCAAATTGTATTTCTGTGACTGCAGATGATCTGCAAATGTCTATTTCTTTTTTCAGGACCAAATCCAGTTCCATGATCAACCATTTCTTTAATCTTTTATCAGTCAAGCTAAACACAGATTTGTTGCTGATGAGCATGCCATCTTCAGTGTGCTTAAATTTGCAGTTTCTGGATTTCTGCCTCAGCTCTGTGACCTACATGTCAGTCAATGTGAATGAGACCAAAGTTGCTACATAAGAACATAAATTAAGCAGTGCCATACTGAGTCAGATCAATGGTCCATCAAGCCCAGCATCCTGTCCGCCAACAGTGGCCAATCTCGGTCGCATGGGAGAAGAACCAACAATCACAATGGACAATCCATTCCCCGTTGTTCACTCCCAGCTCCCGACAGTAAGAATTCATTCCGTAAGCTACTTAGTTAATAGCCATTAATGGACCTACTCTCTAAGAACTTATCAAGTCCTTTTTAGCTGGCCCTGACCACGTCCTCTGACAACAAATTCCATAAGTTAATTATGCGTTGAGTGAAAAAGTACTGCCTTTTGTTTTAAATCTGCTGGCAGCTAGTTTCATGGAGTGTCCCCTAGTTCTAGTACTATTTGAGAGGGTAAATAACCGTTCCCTATCTACTCATTCCACACCACTCAAGATTTTATAAACCTCTATCATGTCCCCTCTCAGTCTTCTTTTCTCTAAGCTGAAGAGACCCAGCTTGTCAATCCTCTGTACAGAAGCCGTTCCATACCCTTCCTCATTCTCGTTGCCCTTCTCTGTACCTTTTCTAGTTCAGCTATGTCTTTTTTGAGATGGGGCGACCAGAACTGCACACAATATTCCAGTTGTGGTCGCACCACTGATTTGTCTAGAGGTATTATGAGCGTCTCAGTTTTATTCTCTATCCCTTTGCAAATAACTCCTAACATTCTGTTTGCTTTTTTGACTGCTGCTGCACATAGGGCTGAGGATTTCAGTGTAATGAAATTTCTCGAGTCTTTTATGTGGGACCTTATCAAATGTTTTAATTTTCTCAAGAGTCTTTTATGTGGGACCTTATCAAATGATTTATAGAAATCCAGGTACACTATATCTACCGGATCTCCCTTGTCCAAATGCTTATTTACACCCTCAAAGAATTCCAACAGATTAGCGAGCCATGACTTACCTTTGCTAAATCCATGTTGACTCTTCCCCATTAAGCCATGTTTATCAACAGGCCCAGTGATTCTGTGCTACCATCTCTACTGCCATCTGAAAACAACATTTTTCTCTGGTAAAAGAGTTGCTAAAGTTTTTAAAACCTCCTCAAGAGTGGGACCATCTGAACGAGTGTCTTCCCTCACCACATGGAGTAATATAGCAACTAGAATATGGAAACATTTCTGTTATCTCAATGAAGAAACTGGGTGTGTTACTGGCTGGGGTTGTCAACGCCTTGCTTAGGAAGGGCAGGGTGCCTGACGGCCTCAAGGCTGCGGTCATCATATCTTTTGATGTTGACACCCCTGCCAGCTATCACCCGGTCTCTAACCTCTCCTTTTTAGGGAAGGTTATTGAATGGGTGGTTGCCTTGCGGCTCCAGGGGGCACATCTCAAGATTATCAGTTTCCTGGACCCATGTCAGTTAGTTTTCATCCTGGGCATGGCGTTGATGCTGCACTTGTGGCCCTGGTTGATGATCTTTGCTTGGAAATCAACAGGGGGAATTGTACTCTGCTGATTTTATTACATCTTTTAGCAGCCTTTGATACCACTGGCCATGGGGTGTTGTTGACATGGCTGTGGGACCTGGCTGGGGTGGGTGGGACCACTCTTGAATGGTTCAACTCAGCCCTGGCTGGGAGAACCCAGAGGGTGATGATGGGTGGTGGCTCGTCATCCCCTCAGGAGCTCCCTTGTGGTGTCCTGAGGGTTCCATCTTGTCCCCACTCCTGTTCAGTGTGTATCTGAGGCCCCTGGGTGAGATTGTTCAGAGATTTGGAGGTGCCAGCAATATGCTGATGACACCCAACTCTCTCTCATTTTCATCTGACCCAGCTCCTGTAGTCTCAGTGCTTAACCTGGTGCCTGGCTGCCATTGGGGACTGGATGCAGGTGAGCCAATTGAAGCTGAATCCTGGCAAGACTGAGGTGATGATGGTTGGCTGATCTTGTGGCCTGTGGGAACCCGTTATTGATGGGGTTGAGCTTCCCTTGGTCACTCAGGTTCGCAGTGTTGGGGTGCTCTTGGATCCACTCCTGCACCTGGGTTGTCAGGTTGCGACAGTGGCCAGGAGCACTTTTTACCAACTTCGTCTCATGAGAAGGCTGCAACTTTGGATCTGGCCACCATCATCCATACCTTCATAACCTCAAGGTTGCACTGCAATGCACTCTACGTGGGGCCGCCCTTGAAGACTTTTCGGAAGCTGCAGTTGGTGCAGAACACAGCAGCCCACCGTCTGTTGGGGACGGGTCACCGGGAGCACGTTACACCGGTGCTCCAGAATCTGCACTGCTTTCCAGGGACAATTCAAAGTTCCTAAATGGCTTGGGCCCCAGCTATCTGAAAGACTGCCTCCTCCCCTAAGTTCCAGCGCAGCCTCTGAGGTCAGGTGGGGGTGCCCTTTTGTGAATGTCAACTGCCCATGAACTGCTACAACAAGGGCACACTGGAAGGTGTTCTCAGTTGGTGCCCCACAATTATGGGACTCCCTCTCCTTGGAGGTTCGCCTAAGCCCGAGCCTCTTTGTCTTCCGGAGGAGATGCAAGACCTTTTTTCTTGGCCAGACATTTGGCGGGCAGGAATAGGGTTGAGTGGGATTGGCTAGAGAGGTTTGTGGAGGAGGCCTGATGAATGGCAGTTGGGGATAAAGGGCGGGGTGGGTGGTTGAGATGATGATAGGATTGTAAGAGATTCTAATGTATTCTCATGAACTGCAGGGGCTTGTCCAAGCATGGAATCCACAAGAAGGTGCCAAATTACAGACTGTGCTTCTGATAAACAGACAAGTCCAGCCTCTGTGCAGGACTTGCTGTGTTCTCTAACAGAGGTAGGTTTCTGAGGAGCCTTGGGAACTTAGCTTGAGCATGCTGTAGCCACTTCACTTCATATTCATTGCAGGAGCGTCAGGAAACATGACTCAAGATGCAGCACACGAGTTGTGGGGAACCGATCCCTACAGAGCAAGGGCAGCCGACACACTGCAGGGCCAGCGCGGGGGGCTGGGCAGATGGTCAGCCCCTCCTCCCTCCCCACAGGGCAGCCGAGCCGCTTTTGGAACTCCCACCACAGCCAGGGCGGGCCGATACGCCAGCCACAAGAGTGGGCACCTGGCCCTGCGTTGCCCTCCTCCCCCAGCCCAACCAAATTCCACCCACAGCCATGACATGGCGGAACTCACTGCACGACGGGGCTGAAGGGACCCTGGCACACTGGCAGCCACTCCTTGGGCAGCTGTACCCCATATGGGGTAAGACTGCTATTCAACGCATCCGCGTACTTTCCCTGAGGATGCAGCACATAGCAGCCAGTTGTTAACCCCACCCTGGGCAGGGGGAACATCTGGCAGCAGCTGGGTACATGATGCACTGCATGGTGTGGCCTGGCTGCCCAGACTGGGTTAAGGTTACCCAACTCCTGCGGCTGTACCCTGAGAGTCTCTGTAGCATTCATGCAGTGGGTGAAGCCCCAAATGGTCATTTTAAAGTTGTACCCCACAGGGCAACCAACGTCGCTCCTTTCACGGGAGTGTCCAAGGTTTACATTGTAGCCTGGAGATGCAGACTCAGTAAACTAAACAATGACAATTCATTTCAAAATTAGTAATTTTATTTAAAGTAATGCAAAAAAGTTCAAACAACATGAACTATGTTTATGAAATCAATGTATTTGCAAACTGGCAGCAATTCTGAATAATGAACCCCAGGAATGTGGTCATTTTCAATTCAAAACAGACCAATTTTAGACCATTGGAAGGAATCTCAGGGTGTTTTCAGACAAGACACTCCCTACCCACTCCCCACCCACCCATTATACATGTTTCAGGGCAACCCTGCAACATGTATAGTGGGTGGGCAGTGGGTGGAAAGTGTCTTGTCTGAAAATGCCCTCAGGCACAAGGAGTACAAATATACCCCCTCAAGACACACACAGCCAATGGAATGACAGTGTGGAAGACTGTGTGTGCAGGGGAATGGGTTTGTGGCTTTTGTTGTAACGTATGGAAATTGATCAGGGTGGAGAGAACTCGTGTGTGCGCACAGGTGTGTGCCGGGGGTATGGGTTTGTGTGTGTGTACTGTGGCACATACTGGCTTCTGTTGTCACATAAAATGAAAATTGATTGTGGTTCATTTATCCCCATAGTAATATGAGCCGGGGTACAGGTTACCCCATGTGGCAATTTCAGTTGTGTTTGGGATACAGTAACAAACAAAGCCTGCAAGGGCAAAACCTCCTCTAAAAACAAAGAGAACAAATTTATTTTAACTGCATAAAGTATGCCCGCAAAAAATTCCACAGGCTTATCAACAGAAAAGGTGTATCAGCCACAACTCAAAAGGCTCCCTGTCTAGATAATTCTTTTCATGTCTAAGAAGAAGTCCTCAAACTTCTATTCTCTCAGTCCTCTACGTGTTTTGCTGAAAGCAGCTTCTTCAGGAGGATAGAAGCCTAGACAAAATGCAATACAATACCAACAAACAGAAAAATAAAACCTTATAGAAACTATTATGCAACATGCTTTTTTAAATCCATGGGCAAAAAAACGACAGCAAATATATCTTACTCACCACAAAGGTTTGGAGCTCAGAAAACCTTTTCTCTAAGAAAACATGAAAGGAGACCTCTTAAAACAAAGGGTGCTAGAAGAAAAAAAAGCCCCCCAAAACACAGGCTAATAAACTCTAATTAAAAATCAAAATAAATAGAAAAATGCTTAAAACAAATTAATTCTTATACATACCAAATGCCCCCGAGTTTCATAAGTGTACCCCATGTGGCAATTTCTGTCGGTTTGGGATACAAACACACCTCAGAGCCGCTTTTCATTCACAAGAAAGAAATAGTTAATGGTATTTCATTGTCCTTTGGGTACAGTGTCCTTTGATTGTAAGCTGCCCAGAGCTGCCCGTGGCAGGATGGGCGGGGTAAACATTTCTAAAATAAATAAAAATAAAATAAATGAATATATAGTGCCCCTGGGAGAAGGTGACAATGTCCTAGAAGGGCCAAGCCAGAGAGCTACTAACTTGTGAGTTATTACAATAGATATGCATCTGGGGTACCAAGATCTGCATAAATATAGTAACAGTACCAAAATATACTAGACTGTGCAAGGGTCTTTTCAGTGAGAATAGCTGAGAATCTGAGATTCTGGCAACTTTGTAAAGGACCATATTTACTCATTATGCGAGGCACTTTCTCCATTTATGGCACCATGTACTATGGCTAAAGAAAGAGACTCGGCTACAGACCACTGTTATGGCATGCGAGTTTTAGATTTACTCCCAACTTTGTGGGGTTCTTGGGATTTCAGATGTGCAAATCGAACTTCCTTCTCTCATGTGGAGAGAGGGGGGAGAGTCGCAGCTACCACTTGGAACGGTCGTAAGCAGTTCACACAGTCTTGCAATCCCAACTCGCTGCACTGACGGGGAGACATACAGGTTGCAGGGCTGCACCGGAGCCAATGCAACCCTGCAACCTGTATTTCTAATGTGTCCTCTAAAATTTGCATATCTGACCCCCCCCTACCCTCAGTATATTGCTGAGTAAACACAAGGTCAGATTCAAATCTCTCAGTCAATGAGACTGGTATATTCCAAGGACTTGGATTAGGTGCTAGGCTGACTTGATAGAATTCTCAGTTATGCATCCGAGATCCAAGCATCTTAAGACAGAGTCAACATCTCTGCAGAGAGAGTCAGGACACTTGGCTGCTGGAAGCCATGCGATAAGAACAGGTTACAGATTAGTAAGTACAGGGCCTGTTTCTACAAGGTATTGGCTCCCTTTGAGAGCAAAGGGCACTCAACGTTTGGCAGGAACTACACAAGGGTAGGTCTGTTTTTAGCTTTCCACTGTCACAACGTTCATTTGTATTCTTCACTCAATACATAGCCGTTAGCCTGGTGCTCATTTTAGAAATCCACATTTTAATAAGCAGCCTTTTATTTATAAAAGGGTCAGTTTCCACAAATGGGAGTGAATATCTTTCTTTGAAGTTAGCATTTTCCTTGTGAGATCACTCTTCAAACCATAGTGCCAACTTACTGTACCCCTCAAAGCCATTATTCCATGCAGACATATAGCCCATAGGTACTAAAGCACTGATCAGTTGAGCGGTATGTGCCCACCTATTGGCATAATTTACTTCTAAGATTTGCTCTGTGAAAAATACCCATGTCTCTTGCTTCGCCAGATCTACAAGATTGAAGTCTTTGTCTTTTAAGCTTCTTTAATCTCTGCTTTCAGAGGGCATTTTTACATGCACCTTAAAGTGCTGGTCTTTCAATCTTCTAGGCTTACAAGTCCACAAGTAAGTTCTGGAGGCATTCTTCACACAAACACTGCCCTGAGGCAGCCTAAAGTAGCTGCAGCTGTAGACGTGAAAGGCTGACATGGAAACCAAGTGACCACAGCTGCCTGGAGCAAAGCAGTTTACCAGGAGAACTTTTTACACACAAAGGTTCTGGGAGAAGTTCTACGCAGAAGTTCAAAGAGCCACATGTTTAAGATCTGGGTGAGTGATTTAGATGCACAAAAAGTTCAGGATGTAACAGCAAACACGCAAGAAAAATGTGTGTGTAAAAACACCAAGATACGCCAAGAAGGGGGACAAAATAAAGAGGCTGTATTTTGTAAGCTTGCGTACAGGTTGCAGTTCATCTCTGCTTATTTCAGCCCAAAAAGGAGTTCAATTCATGTAGGAAGCTTCAGTCAAACATTTCCAGCTAATTCAAAAAGGAATTGTGCTGTTAAAGCTCCATATGGGAAACTAATATATGTGCCCACTTGTTTTTGCAAACCACCCTGAGTGCCTTCAGGGAAGGGCAAAATATCAATTTTAATAAATAAATAAATAAATAATATTAGATGGCATGGAACATATTGTGTTATTTTTATGAGAAAAGGAAATATGTTTGTTTATGCCTGCACTGTTCCATTTCTTCAGCCAGATGTAGCTATTTATCAAACATTTAAAATAATAGTAGTTGCCTACAGATCATCCAGATTAGGGCTTAGGTTCTGGGTAAACAATAGGAAAAGGAAGTGGAAGGAGGCTCTACAGCAAGAAAGGACAGGTTGAGGAACCCCTGGCTTGGCTTGAAGTGCAGTCTTATACATCACTTTGAAAAAGTATGGAACTCCTTAGGCACTGTCAGCGAGCACCACGTTCCACAGAACATGTCAATACATTTAGTGCCTTAAGAGAACAAAGAACCATTCAAAATACCCAAAGGAAAAACGTTTGGTACAAGATGTGGGAGTGAAGGACACAGAGGCTCAAATTTACTGTGAAAGGTAGTAAAAATGAAAGGTAATTTCCTTTATAAGGCAAACAGAAAATGTTTTTACTCATCAGCACCTCCCACATCCTTGTCCAGCCATTCACCAAGGTCCCTGAGTCAACAAAATGTGACCCAAGAGGTCTTTCTTGACCACACATGCACATCTAATCATTCTGAGTGAGGGTTCTGCTTTCCTCAGCTGTAGTGGTTAAGGGACAGTCTTGAAATATTTTGAGCAGTAAAATGCACCAATCCCCATGTGGAAATTCAGGACAACTGAAACTAGAATGCAGCCCAGAATAGAAGCTCGTCTGAACTTCTTACTGTGAAGTTCTGGCTCAATTGGAGTCAAAGACAGAACAACTCTCAGTGGAGCCAGAATTTTTATTATTTTTCTAACACCTCTCTCACAAAAGCAACTTGAAGCGGCTAACAGATTCAAGGGGAAAAAACCACACAAATCCAATAAAAATAAGTAAAATACAAAAATACAAAACATATAAATGATAAATAACAGTACTAGAATATAAAAACCCGAGCTGCACATAAAAATCCCTCCGCCAAGCCAACTAACCCATCCCACCCTCTCCCCCTCCCCCCCATCAAACGTCTGGCAGAAGAACCAGGTCTTCAGAAGACGAGAAGATTCGGGCTAAGGCGAACCTCCACCGGAAGAGAATTCTAGAGTAATGGTGCACATGCTGAGAATGCCATTCTGTCCGTCCGCACCCACCGATAGCACAGGACTTCCAAGAGGGCACCCCTGGATGACTGTAGGGGCCCAGGTGATGAGGCGATCGCTCGGATAAGCAGGGCCTAGGCCAGGGGTGGGGAACCTCTGGCACGTGGGCTACTTCCGGCCCGCAGGGCTTTTTCACATGGCTCACCAACCTCTAAGGCCGTCCCCATTGTGTGCGGCCCATTGCCCGGCTCCTTGTGGCCCGAGCAGCGCTTTACAGACCGCACACAATGAAGAAGGAGCAGGGTCCACTGCTACCCGCACCGCAGCGCCAAGCTGCCCCTCAAGGTGCTGGGCCAGGGCACCTGAAACGCCACCACCACCACCGCCACTGCCGAGTACGGAGCCGGGGCCAGCGCCGAGCTGGGTGCAGGTGAGTCCGGAAGGCGAGGCAGCGTGTGTGTGTGTGTGTGTGCATATGTGAATATTGTAATAGTTTTACTTGCTTTAAATTGTTTAATTGATTTAAATCAGTATTTTAATTGATTTTTAAATTGATTTTAATTGATTCCGACATGCGGCTCTCAGCATGTTCGGGGACTGAGAATGCAGCCCTCCAGCCTCAAAAACGTTCCCCACCCCTGGCCTAGGCCATGAAGGACTTTAAAGGTCAACACCAGCATCTTGAATCGGGCCCAGAAAACAATAGGCAGCCAGTGCAGTGCTCAGAGCGCAGGTGTTATGTGCTTCCTGCGGCCCGGCCCTGTAAGGAGACAGGCCGCCGCATTCTGCACTAGCTGTAGCTTCTGCACCAGTAACCATGGGCAGCCCCACGTAGAGTGCACTGCAATAGTCTAGCCTTGAGGTGATGAATGCATGGATGACAGAGGCAAAGTTGGTATCTGAGACATATGGGCGGAGCCTCTTTACCAGATGTAATTGGTGGAAGGCGCTCCTGGCCACAGCCAACACTGGGGCATTCAGGCATAGCTGTGAATCCAGGAGCACCCCCAGGCTCTGTACAGATGGACCTAAAAGAGGACAGAAACTCCCGATAACAGGGGAAATCTCACCGGTCCCGTCAACTAACATCACCTCTGTCTTATTGGGATTGAGCTTCAATCAGCTCACCCTCACCCAGTCCCCCAAAATTTCCCCTCTAAAATGGGTAATCAGTTATATGGAGGAGCAGCCGCTAATAGAGGGGTTTGTCCTGAAAGGCACTGAACCAACAATGCACCTAGCAGCTGCTTAGAGTTGAATACATGCTTCCATGGTTTTCTGGACTGGACCCAGAGCATTAAGTGCCCTGTACAACTGATCCTTAGGATGTTAACAGATGAGAGGGTGGCCCACAATAGCCCACATGAGATGTGTGGCCACCCGCCTATTCATTGCGTGGCCGCCAGATGTTCGCAAGCACCCACCACCTCCTCCCTGTCCCACAGCCCCCTCTCACGCTATCATGCTGGCCGCCTCCCATTTGCTAGGGTGCGCACAGCCTCCGTACGCACATACAAGTCCGCCAGGACATAGAGTCCCGGGTAGAGCACGTAGAGTGGTCTGGGGCGTGAGAGGTTCCTCTGTTTTCACTCTCACAGGTTGTGCCTGTGTACTTTTGCTTTGTGCAGCTCTCTAAAAAGCAAAAACAAACAAGAAAATGGATGAAAACCACAGCAGGGGTGGCTTCCTGTACTCAGGGGTCGCCACAGTCGTGCATCAGGGGGCGGGGTGTGTGTGAGCGTGTGTGGAGCATGGTGCCTGCCCATCTGTTGCACAGAACCTGTGAGTGACAGCTGTGCATGGATTCCACAGAGTTACCCAGAACTCCAGCAGGCGAGTGTCTCGTTTGTTTTCACCCTTAAAGTGAAGCCTCATAATGAAGGCGAGGGTAGTGTCACAAGACAGTAGTGACAGATTTGAAATACTGACTCAAATGTGGTTTTTAAGTTCAACTGTACTGAAGTCCTAGCTGTTTGATTGATTGATTAATTGATTGATTGTATAAGTCCTAGCTTTTGCTAACAGAAGAAACTCAACACACTTTATGCACTCTGGCATAATGGCTAATGACTTTCAGAATGTCTTCCACAAATTGGTGATAAACTACTCCACTAGCTTATCTAATATTCTCTCCAGTGCTTCTTTTTAACGTGCATAAGCACGGCGATAATAAAAAGAAAACATTGTACTCATTGGGGTGTTGCAATTGCTCCACTTTCATGACACTTAAAATGACTATTTGCATTTAAGAACAGCCTGGGGACTGGGAGCAGGCTCCAAGCAGAGTAGTTTTTCTTTACCTTAAAATTGTTGCTAATTTTCTGAGAAAAGCTGTTTGCTACTCGTGAGGAATGTGAAGCAAACTGCAATTTTATGGTCTATTTATAATCCCTATTTATAGAGTGCCTTTCCGCAAAATAGCTCAAGTACTTTGCAAAGAAAAAATTATGAATAGGAACAAAAATAATGTTTTTAATGAGTCATATGATTGGGATGCAAAACCTCCAATAGCTTAAAAAACTAAAATTAGAATTAGCATATAGGCAGGGGAAGGATGGTTCACTGGATGGATGGATGGAAGCTCATGATGTAGCTACAACTTCGACATGTCCCACACTTGTTAACCTTTTGAAGACTAGTAAGACATATTTAAGACACTTGTCTCTATTCTGTGGCTTCAAATTTCAAGGGTACCTGTCTTTCTGCATGTTATAGGATGTGAGTTCTCCCATGGGTGCTTTTGTTCTTGCTACTCAATCTAAAATCGGTAGGGCTTATTCAGAGGCTAGACTACTCATACCTCTTGAAGGTCTCCATTTAGGAGGGACATTCCCTCTACCAGGAAGGAGAGTATTTCAAGCCTACAGCACTTCTTTCTTGGTTGCTTCCCAGGAAAAGCACTTTAGAAGACAATGGAAAGGTGACAGAACGACAAGAGACTAATGGAACAATAAGCATTTGGAATGGTAAAAAGTGTGTGTGTGTAGTGGAGTCTTACTGGCCACAGGGTGGGTCTTCTTCCTCTTTGGCTGCTTCAAATGTTGGGATTACACTAGCTGTCCAGCCACTATGTGGAACATTGGGGTTTTCAGACAGGATGCAAGATGCAGCACTAACTACATAGTAGTGAAAGCTGTATACAAGTTGTCATGTCTGAATGCTATGTGAGGGAAAAGTCCACTCATCTACTTTCCTCCAGCTATCCCACAATTCTTTGATGTGGATCTTTTGTTTGATTGAAATGGTTGATCGTATCACAGTTATCCCAAACAGCATCACAACTGAATACTGCCCGTTACAGCACAGACAGACTATATAATAGCTTGCCACTCACTGACTGTGGGTGATTTCAGACGTTACGGGCGGGCGGTTCACCACGGTGAACCTCCAGGGGGGTGAACAGAACAACCGCGCCCCGGGGTGAACAGAAGCCCCTAACAGACGTGACGGGACCGGGACCACGGCCGGGAACCGGACCGACCCACCACGGACTGGGGCAGCACAACAGACGTGCAGCCGATCCCCAGCCGTGGTCAAAACTCCCAGAAGGCACCGGGCAGGGGCGGGACACAGACATGGCCGCCGAAGGGCAAACGAAGCCAGACGGCACAAAAGGGAACGCCCACACAAGGGAAACGGGAAGGGAGGGGGAAAGAGGGAGAACAGGCTGACAGGTACCACACACAGCACACGCACACACACAGCGGACCCGCGGCGGGACACACTGTGAGACCACATGCCCGGGCACGCGCGCACACACACACACACACTCACACACACGGGAAAGGTCGGGAAGGGGGGGGCAGGGGCGCCCGGAAAACAGCACAAGGAACAACGGGAGGGACGAGGGGGGGCACAGCTAAGGGGCAGGGCACAGGCAGCAGCAACCCCCACCCCCACAGCACCCCAGTCCACAGAGGCGCCCCCACAGCAACAGAGGCAGTCTCGGAGGGGGGGGGGGGACCCCCGGAACAAGGCACGATGGGGGCCCGCAATGCACAGCGAGCCCGGCGGAGAGGGTCCAGGAGGAGGAGGAGGAAGGGGGCCCCACAGTCACAGGGGGGCAGATGGAGGGCAGCCAGGTCCGGTGGAGCCCCTCTGCAGGTCCAGCGACACTCCGACACCCCCCCACCCGGGGAAGGAACACGGTCCAGTCCGGGGGGGGCCCCAACCCCCAGGTCACGCAAGCACCCATGAGGGGGGGTGCAGTCGGTGCCAGGGCCGGCGGGAGCGGACCGCTAGCTGCACACGGGCGGGGCGGGAGGCCACACGGAGCGCCCCACCCAGCCACCGGGATGGGCAAACGGGGTGGGGGGGCCGGAGGGGGCCCAGGGCCACGGGCAGGGGCAGCAGCGCCCCACGAAGCAGGCGGGAGCACACCGAGGCGGAGACACCAGGGCGGGAGCAGGCAGCGGGGACCAGGGGCCCCCCCGGACCGGGGCGGGAGCCCACACGGGGGCACGACACCGGGGGGGCCGGGAGGTGATGCAGGTGTCACAGGCCGCCGCTGGGGGCCCCCGAGGCCCCAGGGCCCGGGTGCCCAGCCCGGTGAACCAGGTGGGGCCAGTGCAGCATGCCCCGGCGGTACCCCTGCAAGGACATGTAGTGGGCGATCAGGTAGTAGGCCTCGAAGGGATCAGGCATGGTGAGAGCCAGCTGGACGTCCACACGGGCCCACACCCCCAACAGGGCCGACATCTCCACCGCGGAAGGCTCCGGCACACAGCAGGCAGCAGAAGGGGGCCACGGAAGATGCCCCAGCTCCAGAAGGCGTTGGTACACCGCCCCACGGGTGCGCTGGTACCCACGGGCCCCGTGAACACAGGAAAAGTAGGTCACGGCCAAGGCAGGGCCACCCTCAGCAAGGCACTCCGTGTAGGCGCTCAGACCACACACCACCAGCGCAGACACGGTCTCCGAACCGGTCCAGGGCACATGAGCGCACAGCATCTCCGGGATGCGCCCCTCAGGGAAACGAACCAGCCCCAGGGCCTCCGTATGCAGCCGGCAATCACGAGCGCTCGCCTCATAGCCAAAGTAACGGAGTCCAGAGCTCAGGCTCTCAAAGGCACCCACACGGCTGCCCGGGGCGGCCAGGAGCAGCTGCACGGCAGGGGTATGCCACAGGTCGCAAAGAGACATGGTCTCGCGGAAGGCCCAGATATGGGGGGCCCCTTGGGGGCCGGGCAGCGGGAGCCCCGTGGATGGGCAGGCAGCCATGGTCCGGCACGACAGGGAGAATAACACAGAGCCCTGAGGGCACACACACCTTCCAGGGCCGGGAGGGGCTCAGGCGGGCCCCCAGGACAGGGAACACGGCCCTGGACCGCAACATTGTAGCACAACAGAGCGAGGCGTGGGGTGCGGGCCCGGCACAGCTGCAGAACACAACAGCGAGCACACTGTCCGCCTAATCTCACCTTCAAGGCCATCCTGCTGCAAACAGCGTGGGGAGGGGGCCCGGGGTGCCGGGGGAGATAGCAGCTGGAATGCATCAGCCCTGGGCGCGCGCAGACCCGCGAGCCCGTGCAGGGGCGAGGCCTGCGGCTCCGCCTGCCAAGGCGCCCACCTGCAGGCCCGCACGCCCCGGGCCCGCTGGGGGGGGCGTGCCCGGCCAGGTGCCCGCCCCCCGGGCAGCCCCACCTGCACAGCCCCGCTATAACCGCTCCCTGCCCCCACCGGGGCCCCAACACCATGGAGCGCGATAGGGCAGGTGCCAACTGGATGTTCCTCGCGCTCGCGGCCGAGTGGCACCGTGATCACACGGAGCAGCTGCGCCTCCTGACCGAAGAGGTGCACCTGGCCGCCCGCTTGCGCTATGCCTTGGCCCTGACGGCCCCCATGCGCCTCCGGGGCCAACACGCCCGCAGGAGAGCCCGTGCCCGGCTCAGGGCACGGCGCATGTCCTGGGGGGCCTGGCAGGCTGCCAGCCGGAGCCTGACCCGGCCCGCTGCGCTCCGCAGGGCCGCGAGGCGCCTCCTCTGGGCAACGGAGACCCTCCGCCGGGCAGCCCTGCTCGCTATGCCCATAGCGCGCAGCCTATGGGTCGCAGAGCGCCCACAGGCGTGGTGGGAGCGGGCCCTGGCCCACTGGGAGGAGGCGGATTGGAGGGCCCACTTTCGGATGGGCAAGGCCACCCTGCTGCGCCTAGCGGAGCTCCTCACACCCTGGCTGGAGCGGCAGCACACCTCCATGCGGGTGCCCATCCCCATGGTCCAGCGGGTGGCCATTGGGGTCTGGGCCCTCGCAACGCCCGACTCGTGCCGGTCCGTGTCCCAGCACTTCGGGGTGGGGCTCAGCACGGTCGCCTGCATCGTGCGGGATGTGTGCGAGGCTGTGGAGGGCGTGCTCCTCGACAGGACCATCCAGCTCCTGGACCAGGGCGCTGTGATGGCTGGCTTCGCGGCCGGGGGCTTTCCGAACTGCATCGGAGCCGTGGACGGCACACACATCGAGATCCTGCGCCCGGCCGCGGGGGAGGCCCTGGAGTATGTGAACCGGCACGGATACTACTCCCTGCACCTGCAGGGGGTGGTGGACCACCGGGCCCGCTTCATAGACATCTACACGGGCAACTCCGGCCGGAGTCACGACGCCAGGATCATGACCATCTCCCCCTTCTATGCCCGCATGTACCGGGGGGACTTCGCGGACATGGGCATGAGGTGGATCGAGGGTGTTCCCATGCCCCCCTGCATCCTGGGGGACCCCGCCTACCCCCTGACCCGCTGGCTGATGAAGGTCTACCCTGTCCCGAGCACCCCTGCGGAGCAGGTATACAATACCCGCCTGTGTGCGAGCCGGACCGTGGTGGAGCGTGCCTTCGGGGCCCTGAAGCAGCGCTGGAGGAGTCTAGCTGGCCGCCTGGACTTCACCGTCCCCACCTCCGCCCTGGTGATCGGTGCCTGCTGCGTTCTGCACAATGTGTGCGAGACCGAGGGGGCGGCCCTGGAGTACCCCGAGCCCCACCGGCCCCCCGGTCCTGTTCCCCTGTACGTGAACGCAGGGAACCCCCGGGAGTACCGGTATGCCAAAAGGATCCGGAACGCCCTTGCAACCCACATCGCCCGGGGGGGCCCGCTGTGAGGGCCTTCCCGCCCCTGGGGGCCCCACCCCCCGTTCCGTGCCCATGCCCCTGTACACGCGGTCCCACAGCCCTGTCCCCCCCACAAACGGGCCGGGGACAACTGTCTCTTTACAACACTTTATTGCCCACACAGTGCACACAATCACCCTGTGCCCCCTCCCCACCCCCGTCCCCGTGACCCCGTCCACCACCCGCCCTCATGTGGCCCTCCCCCTCCCCCCCCTTCCCACCATCCCCCCGCGTTTCCTGGGCCGACCCCTCGTGCGGCCGCTTGGGCCCACCGAGCTCTGGGAGCTCCCCTCCCCCCCACTGTCCGTGTCCCCTGCCGTGTCCTGGGCCGGTCCCGGCCCCGGCAGGGGGCCGGGCGGCGGATGGGCAGCTGTGCCCGGTGCCCCGGTCGCGCCCCGGGGGGGCTGGACCCTCCGGAGGCCCGGGGGCACTGGGAGGCGCATGCGAGGGCCCTGGGGCCGGGGGGGCGCCAGGGGCGGCAGGGCTGGGCCCGGGGGCGCCGAGGGGCCCGGCATGGGGACCTGGGCGGGCAGGGCGCCCGGAGGTGCGCCGGCCATCACGTAGGCACACATGGTGCCCGCATGCAGGAGCAGGGAGGTCCCAATGTCGTGGGACCTGTCCATCTTTGCGCTGTGCTCCCGCACCATGCCCTGTATGTCCTGCCGGAGGCCCCTGAGCAGCCCCTGCTGCCGCTGGTGCTCCCGGCGCTCCCGCCTCCGCTCCAGGCGCACCTCCGCCTCCAGCCGGCGGTCTGTCTCCAGGGCCTTCTCCATGGACCGCTCTATGGCCGCCTCCATGCGGTCCACGGAGGCGATCATGCGCTCCCCCTGTTCCTCCGCCCTGCGGACGATGTCCTCCGCTTGCTCCTCCCTGCGCCTGCGGACCCGCGCCCGGTACTCCCGCATCCGCTGGGCTGGGGCCGCGGCCGGCGGAGGCGCCGCGCGCGGGGGCTGCCCTGTGGAAATGGGCGGGTGGGTCAGTGCAGGGCCCTGTCCCCTAGCGGGGTCGGGTCCCGGGGCCCCCTGCCCCCCCTCCCCCACTGAGGCCAGAGGCCCCCCTGGGCTGGCGCCCGGGGGGCCCTCCCGCAATCCCAGCCCTCCCGCCTTACCTGGGTCCGGCACCTGCTCTCCTGTGCCCTCCGCGGGGGCCTGCACCGTCTCGCTGGCCCGGTCCTGGGGCTCCCCATGTCCTGCGGGCGGGAGAGGGGGGAGCGGGTGAAGGGGGCTGGTTGTGGCCCCTGCAGCAGGGCCCCCACCCCCGCCCCTGCCACCGGCCCCCTGGTCGTGCCCCCCCTTGCCCTGGGGGCCCGCTTACCCTCTATGTCCGTCTCCGAGCCTTCGGAGGCCGGCGCCTCACCCTGGGAGTGCTCCCCCTGGGACCACTGGCTGAGGGTGGTGAAGGTGCCGACCTCCGACTCCGCCTGGCCGGCCCGGCGTTGGGATGTCTCCGGGCTGCTGCTGGGGGGGGGCCTTGGGGCTTCTGCGGGTCCCGGGTGGTCCTCCTGGGGGTGGGGGTCCCCTGAGCTCGTGTCTACCGGGCGGGCGGCGAGGGGAGGGGGTACCTCGGCCCGCTCCCTGCCCTGGACCACAGCGCTGCCCACCAGGCGTGGGGCAACTATGGAGCCCTTCATGTGAAGGATGCGGTCCAGGGCATCGTAGTAGGGGGCGGTGCGGGCCCCGTGGCCGGAGCGGCTGTTATTGTCCTTGAGGGCCTTGTACCCCCTCTTGAGCTCCTTGGCCTTCGAGCGACACTGGTTGACAGTGCGCTCGTGCCCCGCCGCCTCCATGTCGCGCACGATGTCCCGGTAGACATGCTCGTTTCGCTGGTTTATTGCGAGCTCCACCTGGTACTCGAGGGTCCCCCAGATCCGTATGAAGTCCCGGGTCTCCTGGAGGCCCCACTGTCCCCCTCTGTGATAGGCCTTCCTCCGGCTGGGCCCCTGCTGTTCCTCCTCCCGGTGCAGCTCCTGCTGCACCTGCCTCTGCTCCTCCTCCACCTCCTCCTGGGGGTGCGCCTCCGGGGGCCGGGGGCCGGGCTCCTCCTGGGGCTCGTCCGCCCGGGCCGACTTTCGTGTCTGGGGGGGGGAAGGGGGGTGGTTGGTTGCTGGGTGAGGGTGTGGGCCCTCTCGGGGGCCCCCTGCCCCCCTGCCCTCCGCCCGGGGTCCCCCTGCCCCCCTGCCTTCCGCCCGGGGTCCCCCCGGCCCCCTCCACAGGGGGTTCCCCTGTGCCCCCTGTTCCCCTCCCAGTGGGTGCCCTTACCCGTTTCCTGGGTGCCTCCTGTGGGCCTGTTCCGGCCGCTGTCCCCGGGGCGGCGCGACCCGGCTGCAGCTGTGGTTGGTGTTCCCGGGGCGCCTCCCTGGTCGGGTGCTCCCGTGTGCCCCCTTCCTGCACCTGTGCCCCCTCCGCCTGCATCGCTGGGCCTGGCTGCACGTCCTCCGCCTCCTGTGCCGCCGCTGTCGCTGTTCGTGCCTCCGGTCTCTTCCGCTTCCCTCCTCGCTCCATCCCGCCACGCTTGCTTGCTGCTGCTCTCGCTTTAAATCTCCCTCCGGTGTTTGTGTTGGTGCTGGTTGCCTGGCAGCGACGCTGCGTGCCTCGTCCCCGGCCGGGGCTCCATTTTTTTGGTTCCGCTGGGGGATTGGCGTCCAGACGTTACTTTCCCTTGGTTCCCGGTGGGGGTCCGTTTGACCACACTTCCCGGGATATTCCCCCGGCTAGCCCGGGAAGCGTGGTTGAAATTGACCCTATGTGGGTATTGAGCGTGATGAACATCTGGCGCGCGCCGAACAGACGTTCAAGGCCCTTTGGCCCCACCGCGGGATTGAGCGTGGTTCACTGTGGTTCACCGTGATCTCGTAACGTCTGAAAATACCCAATGGGTATTTATAAACGTGCAGCTGGTACACCAGCTACATATCCCGGGGAGAGGGGGCACCCCTGGCCGGGTCATGTCAGGGAACTGAATAAACGTTCCCACCGACTGACCAGGGAGTTGAGGCTGGAAGAGACACAAGGCCAGCTGGCCCTGCCCCTGCCATGATGGGCAGCCATGGCAACCCCCACACAGGGAACGGGGGGCACAAACACATGCGCTCACCAGGTATGGCCCGCTGTGGCCTGCCTGGGCAGTCCTTGGGTCTGGACTGCGGGCCCAGTTCCTTCTGGGCCCACGATTCCTAGGCAGCCGCCTAGCTGTTCGGGGGCTGTAGTGGGCCCACATCTGGTGCTCTGTTAATAAACATGCAGGTAAGGCTATAGCCCAGGCAGGCCATAGCATGCAGCACTGTGCGCCTTTGGGGAGGAGAGGTGGAATACAAGTTTTAAATAAATAAAAAATAAAAATAAAAATCGTGTTTAAACACCCACTGTCATATCATTGTCTGAACATAATCTTAGCCC
The DNA here is from genome assembly GCA_003113815.1 of Sphenodon punctatus. Taxonomy (NCBI): domain Eukaryota; kingdom Metazoa; phylum Chordata; class Lepidosauria; order Sphenodontia; family Sphenodontidae; genus Sphenodon; species Sphenodon punctatus. The sequence continues at coordinate 1,072,094 of QEPC01009507.1, forward strand.
TTTTTAATGTGTGGTTATGGGAAACCGAGCTTTCCTAATCATTCTTCTTGTTTCATAACTGCCAGGAGTCAACACTACAGTAAGATTCTCTGCTCTCCAAAGAAGCCTCTTTCAATCATGCAAAAACCCAAAGAATAAACAAACAGGATTAAAAAAAATTTGTTTATTACTTTGCTTTTGTCTTTATGGAAGATGTAGATTAAGAAAGTTCACAGAAAACTTCATAGAAAGGTTATAGCGGCACCATACTGTAACCATATCTAAATTGGTTACAACAAAGGTTCTCCAACTTTTTGACATGTCAACCACTCTGTATAAGAAAGATCATCTCCCAGTCCCTTCCCACCCTCACTAGCAAGTTGCCACTGACATTTTAACTGGCCAATATCTCTGGGATCCCAAGGACTGAAATGTGACAACCATATCACCATCATGTTAAAGGTTAAAAAACTGAGAATTTAAGATTGCCCCTCAGAAATTATGTTGAGGTCACTGGTTTAGGATAACCTTGGTAGGAGCCTGGAAATCTAGTTTCATTGTGGTTAATTATAAATTATAAGAATCATTATAATTTATTGAGTGCCTTTTACTCCGAGACCCCCTAAAGTGCTCTTGAGTGTGTTTGTATAGATGATGTGGTATATTAAGATCCGTTAAGCTGAACTTAAGCTACTACTGGAATAGAATAAAGCAACCACTGAACACAAGGAGAAATACATAATGTTTAAGGTTTAGAATGTTCTGACCTAGAAACAAAGGGTAATTTCACTAATGGAAACTATAGGATGAATTTTACATAGGCAGAGTTTTCACATTTTGCAATCTACATTGGAACTGACCAGAAGCAGGACTTGCACCTTTCTTCCTGCAGAAGGTATTAATGTGCTGCTGTGTAGCTTTGGTCTGCAGCTACATCTTTTGTAGCTGTTACACAGCCCCTCCTTGCAAACACTACTTAACTCATCCAATGAGTAGTTTCATTAGTAATACCCAACACCCATTCTATAGAAACACACTCCTGGGAGTTATGGTGGGCCAGAAACTGAACCTAAGGCAACAATATGCAACAGTTGCAGACATGGGATGTATTGGTGCCACCATGAGACCCCACCTAAGGGGGCTGCTCACTGACACTGCCCTCCCCACCAACTTGAGGAGTAGCGGCTGTAGTGGCCCTTCCCGGGACAGTCAAGGAAACACGGCTCGCCCCCATCTCGTTTGCTTTTACTCACTGATGGTGACAGTGAGTTGCTTTTACTCACTGATGGTGACAGTTTTTTTTCTAAACTGTCACAGAAAACAGAAGAAAGAATGGGTTTAAATTGCAGCAGTGTAGAGTTAGGTTAAATATTAGGAAAAATTTTCCAACAGTAAGAAACGCTGAGCAATGGAATAGATGGCCAAGGGAGGTTATGGAATCTCTCTCCTTGAGAGTTTTCAAAAAGTGCCTGGACAAACACCTGTCTGTGAAGCTGTAGGTATAGAACATCCTGTCTTGGAGAGAGGTTTAGATGATCCTTGAGGTACCTTCCAGTGCTACAATTCTAGGATTCTACTGAGTGCTGTGCTAATTACCATGAATAGCCAACTCACTGAAAAGGCTGTTCAGTCCTGAGAAGGCCTCTAAACTTCTAGAAGGGGTGCTCTTACTCAGAGGCCCATGGCGCAGCTCCATTAAAGTTGTTGGAGTTACGTAACTGCAAAACTGGTGTGAAAGAACTATGGGATGTCATGCTACGTTGTTTGCACGACAATATCTATTTTAGGTAAAGCAAGTATCAAGGTACATATCAAATATTAAAAGGCAACAATATGATGTAGCTTAAAGTTGGTCCTCCTTTATTGCAACATAAGTACCGTGTGTGTTTGTAACTTGCAGTCTCACTGTTCGGAATCAGGATGAAGAGAGAGGAAGAAGAGCATCCCATGAACTCAGAACGGAAGGCATTCCAAATTGTGAAGAAAGGTAGAAAGCAATTTTGCACAAATCAATCCCCCAAAATCATCTGCCGTTGAAGGATAGTATTTGCCTGCTAGATGTTTACCCTCAAGAGGTGTATTAAAACTTAACATCCTGGGGGTCTACCCCCACATGGGGCGTAGAGATGGGTGCAAGCAACCATCCCCTTTCCCATGACCATTTCAAAGATTATACCATCTGGACAGCTAAATCTACGAAGAGCAACATAGGGACTAGAATTCCAGTTTTTCCTTTGTCCTAGGGGAACATTTTCTTATCCGTCTTCCTGCCCTAGTGCAGCTGTTAGTCTAGCTCTCCAGTATTTCAACTCTTCAGTACCTGATCCGTTCATATTTCCTGAAGAACCCTGTATCCCATGATGGTACAGATCCAGAATGGCATGAGGCAATGGAAACAACACAGGAAATACTGAATCCCACATTCTTACTTAACTATGTTCCTCTCCTCACTATTTCCCAGTCTTAGTAATTGGTTTGGCAGAGTTTTAAATCAATAGTAATAAGCAAAAGAGAAGATATTAAAACATAGATGTCTCCAGTATTCAGGCAATTGGGTAACTTTTGCTGTCCTTACTTAGGAGTTCTTCTGCTGTAGTGATAGGCCTATAAAATGTATATCTAGGAGGATAGCTTTTGCAATAACTGCTATAACCATTATTAATATATAAGGCTTCCTTCCACTTTATAGATAATTCTCCCCACTAGTGAGGGCACTGTATAAACCGTTAAAATGCACACAAATATTTTGTTGTACCACAATGGTGACTGTAATTTGAGCTGTAATTTCAGGCATTTCTATACCTGAAAACGTAGGAGAATCCACCTTTTGAAAGCATGAGTAAAATGTGTAGTCCCCCCATCTTGAAGCTTATTGCTACCTGCATTACTCTGACAAGTACTAGGTATTAAGCTATAAGAGTCAGGCCTGGCAAAGAATAGGCCCAGGTAAAGACGGTATTATTATTTTTTTCAATGACAGAATTCTAGTAGATATTATTACCTCATTTCCCACTCTTTCTCCTTGTCTCATTCATTCAAGCCCAACTCCTACTCTCGAAGAAGTACATGCCTGGGCACAGTCATTTGACAAGTTAATGAAAACTCCAGCAGGAAGAAATGCTTTCAGGGAGTTCCTCCGAACAGAATTCAGCGAGGAGAACATGCTTTTCTGGATGGCCTGCGAGGACCTTAAGCGAGAAGCCAACAAAAGTGTCATTGAAGAAAAAGCACGGCTAATATATGAAGATTATATCTCTATCCTTTCTCCAAAAGAGGTACAGGACTTTCCTCAGAACACTCCTTATTCATGCTTAGCTGGTTCTGACATGACCAAATATAGTCAGGGTCCTCAGCAGCAGAGAAAAAAAAAAAACTTTTGGGATTTCCCCATTGTCATGAATGGGGAAAATACAATCAGCACAGGTTCTCGCTAATAAGGGAGGCAGAAAAGTGCTATGGTTAAATCAATCGTCAGTCTGCCCTACTTTTAGTAGTTTAAGATGCATGCATGGTACCAGACTAGACTGACGTTAGATGCCTGTAATTTTAAGCACTGCATAGCAAGCCGGCTTTATCTACCCTTCAGTAACTTTCCTTTGATTGTTTTCCAAACCAGCTACAGTTCATGGCTTTTTCCTTAACATTAAGAATTGGAATCTTAAAATATTTTAGAAATTTAGCTTACCATGGGAAAGATTTTTTTGAAAAAAAACACAAAACCTGTTTTGGCACCACTCAGCTACAGTCTATTTTATCGAATATTGATATACAGCATAAATGAACACTCTGAAGTGAGCTTTTGTACCAAGCATCAATCAGATATTGGTAAGCGTTTACTGTAGTTTTGCCAGGCCTTAACAGAGTTCACAATACTTGAGTAAAGAGGGTTTGCATTATTTTTGTTTTTCAAAAAGAGCTATAAACATTTGAATACTAGTTTAAAAGCATGCCCCCTTATCTAGTGTGGTGCAAGCATCGCTATTCACAGGTACCTAAAGTCTTGTTGAAATTTAATCTGTCTGCTTTTAACATGGTTTCCTATGGAAAGACAGTTACTACAGGCAGGACATGTATGTTTGTGTGTGACCCTAAAGGCCAATTCCAGACACATCAGAGAGGTGCAGATGGCCCAGAAATATGTAGGAGCTCCAAATGTCTTAGCAATAGGTGCACATGGAGGGGGGCTATGGCCCCATTGTAGCTAAACAATCTCTCTGACTCTACGTATTTTGCTTCAGAAAGCTCAGACATTTGCTGCGTGGAATTGGACTATCGTGCCAACATTCTCTCCAGAGGCAGCTACCTTACAGATCAAGCTGCTACCTCCCTCTGCAAGGGAAACCCAGAAGGGGCAGGAGCACATCAGAGGCTGTCACACCCCTTTCTGATCTAACCCTGCCACTTATGAAATATCCTGACATTGCAATGTTGAACAAGGGGGTTGAGAAGGGCATGTCAAAGGGGGTGAAGAAAAGGGGCTCTCTGATGTGTGTCCACCTTTTAGGGAGCATCATGATATCAGAACATCTCATGGAGTGGGACCATATTGGAAATGTAGTGCGTAAGTCCCTACAGCCCACCCCCAGGAACCCCAATTTCTCTGGGCTACTGGCAGCATCCCTGGCTGACCCAGAGCAACTGGAACTTCCTCTGGAGCCTAGAGACTCTGGGTTGAAGCCAGGAGGTGGAGAGGTGGCAGCCAGCCCTGCTCACGAAAATCTAACTTGAACATGGAAGCATTTTCCTCCGCTTGCTAATTCTTCCCACTGTTTTGTGCCGAGGTTTGCTCAAACAGAGAATTGCAGGTTACAGCTTCCATCTTCTCCCAACTAATTCACTGGCTATAAATTCAGCCTCTTTTAAAGCAACACTAATTTGGAAAGAAACCGACCATGCACAAAATTAAGAATCTCTGTACTAACTAGACTGGTTGAAACTAGTTTTGTCATTTAGCAGTAATAGGGGTTACAGAATGCATGATCTAAAGTAAGTCTGAACTAGTAGTAAATTCCTGGAGGAGGGATGCCCCCCCCCCCCCAAGCTACAGCTCTCTGGTGTCTCTACATGCCATGATTTCCACTATTCCAGTCATCTAACACACATAGGGCCAGCATTACATTTCGTTGTGCAAACCTAGGAGCAACCCACAGATAATATACAGGTTTGACAAAGTTTGTTCCCAATTCCTCGGTAGACCCACGAGCCAGCCGAAAACATGGTAAACACCATGAGATCAATGTTTGCTCATCCAGTCACTGGCAATTGGTCTGCCAGGAAACTATTCTGGGAGAGTTCTTGAGAGCAGGGAAGGCACTGCTGCGCTCTACCTCCCCACTCCAAGCAATGTCTCAGCTAAACTGCATGGAGGAGCAGGAATGGAGCAGAAAAGAAGCAACCCAGGCAAGGAGAGTGGAAGAACAGCCAAAGCAGAGGAAAGTGGTTGCTTATCCAACTATGCTACAGCACTCTCCATTCTTGATTGCTCAGCAGCTCCATTCCCAGCACAAACTGAAATTGATAAAGCCAGCAGCACTCATTAAATGCCTATATACCAAATACTTACCAAAACCAAGGAATTGGGAGAGAGAAGGAAGAAAAGCTCCCAGATTATGCCGCCACCTGATGGGCTTCCCATGGTGGGCAGAATCCATAGCGTGGCAGCATAAACAGAGCACCACATCCCACAGGGTTGATTTCCTTCAAGGGCAGCACAATGTGTAGAGCCACCCTATCTCTCTGGCACACATTAGGGGGAAACAGAGCCAGTGTTATGGGGAGTAAGACAGTTCTCTTTCCTTAAACTCACCATGGACATAGCCCCTTCCTTCCCCCATTTTTACACTCATAACATAGCTTTAGATCACTATATGTTAAATAGGGATGTTAGGGCTTCTCTACCTCACAGAGGGGATTGTGAGGGTCCGACATCAGCTTCAAGCCCCATGAGGCTCTACGCAGCCAGCCATCATAGGGACATCCATCCCCCTTCCTGTTCACTTCCGCACCCTCACGATATGGCTGCCAGCTGTACCCTGAGAGGACAATGCTCCATCCATGGAGAGGCCAGTTAGGTGGCTGACGGCCCCATGCTACTTGGGGCCACCATCTGCTCTGATGCAGATGGCAGGGCCCCCCAAAAGCAGGGCATTAAGGGAAGTGGCTAAGACTGATGTCATGAGGGTAAATGTTGCAAGAGCATGAGTTGGCAGGACACGCCGGGGAACCATAGGAATAGCAAGGCGGAGTTTGCTCTTACTAGAGCTGAGGTGATAACTAAGCACAAGTTGGGCTTGATAAGGATTCTCTCAGTGGACATTTAAGTCATACCCTTCCTAGTTTCTGTCTAAGGGGTGGGAACTGAACCACTGAAACAGCTTCTCCTTCGTTTTAAAGCATACCGGTAGTGACAAACATTTGCTTGATCCACAGGTCAGCCTGGACTCCAGAGTAAGGGAAGTTATCAACCGAAATATGCTGGAACCATCACAACACACCTTTGATGACGCACAGCTGCAGATTTACACATTAATGCACAGAGACTCCTACCCCCGATTTATGAACTCTGCTCTTTATAGGGAATTGGTTCAGACTTTGTCTGAGAAATCTGTCCAAGCATAAGATTTTTTTTAAAGTAATGTATTTATTTTAAAAACAAAAATGAAAGAAATAGAATGCTGGGCTACATCAGCAAATGGAATTTACAATTAATAAGAGATTTACCTGAAAATAACTCAGGCATATTGAATATTTTAATATGGACTGTCATATGTACAAACTTGGAGAGGGCTTTGAAACCACAAACCAATTGCAGCTTCTGATCAACTTTAAGCGACGCTTTGCAAAGGAGAATGTGGAGACGTGTTAGATGCGAATTAAGTAAGAGCACATCTAAGATCCAAGAATTCTTACAGGGAAGTACCTTAAAGTTACAATTATAAAGCAACAATCAGGAAGGAAATAACTCTTTAAATAGCGAGAGTTACTTTGTTTCCAAAAAGTCAAACCATTGTGCTAATCCATGCTGGGGCCACAATAACCCAATATACAGTAGTTGTGCTGTTGGTACCTGCAGAACAGGACCGTCAGCCTATCCAAGACCGAAGGGGCCTCCTTAATAGTAGGACTCATCCAACCACCCCATGAGAAGTGGACACAGCACTCACTACCTGTCTTAGACTATATACTGAAACATAAGTATGCTCATGGAAACCAATATCACTTCACCTCACATTCATGGAAGCCTGTGGTTGAACTAATACTGCCTATACAATTTTGTTGAAAGGTTATTTTACTATCAGTCTGATGAACGCATTTTTAATGTGATACTGCTAATGTCTCTAAAAATTAAAGAAATTATTTAGAAGCTGGAAGAGAGTCTGGGCATTCAAAATTTGAAATAAAGCACAAGAATTCTCAAGAGTCATTCTCTTCACTGCACAAACGTAAGTGAATAAGGTTAATTACTGCTTAATGTGAGGAGAGCAGCAGTAACTGCCATTTTAAAAATGTTTTATTTACTTATTTGCATTTACCTATATGCTCTCAATTGAACTTTCCCCACTCTAACAGTTTGATGGGAAGTTTCCTACCAAGTTGGGAGTCTGACTTTCATCATGCAAAGGAATGAGAGTTAAAGTTCAATACAGATGACACTACTTCATGCAGACCAAATCTCAAAGAACTAACTACAAAACCTCAACTGTACATTACCTGAACCATGCTAAATCAGGGGACAGAATGGTACCTTTTTTGCCAAGTCTCACCCCCTCCCTGCGTGGCCCCATTGTATCTATTCTTCCAACAGACAGAACCAAAACATGTTCTGCTACCAAACTAGGAAGACAGTGTACAAATTGCAACTTAAAATGGGTCTCTAAACTGCTATTAAAAGAGAAATTGGTAGACAGGGAATGTATTCTTAATTTTATTTACCAGTATATAGTACTGTTTCTGTGGACTAATCATTTTGGAAGGAAGCTACTTGCCTCTGACCTGCGTTAGACAAACCCAATGAAAGGTAAAGCAGAAGGTAAGATTGGAGAGGGGGTACAGCAAAAGAAAAATCACCTCTCAGAAAGTCATCCCACATTAATTTTTTTCCACTGCTGGAAGCTACTATAATCTGTCTCCATCCTATCTTCAGCTGCCCCACCTGGGCACAGTGAAACAACACATTGAACTAAGATGCTTTTCCACTGGGAGAAAATACAGGCACATGCTAATTTACTTGATTGTTAATACAGCATGCAGATGTGTTTTCCTTTTTCCATGTTAACCCCATTAAAAAATAATGAGCTCTGTCACTGCAGTATCAGGGGAGAAAACCAAGGTTAGTTATTGGCAACAACTGTGGTCAAATAGATTTCCTCATCTAGATCTCTAATCAAGATGCCTGTGAACTTGCTCCTGCACAACTTTCAAGCAAGGTTGCTCAGATACACACACCCCCACAACTGGGGTGAGGCACAACTGCATCTCCCCATAACTTTTACCACTGATTTTGGTGGCTATTACCTCCTGCAAAATCTTCCACCACAGGAAGTCGAGGACTCACGCTAGCCTGCAAACTTAAGTCACCACTGTGTCTAGGGAATGTTGGCGTGGGGTGAGAGGTGTGACTATCTGATGGAGAGTGAAGTTCAGTGCATTGCAGGATGGCGTCGCCGACTTAGCTTTGGGTTACACATGCTTTGGGAATAGAGCATCTTAATCTTTTAGATCAAAGTTTACTCTTAACACTGCAAAATCATTGATGCCAACTGCTGTGCAGAATTTAGTTTTCAAGCAGATCATAGACAGAATACCTCTACTATTGAGCACCACCAGATTAACATGATATCATTACATACAGTATATTAATCAGCAAGCTGGATAATGTTCTCAGCAGATGTCAAAGATTTAATTTTACATGGAGAATCTGTATCTCCTGAAGAGAGAAGGTCCAATGCGTGAGATAGCAACAGAAGAATTTGCTTCTCTACTGACCATGCTGTAGATACGTAGTGTATTAGAGTTCGTCAACACCACTGTTGATAGACACCCACTCCTCCCCCTCTGTCTTCCCACTTCTCAAAAAGTTTAACTAGGCCATCTTTAGTTTGCTAGACAGATCAGACATGCATGTCAGAAGAGTTCAAAGCCATGCTATTTCATGAAATGGAGGATTTGGTTGTTTTCAGTTTCTAAGAGTAATGAATTAAACATCAAGGTAACTGTGCATCTGCATTGTAACAAATGCAACAAGGTTCTACCTCTATTAGACTCAACAGAAAGACTTGTGTGCTGATAAATAAAAAGGGATAATCTAGAAAGTTTGTTTTTCAAGTTACTCAGTGCTTCTAGTTGTCCAAGAAGTAGGTATTTTAAAAACCTATCTTGATCAATTATATTGCTTGCTTCCATGTTCAACGATTCATTTTACATATAGACACGAGTGTGCTAGCACTCAAATCAAGAGTTTTTAAAACCCCGCCTTTAGATTTTGTTTTTAAAAAATCACAGGCTGATGGACCTACATTTATACACAGCATTAGGTTTTTCACTGTGCTAAATGAAATTGTTTAATATTTAGTTTAATAATATTAATGAGACCAGACACAAAGCAGGTTATTTGCGGAGGCTCATTTCCACTAAGTATAGTTCAATAACTATGCGTAAGTCTCTCTCTGGTGAAGCATCTTGCACCAAAATTTGACCTTAGAACCACTAATTAAAGATACTAATTAATGCATGGCTGGAAATCACTAAGACAAAAATGGGAGGATAAAATAATCATTTCTACACAAGTCATGATAAAAAGTCAGAACTCCTGTTACAGAACCAAATGAACCCTAGTCTGAAAAGAAACATCAGTGGTTCACCTTGGCATTTATCAGCAGGATGCCATTAAGCAGCAACCTTCTATTCTTACACTGGCATTGGCTCTTAAATGTCTGCATTTTGTATACTAAACTCCCACAGAACATTCCCACTGTTAAAGAGTGTTCTTTTCATGGAACAATATTAAAATTGCATGGACTCCGCCAACAGACACACCAGTTAATGCCAGCCCCATTGTGTTTTTACACTGACCTTTAAATTCCAAATTCATTAGTACAGTATCTAAAACTTCTGAAGAACTTTAAAACATAAAATTTTAATATCACTGTAGAATGTTAAAGCAAATACCTTGTCCAATTAAGAAGAGGGATAAACTAAGGCAAACCTACTTCCAAGCTTGATCGGAACGCCATCAGAAGCAGCTCTTAAGATGGAGAGTTGCCCTGTAGAGGTCAATGGGACTAACCAGATACCCAAGTACTTGGCTAGATCACAGCTCCTTATTTGCACTTAGAAACATAGAGTGTTCTGTCTTCAGCAAAAGTACCTCAATTGCATAAACTCAAAAATGTTTAGAAACTACTATTCAGCCAAACGTACTGAATATACTGACGTGCTATTATTATTTTTAAAAAGCTTAATTTTTATAGTTATTGTAGTGATTTTTTTTAATGGAGACTCAATGATTTGGAGTGTTTCTACAGGTTACATTAGCCATATATTCCTATATATGCATGCACATTTAAACACACACACATAGAAATTTCAACTTGACAAACCCATGTATGCTGCTCTAGAAAAGAGAATAGCAAATCTGGATTTAAGTCCACATGTAGCCAATGCAATTGGTGGACCCATGGTTAGGGGCACCTTTGGAATCACACTGAAATCACCGTTAGTTGAGTGGGCGTGGGCTATACTGGTCTGACAACACTTGAAGTGCTGACCTGGTAGAGGGGGTGTACAGAGGTTGGGGGTATGACACTACATGCGTGAGTGAGTGATGTAGAAATGATACCTCTCACTGTGAATGTTCTGGCATCCACTTTAACATAGTGCGGCACTTCAGCTTGCAGTTTGTGTCTGCACAAACTTTTGGCATGTTCTGACATGTCCTGGGCAGTCTTCTACAGCTCCATATACAGATAAAATCAATAAAGTCCTTGTAAGGCTATATCGGCCAATGTCCTTGCACAAGCCTGAAAGGGCAGCTCCCTAATACAATCTATTGGCCATGGGCACCTCCCTGACTTGAGATGCAGAGTCTATTCACACCGCTCAAGCAGCTAAGATTTTAATCGACATTCTCAACATCCTCTCCTTCCCTTTTCATTGCCCTAAACTATTCTGTACTTTATAAGAGACCCTTACTTTGTAGAGTGCCTCAGAACCATCTTGGCTACCTAGAATGGTCTGCGTTGCTGGTTCTCCTGGACAGGGAAAGATCTGAATTCAGTGTCCCCATTCCAGTCCCTAAGCAATAAAAGCCTGGTGTCCCAATCCTGAGTGTGGTGTCCACCTCGTTCGTCACGTGTGTACTGCAGCAACCCTTAAACCCCTCAATGCAAGAGACTACATTTATGTTGGGGTACAACAGCCAAAGCTATTGGCCAGGCATTGCCTAATCAGTACACTGAAGTAAGAGAGCAAGTTTGGCTTCCTTTGCTTAACACCTTAACCAACACAAACACCATGCTCACCTGGATGAATGAGTATTGCACCCACTATCTCATGTTTATTTGGAAATTCTCTTTTCACTAGCACACTGAAAATATTTAGCAAAAACACCCATCTACCCATTTCAAGTTTGAGAGTTTATGTTCTGAAAGAGATTATATGTTGTATGCATGTGTGCAAACCTATCACTACAGCGCAGGATTCCTAAACAAGGACCGGAACAATTAACTTGCTGCCTAGCTTGCATTTCAACATTAATAAAGGCCTTTGCTTTTTTAGATAATACTTGCAAAGTATTTAAAAGGTGTGTTATGAAAAAAGCATTCTAATAAAATAACCTTTCCGTCAACCTGGAAGACTGACTTCAGTGGTTTAATTCTAGCCTCAGAGGACAGTCTGATCAGTGGTACTGGGGATTATGTATAAAAGTGAACGTCTGAACAGTTCACTGGAACTAATACCATTTATATTAGTTGATAAAAAGTAACATTATATACCCATCTAGTTTATTTTGTGGTGCCAAACTGGTTTACCGATTCATTAAAACAGCTTACCACAAGAAGTCTTTGTCATTTACAAGTCTAAAATAAAGTCTGGAATCAAATATGTAAATATTGAAACAAAATAATTAGATCAAACTTAAACTATTTAAGTCATATCTCCAGAAAAGAAATCTATTGGTAAGTAACATACAGGTTTCAGGGCAGTACAATAGACCAGATAGATAAATGTCAGTTACATAAGCAAACTTATCCAATACGTGGAACAGAAGAGGTCTACAGGTCCATTAACAAAGTTGCAAACTTTAAGATCATAATTCAAGTGTTAAGTCATAAATGGTATAAACAAACCAGAACAAGCCAGCCAGTTGCCTCTTTGGAACCATATTCGACTTGGTATAAACTAGTGCTAAGCTAGATGCCCTTCCTCTCTACAAAGTTAGAAGGAATATGTAAGGAACAAATGTAAATTCCATTCTTAAGCTTTGTGTAAGCAGAGTGGAGAGGCAATATATTTCTCCTGGGTGTGTATCAGACTAAAAAGGTACAGTTCATTGTTCATAGTTAAGAAAAAACAATTACCAAAAAATGTATCGATAAAAGTTTAATGTCCGCTTACTTACAAAAATGAAAAAATATTTTTAAACATACACCATACAGTTGAGCATTCTGACCCTACTGACTATTAACTACAGGAAGGCATTTAGAGAAGGGATGGTTGTGACAAAAACAAAAAGCTGACTTTAGAGATGTCTGCTGCTTAAAAAAAAACCGCAGGAAACTAGATGCTTGGCCTAGTTCTTAAAGCTAATTACAAAATCCTGTTTCATACTGGTCCAGATGTCTTGACAGTTGTTTCTTCTAACAGAACTGTCAAAAGAAAAGAAATATTTTATCAGATATCTGCATACAGCTTATTTCTAGTTCTTTGTACAAACAAAACTAATGAAGGCACTGTGCTCCACGATGCGATAGCAACGAGTCTGAACATTTGCTTACATCCTAAACCAGCTTTTCTTCTTTCAAGCAATGGCTACTGGAACTGAAAAACTCTCTCCCACCCCCCACCCCCATTGACCCTCAGGAAGTAAAGGTTGAAGGAATTAGAATGAAAAAGTGATTCTCTTTACTTACTCTACAATGGCTGCCTGAGATGAATTAGAAAAAAAATATAAACTTTCCCACCCTAATTTCGATATTTTTTTTCACCATTAATGATGCTGTATCCTCAGGAAGCAATGGAATTTAGGGAGAGAATAAGGACAATGGAAGAAATATATCTGAAAAATTCTTATTACTAAGGGGTGCACACCCATACAGAATACAGAGCGGTCCCCAGTACACCCACAAGAAATTTCTAGTGCCATTGTTTAGATTTGACCAGAATACCCAGCTTGTATCAACAATTTTAAAAAGAAAGGGAAAAAAAAAAAGGATTAAAGAAGGTGATATTCTGGGGATTTTTCCAAAATATTTTTGAAGTATTCAGTGCAATTTCCATTTCATATGGACTTTTAAAAAACCCTTCCTTGCTTCTCTCCCCAATTTCTCCTACTTACACGATGAGATGTTCATGGTCTTCCCTTGTGTAAGTAAATAGAAACCAAGACAAGGGGTGTTTTTAGACAAGTGACTCCCCACCATCATAAATGTTGCCAGGACACATTGGCACCTTATGTGGCCCTGCAATATATAGGTGCTTGTCTAAAAACACCCAAAGTGTGCGCATGTGTGTGTGGTAGTGGGGAGAGGTTTAGGAGAAGCAAGTTTCCTTTGAGGGATAGGTAAATAGAGCTTTCGCATCTCTATAATCCTTGCAGTGTGGCTATTCCTAATCCCGATCCACCACACACCAGTTCCATTTTAAACGCCATAAGCAATACCAATGAAGAGAAGCCCTAAAAAGAAAGTGCTTACACCCAAAGGACAGTACAGAAAAATAGAAGCGCAACTATACTTTCCTTTATGCTAACCCTCCATGATAAATGAAATGCCATGCACCAGCCAAGGATCCATCCCTTATCCACATCTCCGTGCCCTCACCCTAAGCTCATTCTTGTGGGAAGGGACTGGCTCCACAGGCCAGACCGAGGAATTGGAAAGGGGCCAAATAACATTTGTGGGTCAGATTTGGCCCATAGGCCACATGTTCCCCCACCTCCAAATATAAAGCAATACAGATGCTAATATAATGAAAGTAGGTTACTGAACAGGTCAATAACAGTAAAGAGAAAGATTCCTATTCTCTAAATTATTTTAAGTGCTAAGTATCTGGTAGCATTAACACCTACTGATTTCTCAACTCACATTGAGAAGGATGTTAAACCAGATGGCAGCCCACACCAGGTGGGTGTCCAACTGCTTGTTCATTAGGTGTTTGCCCTCACTAGCTCACCCACCAGACATGCAGCCCCCACTCCAGCAAGGTCCTGCTCCCCAGCAGGGTCCTGGAGCACATGTAGCCCACCATGTGGGCAAATGTGGACAACGTGCACCCACATGTCCACATCCCGTCAATTAGGTTGTGTGCAGCCTCATGCGTGTACAGGTCTGCCAGCACCAAAGAGCTACAGGTTAAAAGTCTCAAAAGTTCCAAGGAGCAACCAATTCTGGCCCATCTCCACTCTTGCTCTCACTGGCACACATGTGAGGTCTGCCTTAAATGCCCACTGCACCATTTTCAAACATGTATACTCCCAGCTCTTCCTAGTTGGCAGTACATGCCTGGTGCTTGCTTCTTCCCAGCCATAGCATTTGCAAGTCGTTATGGAGGAGGATTACCATCTTTGGGGTCATGGCTCAAACCAACAGCCAGGCAACAAGCAGCACCACTACAACCACCGTGCAGTCACGCCATTAAACTTGATGGCGACACGGGTCGCTGTCACCCTACTGAGCCGCCCGCCAATGCTGTATTCCCTGAACCGATCAAGAGACCAAAACCTTCTTCACTTTACAGCTGGAGCAGAAGGTCCGATATTCCCTGGTGAAGTGCTACAGGAACGACGTGGTGTTCCAAAAGATCTAGGTCCAAATGGCTCGGACCAACAGGTCTACACCTGGGACATAAACCACTGCAGTAGTGAGTGAAGGATTTGAGGTGCACATACAAAGAGATCTGGGACAATAACTTTGCCTCCAGCCACGAGAGGCAAACATCGCCATACTATGAGCTCCTTGACTGGTTCCCTCTGTGCGGATGGAGCCACTGTTGCATCCTCCCTGTACTTTTGCGCCTTCATCAGGAACCAAAAGTGGGGGGATATGGCTCCCCCACTGCCCGCTCCCGCTGCCCCTCCATGCCTGTCCCTACCCCAGAGATAGCACAGCTGGATGGACACGGACACCATGACTCTCATGGCGTATCCCCCCTCAAGTTTGAGAGCTAGCCCTTGTTCACAGAGCCACCCAAAGTTCTGGTCAAGGACATGGAGGCCCAGGATGCCACCTTTGTAGAGGTGGCAGTGGAGGTGAAGGAGAATGGTAATTTAATGTACCGGGGGTGGGTGGGTGTTTGCACTTACACAGCTGCAGGATAAAGGTTTATTTTTATCTAATTAGGTTTATTGTTTACTGTGTTGACAGGTGGCCAGGAGAACGTGGAAGAGCAACAGGAAAACTGCCAGGAAACAGCTATGGGTGGGAAAGCACCATGGTGGACCCGTGGGCTCGTAGGGGGAGCCAAAAATGGTAGCCAGGGGAAGGCAGAATGGCACAAATGGTGATGGTTTATTTCTGTATGTTCTTCAATCCTCTATAGTGATCACAGGAGGAGAACTGAGTGGCACTGGGATCACACTGAAGCAACTGCTCCAGCAGCCACATAGGCCAAGTACTCATTCCTGCTTCCCTTCAGGAGGGCAGAGGACTGAAAATTGGGAGGGCAGAGGCCTGAAACACCGGGCCAGGAAGGTGGGAGGGAAGGTCTGAACTAATTGTTTTTCTTGTTGCCTTGCTACAGGTCTGCCAGCGTAACAGATGCAGACAGAACCTCCTGTCACAAGCACCCAGTGGAACCAGGACCTGTGGGTCTGCAACCGGCAGCACAGTGAGGATTTTACAAGAGAGCTACTTGAGACCACCACTCAGTGGGCAGATGAGACCCACAAATGTCGTTAAACATTTTTAACAACATGGCGAGGAAGCATAGGCAGCTGGTGTAAGAGAATGCTGCAGAATACAAGGCCTTTGCTGCCGAGGCCCACCCAGACTGCTGGGGGGAGGAGAGGCACTGAGCCCACTTCTAGCAGCAATTTGAGCAGTCAGAACATTATGAAGGCAGCAAGCAAGGAGAAGATGAATGAGATGTGGGCATGGACACAAAACAGCCTATCCCAGTTCATTCAGTTCCAGCGCTCCCTGCTCAAGCATGCTGCTGATGCGACTGCAAACATTGCTGCTCAGGGGCAGGCACCATTTCCTAACCTTCGGCTGTTCATGCCCACTTACGTGGAACCCAATCACCAGCCCTTGTTCCCCCAGCACTCCACACTCTCGAGAAAGCACCCAAGCACTCTCTGCCTTGCACTCATGCTAGAGAACAGTTCCTGGGCCAAGAGCACCTCCCCCACCCCACCACTCATTTCCATAAATACTCCTCCACAGCCAGATCCACAGGAAAATGATCATTAAAATGTCTCCCCACCAGTCCACAACCCAAGCGAGCGCACCAAGCTGCCCCCAAATGGAGCAGGCGGGGGAAAAGTTTTAATTTTATTTGAATAAAGTTTTTTAATTTGTTGTAATCCATGCTTTCCATACTACTTCTGGGGAAGGAGGAAAGTTGGGAGGGGACATGGAGAATGGTGGTTTGACACAGCAATAAGCCGCTTTGGAGGCTGAAGGTCGGAAGGCAAGGGGGCTGGAGGAGGTGCAGGGAAGGGGAGAGAAGCCACTTTGGGGACTGGAAGGAAAAGAAAGGGGAGGTAGGGGGAATCAACTGGCCATGCACTTGCGCTTGAGAGGGGACCCCATAGTAGCCCAATGGGGAAGAGCCAGGGTGCAAGGGGAACTACTATGGGAAAGCCATAGGCAAAGGTTGGGTACTGGCCATTCCTAGACCTGCTAGCTGCATGTCTGTACCCCTGCATCTACTATTGCCATCCCCAGACCTGCTAGCCTATGAATACGAATAGGAAATGCAGAGATTCAGGCCTGCAGTCAGCTCATCTACAAATAGGGAACACACAGGGAAAGGCTGGCAGGCAGGAAATAGCACTGGGGGAGGAGAGTAAGTATGCCATCCTGGTGCAGGGAAGTGGGGAAGCCAGATGGGCCAGAGGAACACACAGTGACACACACAAAACATCTTAAGAGGATTTATTGACATTACAAAAAGTTCACTGATGCTTAAACCATCAGTGGGCTAGCATTGCAGTTGATCTCCTGGCACAAGGCATCCCGAATTTCTCCAGCTATATGCAGTTCCACTTAGTTTAGGTGGTCCTGGAATGGGGCACTGGCTCGCCAGAGCTAACTGGCAGGGGGTGGGTTCTCTAACGCGGCTCCGCCAGTCTCACAGATGTCATGGAGAACACAGGCGACAGCTGTTAGCAGTGGAGTGGTCTCTAGCTAGAAATCAATCCTAGCAGCTACTGATCTCCAGCGCTGCTTTAATAGTCCCAAAGCCCTCTCCAAAACAGAGTGGGTGAAACTGATCTGCCAGTTAAAGTACCTGTGCCCCGTGGCGTGGGCAACACTGTAGGCCTTCATAAGCCAGGGCTTCATGGGGTAAGGCAGGGGTCCAGGAGAACAGCAGGTCTCATGAGTACCCCTTCAATGTATGTCCAAAGTCTCTGGTGTACATGTGGCCAAAGAAGGGGAAATCGATGGAAGACACAAGCATTGTGGTTCTTCCTGGAAAACCTGGCCATCACATCCATGAACCAGGCACGGTGGTCCACTACGACTTGGAGAACCACAGAGAAAAATCCCTTCTGGAACAAGTAGAACCCCTCTCACCGAAAGCCCTCCATTACCTCCGCGGGGTTAGCCAACTGCACCACCTGGTCCAGCAGCACTTCCACAATCACTGTGCAAACCTCCACTAGCATGGTGCCCACCGTGGATGTTCCAATGCCAAATTGCTGGGCGACAGAGAGCAGGAGTCTGGAGTGGTAAGCTTCCAGATGGCGATGGCAAGGCACTTCTCCATGGGGGTGGGTGACCACATCACCGTGCTCTATTTCTCTAGTCGTGATCTCAGGTATCTGTAGGGCGAGGCAACGGGGCATCCTGAAATTTGCAACCCACTCAATGTTCCCCCATGAAGATAGCACGTTCTCCCACCAATCTGTGCTTTTCTCCTTCACCCAGATCAGCCTCTCGGTAGGTAAAGCCCTGCACATGGTGGCGATTGAAGCTGTATATCCCGACAGGTACCTCTCTGTGTGCATCAGCTGCCCTTGCACGACTTCAATCCTCCCCAGCATGGTCTGTTGTTGCTGGAGGTAGGCAAGTGCACAGTGCTGAAGCAGGAGCTGCCTCCACCCCACTATCCCGGCCACAGATCAAACAAGAGCCCTTCTATGCCTTGACATCACATTGCACCAATGACAGAAGGCTTGGATCTGTTGGATCGCTTGCAGGTTCTGCTCAGCAGCACTAAGGAAGGCCTGGAGTGCAATAACGAGCACAAGGAAGTTCTCAGCATTCATCTCCCATGTCTGTGAACGCTGCAGACCACACACCAAATGTTATGAACAGCTTACAGAGCTGGGTGGCTATCTAGCTAGGCTGCACGTCACACATGAACAGCTATTGGCCATGTGTCCTTACAGGACTGGCTGCATGCCAAGCAAGAGCTGCTATTGGCTGTTATTGGTTGGAGTACAGCTATTGGTTAAAAAGGTTTTTGTAAAGCCTATGCTGTGTGCGCGCGCGTTGGTGCACCAGTACTGCCAACCCAGGTGGCTACTAACCTGCCGTATGCAGTTTTTTAATTGGTGGGGAACTACTGAATGTTAAGAAATGGGCAGGTGGGGAGATCTGCAAGGCAGTGATGGTCACTGTGCTTGGAATATGTGGGAGCAGAGCTGCCCATTGGTTAAAAGTAACTTGTATAGTTGCTTATCTTTTGAAAGAAACAGTTTTTGCTTGCAACGAGCACGAGGGATCATAATGCCATAGAAAGTTATTTTGCCTAGGAAAGCCAAATAGCTTTGGCTTTTGTCTGTGCGTGCAGTGGTCACATGGGGCCCAAAGAAGTTTATTTATTCAGACTTCTACCCCGCCCTTTTCCTAAGGTCTAGTTAGAGGGCGATGAATACCCTGGCCTTTCCTGACATTTGGGTGAGGCCTGGTGTACAGAAAGGACTGTCAGATCCATTCTCTGACACAGTCTGTGTGTTCATAGGGTGGCACATGCACACAGTGGGATTCTACGTGTTCATGATGGAGTGCAGACACTGTGGAACCTGGTTGCAGTTCCAAGTTCAGCAGAATGAAAGAGTGGGACACAACAAGAATAGATGAGAGAATGGGATGCGACTGAAATCATTACTTTTCTGGATGTCTGTGCACTATCAGAAGTAGGGCAGTCACTAAGAGAGGCTGGATCGTCCCTGCCGTTTTTTCTCATCACTGCCCTGATGACAGTGAGAGGATAATCAGATGACAGATTAATTTCTTTGGGGTTACAAGTGACTCGAGGTACAGGGAATGTGAACCGACCGAAGGAGAGCTTGTTGCCTTATACAAGGTTTGGACACTTATTTATTTATTTTATAGATTTTTTACCCCGCCCCTCCTGCCATGCAGCTCGGGGCGGCTTCCAAACATTACACATAACATTAAACAAACACTTGGAGAAGAAGCAGTGCACCCTCCTGAATAAGGATGTTTTCTGCCTCAACTGTATGGTAATGCAGAAGAAGATAGAGAAAGAGTATAAGAGACGCATGTTTGACTGGAGGGGGGTTTACGCAAACCGAGAGAGATTTCCAACACCAGAGCAAGCAAGACCCCAATAAAACTATGTGCTGCTACCTGCCAGTATATTGCTGTGAGCTGTAGATGGAAGAAACCAGGTGGCGACAACATGCAAGGATAGGGGAGAACGCCTGCCCATATATTAGACTTGTCACACTAAACCTGTGAGTGGGGGCTGCCCAAACACACAAGAAATACACACAGGGGGCCGGCCACTTATTAGGTTCAACACACTAAGCACCTGAGTGGGGGATGCACAGACTCTCCAGCAGGCTAGTCTCGTTTTTCAACACCCAGAAGTTAATAGCAATTCAAGCAGGTGGTTTCCTTTAAGAAGAAAATTGCACAATAGGACAATCTACTATAGAGCATATTGGAGAGATCAGAAGTCTTACCTTCCATCTGTTTCCACATTCATTACACACAACAAATGTTGTCATAGGTTCATCAGCACTGCGGGTTTGAACCTAAAGTAAATAGGAAAATGGAGAAAACAACTAGTATCAGCATAATCTGTTCAGTTATTTTACTTCTATTCAGTAAGAAGCTCTTATTCTGCTCTAAAATAAAAAGTTTTAGCAGTAATTTGAAGAATTGCTGCATGAAGCATAAGTTGTGTAGTTTGGAACAATTACCATCAACAAGTCCCATTTTAAGAAGGCCAAGTATGTTTTGCTTTCCATTTGAAAGGTCTAAAAAAGTTTAAGAATGCAGATTTGCAAATACAAGTCAAAATATCCAACCCACAATACAATCATACCCTCAGCATGAGAAATATTTTAACTTGTCAGATTTCTTAAGTCGACTGTGGATACAAAAAAAGGGCAGCCTAGACAAAGAGCTAGTAAAATAACTTACCAGACTTTTCACAAATAATATTAGTGACTATTTCATTATGCATTTCCACATAATTAGATGATAAAACCTTTAGTGTCAACAAATCGTAAGGCAACTTGCTTTGGTTGCTTTAAATATTTCAAGGAGTCTTAAAATATGAAAAGGATTTTTGTTTTTCAAAGGAGTGGCAACTGATTATTCTACAAAGATGGATTAATGAGGAAATGGCCAAAAGCATCAATATTCAAACAGGTTTTTCCTGAAACCATTTACATAAAAGTAGCTTAGATCCTACAAGCATATCTAATTCAAACCTATGTTCTGCACCTTTACTGAATTCGATGTGGGTCTAATTTTAAAAGTTCTTTTCCTACAATGCTCCCATATACATTAGTGGGTGGGAATTAATGGTTTCACATACAGTGGGGTTGTCAAACAGGCCCCATATAAATAAATAAATAAATAAATCATATTAACATTTAGAGCATTTTTGTACAAGTAATCTTTCCCCCTACCTAGTCGGTTCAAATGAAGTATTAACACCAACCTCCTATACAGTATAATTACATGAAAAGGAGAACTGGTCACCTACCTTGGTGAATTCCTTTCTCCTGTGTCTCCGGATAATCCTCCGCATGGGTAGCTCTGCGGATGGCTGCCGGGAGGCAGAAGAAGAAATTGCTCTTTGCGCATGTGTGCAGAGCTATCCTGCTTGATCCCTCAGTCCATGTCATAGCCGAGGTCAGCAACACTAAATAAACTTGGAAACTTGTCACTAACGTAACTCAGAACTTGTAAAGAACCCTACTCAGATATCTGAGATACACAGACCGTCAGTGGGTAATTTTTGTCTGACCCCATCTAGGTCTATCTCCCAAAACCTAACTTCTGCTAACTAAAAAACTAAGTGCTGCTCTTTTGGCAAGGTGGGCTGGAGGATTATCCGGAGACAGAGGAAAAAGGAATTCACCAAGGCAGGTGACCAATTCTCCTTTCTCCCTCTGTCTCCGGGCTAATCCTCCGCACGGGATATACCTGAGCCCTTAAGATACCTTCAGGGTGGGAGCCAGCAGCGCTTGGAGCTTCCAGCACCACCTGCAACACCCTTTTGACTTAAATATCTGCAGCTTGTAATGTTTTACAAACGTGTGCAGAGAGGACCAAGTGGCCGCTCTGCAAATCTCCTCATAGGAGGCTCTTTGTTTAAAAGCATATGAAACAGCTGCCCCTCTTACGGAGTGTGCCCAAATCTGAAGGGGCGGTACCCTGTGTTTTGCATTATAGGCCTCTATGATGCACTGCTTCACCCACTTGGAAATCAAAGTTTTAGAAGCCTTAGAACCGGCCTGCCCTGGTCTGATGTTAATAAACAGAGCTGTGGAGGCTCTGATTCCCTGTGTTCTGGTCAAATATACTTTTAATGCCCTTCTGACATTCAAGGTATGCCAGGCTCTCTCCTTAGGGTGAGACGGTTTAGGGCAAAAGGAGGGTAAGATGATTTCCTGTGACCTATGGAATAGGGAGTTAATCTTAGGTAGGAACGCCTGGTCTACAAGTGTCACTGATTGGTCCTGAAAAATACAAAAATTGTCTTCCATAGAAAGGGCCCCTAACTCTGAGACTCTCCTAGCTGATGTGACAGCGACCAGGAATACCACCTTCAAAGTTAGCATGTATAGAGATACGTGCTTTAGTGGTTCAAACGCCTAGTTAAGGCGTCCAAGACTAGAGAGAGACTTCACGAGGGGCACCTGTGGACTACAGGTGGAGAATTTGACCTAGCCGCCCTAAAAACTGCCTCATGTTTGTGGGAGGAAACTCTTTTATTTAACACTGTTCGAAGCACTGAATCTATTGCTGCAGATTGTCTCGCTAGCGGTTGGGTTTTAAACCCTTTTCTAGACCTTCTTGCAGGAATTGTAAGATGATATGGATTTCTGCAGAACAGGGATCATGACCTCTTTGGGTTGCCCATAGGGTGAAGGTTTTCCGGGTCGCTCCGTATGCCCTTCTGGTGGATGGGCACTTGGATTGCTGCAGGGTTGCCAACACTGCTTCTGAGTAGCCTCTTTTTCTCAAAGCCAAGTGTTCAAGAGTCAAGCTGTCAATCTCAGCACCTGCAAATTCTTGTAAATTAGAGGGCCCTGGAGTAATAGGTCCGGTCTCACTGGTAATCTCATGTGGGTGGTGCTGAGTTCTATTAGGTCCAAGAACCATGGTCTCCTTGGCCACCATGGTGTTATCAGGAGAAGGAGTGCTCGTTCCTTGATGAGTTTCGTCACCGTCCTCGTGATTAACGGAAATGGGGGGAACGTGTAAAGTAGTCCTGATGGTCATGTCTGGTTCAGTGCATCTGTTGCGATCTCCGCTCCACAGGGAGTTCTGGACATGAATTTTGGAACTTGTGCGTTGTTTTTGTTGGCGAAAAGGTCCACCTCTGGGCAGCCGAAGGTCCTCGTCAGGTCCCTGAACACCTCCCTGTGTAAGGTCCACTCATGGGGGTCCAGAGCTGTCCGACTGAGCCAGTCTGCCTGTGTGTTTTCCTGACCCCTGATATGTAAGGCCTTGAGGGATAGAAGCTTCTTCTGTGCCCAAGTAAACAGCCTGACTGCCTCTCTGTGCAGTTCTGGAGCTCTGGATCTGCCCTGATGGTTTATGTAGGCTTTTGCTGTCACGTTGTCCATGTAAACTAACATGTGTTTGTTGAGAAGTCTCTGAGAAAGTTGTTGCAGGGCAAGCCTGATCGCCTTCACAGCTCTAAAAAATTGATGGGGTGTGTTTTGTCCCTCTCGTTCCATAAGCCCTGCACTGCTGATGTTCCGGAGTGGGCCCCCCACCTTGATAGGCTTGCGTCTTCTGTTAGGATCTCCAGGTTGGTTTCTGCCAGGAGTGTCCCTCTGGTGAACGTTTCTGGTCTTAGCCACCAGGACATGGAGCGTGCAAATCCTGGAGGAATTTTTACCCAAGGATTGGCGCCTCTTGTCAGCTCTAGCTGCATGGGTCGAAGCAGCTGCTGCAAGGGCGTCAGGTGTAATCGACCCCACTGAATCTGTCTTGTGCATGACACCAGCAGGCCTAGGAGTTGAGCTAGAGACTTGACCCGTGCTCTTTTCAGGCGGAATAGAAGTTGAATCAGTGTCTTTATTTTCTGCTGCCTGGGAGGAGGGATGAAGGCGACGCCTAAGGCTGTATCCAGAATTAGTCCAAGGTGCTCCAATCTGTGTGTTGGAGACAGAGAACTCTTCTCTCGGTTGATTAGGAATCCATGAGCGCTGAGGTATGTCATAGTCCTGTCCAGGTACCGCAGAATCTTGTTGTGTGAATGAGCTCTGATCAGGAGGTCGTCCAGATAAGGGTATAGATGGATACCCTCCTGTCTGAGATTCACTACAAGGGGAACCAAGTATCTTTGTGAACGTCCTGGGAGCAGAGGATAGGCCGAATGGTAGGGATCTGAACTGGTAATGTTTGCTTTGGTAACAAAACCGGAGCCATTTTCTGTGGGGTTGCCAGATGGGGACATGCACTTTTGAGGGTTTACTGCCCTGTTCAGCTGCTTGAGATCAAACACTGCTCTCCAAGACCCTGTGTTCTTCAGAACTAAGAAAATTATAGAATACAGGCCCTGGCCTGTCTGCTCCGGAGGGACTGGTTCTATTGCCTTGATGGTCAGAAGCCTCCGGATCTCCCCTGTCATTGCTCTGTGTTTTTCTTCCCAATATTCTGAGAATAGTTGTAGCCTGCCCCCTACTTCCGGAATCCCTATATAGTCATGCATCCTGCTTGTGCATGTTGGGATTGTGATTCTTTTGCTTTTGTCTATTGAATCTGGGGGGCTGCTTGTTGTTCCTGCTACGAAAGGAAAAATTCCCCTGGGGTTCCCTCGATTGCCCCTGGAATTTTCTGAAGGGCAGAAATCCCTCTTTTGGCCTGTATGGTGGGTTGCAAAATTTGTGTCCCTACTTGTTGTAGGTTCTTGCTCTTTGATTTATCATTCACATCGGCCAGAACTTTGTCCAGGCATAGGCCCCTTAAGCTTTAGACCTTTATAAGGGGCTGAGACTAGCAGGTTTTTTGCCGTGACGTCCCCCTGCCAGGATCTGAGCCACAGTCTCCTTCTGGCTGCTACGTTGCTAGCTAGAGCTCTTGCAGCCCAGCCTATGGCATCTGTAGTGGCGTCAGCCAAGAATGCCGTGGCTAGAGAGATTCGAGAGGATATGACCTGTGCTCTCTTTTCAGAAATGTTTGGGTCTTGGGCCTCCTGCATCCATGACATTCTAGCCACTTTGGAAGATATGATGTTAACTCTTAGAGAAGAGGCAGACAAGTCTAGGCCTCTGCGTAAAGAGGCATCTAAGGCCCTGTCTGTGGGATCCCTAGGATAACAGTCCCACTCTGTGGGGAACACGGTCTGCCGAGCTAGAGACACTGCCGCGGCGTCTATTTTGGGTTCCTAAAGATAGGCTCTTTCTTCCTAGTGAAAGAGTACAGCGAGGACTCGGTCTTGTTCATCCTAATAGTTTTATCTGGATGTTTCCAGTCCTGTATGACTAGCTTTTCAAAAACTATCTAGGGGAACCCCCGATTCCTTGCCATGCAGGGAAGGAATATAATCCCTCTGTTCCTCCTCCTGAGAGTCGGAGGAGTCCTCTTTACTCGGTCTCTCTGTTAATTGTAGGGTCTTTGCTACTTGAGCCAGAAATTGTTCCCTATAACCTAATGGGAACTGCTTGTCACCTTCTCGTGGCTCATGGGGAGTTTCCTGGGAAGTTGCTCCCTCCAAGTCCACCCATTCCTGTTCCGATTCTATGTCAAAGGCTGAGAAGATTTGTCCCTCCTCTGCTTCTCTGTGTTTATTTGGTTGAGACTCAGAAGTACTCTCATCAGAGGAGCTACAAGACTCCAATAGTTTGGGTCTGGCTCCCCCTTGTGGGCCTTTCCGCCTACTGCTGCCCACCCTCTGAGGAGCTTTTTCCGCTCTAGCCTTCCTAGGCCTAGGGGTGGGGGAGGACTTGCCTTGGGGTTCCCTGGTTTGCAGCTCGCAGAGCTTGTCCAGGAATTGTAAAATTTTCCCCAGGAAGGGCATGTCAACTTGCCTGTCCTCCTGGTCGGATGCCGCTTGCTGCGCCCTCTCTTCTGAGGTTCCCTCCATTTTTGCCTGGGCGCTGCCGCTGAAGGAATGAGCCGTGGCTGGAATGGCTCCGGCAGTGCGGTGCCTTTCCGAGGCGGAGGGGGAGGCTTCCACTGCTGCCCTGTTTTTCCGTGCTCCTGTTTTCTGCTCCCCTATTCCCTGGCAATTTGTGGGGGAACTGGCTGGGCCTCCCACGTTTCCCCGGCTGGGGAGAGAACGCCACCCTTTTATGCCCCACCCGCTCACTCAACTCTCCCCCTTTTTTAAATTACCTGGCTGCGAGCACTGTTCTTTAGATTTTTTTCTTTTGATTTTCTATTTAAGTTCTTGCTTTTCTCAGTTCCCGGAGAGGAGAACTGAAGCACCCGACGGCCCGAAGGCAGAAGACGGAGTGAGGGCTCAAGCAGGATACCTCTGCACACATGCGCAAAGAGCAATTTCTTCTTCTGGCTCCCGGCGGCCATCCGCAGAGCTACCCATGCGGACGATTAGCCCGGAGACAGAGGGAGAAAGGAGTATGAAAGGGGAAAATATCTAGTATCACTAAATGGAACAGTCTAGGTGTTCTGGATCAGGTTAAATTGCATGTTGAACTTTTTTCATCTTCCAATTCATGTTGCTCAAACCACCATATGAAAATACGCAAAATATGATAGTGTATCAGTAGCAAACATCTAACACACGGAGAAAGCTTAATTTGCATTCGCTTAATAGCCAGTTACCAAGGAAAATTTCAGATTACTGTTAGTCAATGAACATTATTAAGGAGAGAAGAAGCAAGTATATTTTTTAGATTGGCAAATTAAAATAAGCTTATTTAAATGTTTTAATACAGAATCTTTTGTAAAAAATGTATATCTATTTGTAAGTAGTTAGAAAGTGAGGACACTTGCAGTCATTGTTTAACTCAGCAGTTCACTAACTTTTTGACTGCATTAACCAATTTGAGTACATAATCCTGTAACCTACACAGTTACGATAGCAAGTAGATCACATACCAATCAGGATGATGACCTCATCCACAGATAGTAAGACCTCAATTGGGGTCATGACCCACAGTTTGGCAGCCAATTTTAACTTATCTTCCCCTAGAAGAGTGCAATACTAATTCCTTTAGGCTAACTGGAATCAAGAGATATTGTAAAAGCAACTGCTAGTGTATTAGGAATTCAAAATGCTATATTGTTGCAAAGATACAAAAAAGTTGTTTTAAAACAAGACAGTCTGGTTCAATATAGGCTAACAGGAATTATTACATACCTGTGTGTAAGTACAATTCTTCTTTTTACATTTACCACATGTAAACAGATCAGTCTGAGTTCCTCCCGTTTTAGCCATTTGGTGCTCCCTGATGGCTTCTTTGGTCAGATTTTTGCGCATCTCTTTCAGTTCATCACTTGCCATTTCCTATTGTGGATAAAGAAGAGAAACTGTCTTGGCTTGATCTCTTTCAATTTCCCAAATCAATTAATTATAAATGTTATCAATAACTCACAGTATGTCAACCTACTAAATTCTGTTTAAAAAACCACACACACACACACTCCTAAAAACCACAATCAATAAGCAAGTTAACTTTAAACTTGCCAAAATTATCTCTGGAAAAACATGTCTGTCACAAACTGAAAAGCTACATGAGGACCACATAATACAGACGAAGGGTAAATCACAACACACAAGCCCTCAGAAGTATGGAAAAAAAACAAAGAAAAAGAAGAATCTCTCTAAGTCAGAACCTTGTGCGCGTAGCAGTATGGCTGGAGAGATCCCTCAAAAATTGATTTTTAATGTGTCAAGTGTTACTATGTTAGAAGCAGTGGTGGCTTCCCCCTCCCCCCAGGGAATTTGGGGCACTGCCCCCCATGCGCTGTGGGGGGACCCCCGGGGCTGCCGTTTAAAAAAAAAAAAAAAAAACCAAGCCGCCGGCACTGACAGCAGCAGCAGTCTTTCAGAGGCTGCTGCTGCTGCTAGTATCTGTCTCCCTTCTGGAACCCACACTGAGCGTCGCTCTGAGAGTGGGTCCCCGAAGGGACAAAAAGGCTGAGCTACTCAGCCGCCTAAACCGCGTTTTCTATTGAAAACAAGGTTTGGGCAGCTGAGCCCCTAGTCCACAGCATGCATAGGACTTGCTGTGGGGGGAGGGGCAAGCCTTCCATTGCGCCTAATGGACGCAATGGAACCTCTCACCTGGGTGCTTGTTGCAAGCGCCCAGGAGAGAAGCTTTGGGCCGGGCGGCTGAGGCAGGGACCAGCGCACTGCTTCCTGCCTCAGCCGCACATGGAGTCAGACAGGTACAACAGGCTAAGGCTGGTGGCGCGCTCTCAACAGCGCGCCGCCAGCTTCAGCTGCTTCCTGGACCCTGCCTTGCTGCTCTCCACCCCCAATCTGCCGTTCAGAGCAACCGGGGGGGCAGCAAGGCAGGGAACTTTTTTTTTAGGTTTTAAATTGCCCGCACGTCCTGGCTCCGGAGGAGCAGGACACGCAGTTAATTTAAAACAAGTCCCTGCCCCCACCTCTGCCTGCAGTTTGGGCCACCGGGGACCGCCGGAGCAGCAGTCAGGTAAGTGATCCCTCCCCCCACCCTGGTCCCACCTCCCGAGGGTCCCCCACGCTGCTCCCTCCCACACCCCCGAGGGTACCCCCACACTGCTCCCACCCCCCGAGGGTGGGATCTTTAGCTGTGTGTTCACAATGCTGAAAATGGAATGCTTTTAAAATCCCGAGATGTAGCGGTGAGTCTGGCGATCTTTAGTTGTGTGTTCGCAATGCTGGAAATGGGATGCTTTTAAAATCCCGAGATGTAACCGAGTCTGGTGATTCATGGTCCTTGAAATTCCCCCTCAACACACACACGCAGCAGAGGGCAAGAATATTGCTTCAGAAGGGACTTCTGAAGCAGGGATTAGGGTCCCTCCAACATACATGCAGCAAGTCCCTTCTTTCTGAAGCAGCGTTCTTAACCTCTGCTGCATGTGTGTGTGTCTTTGCTAAAACTGCTTGTAACCCTTGGAACTCCTTGCTGCTGGGTTATGCCGCCCACCGTTGCCCTGGCTCCACCCATCGTTACCCTGGCTCCACCCACCATTGCCTGCCGGCCTTATTACCCCTCCAACCTCAAGACCCACCAGCTACCCCTGGTTAGAAGAACTGCTAAAAGTTTGATTTGCATGCAGCTCTACACATGTAGCTCAACAAGATTCTGTAGGCAATTAATGGGAGAATATTAAGCTATTTAAAGTTTTCTACATAGGATACCAATAAATTCTTTTCAGCTGATCAACTGGTTGCTCCATACATTTCTGATACTTTATGTCCAAGAAAACATTCCTTACCGTAACTGATTTTATTACCCCCTAGCATCTAAATGACATTATACAATCCAGATCAAAGGCAACACTTGCCTTCTCTCTTTAGTATCTTAGCCTACTAATTCAAACTATTTTTGGTGCTAACCTATTTTTTAAAAAATATGACAGCAATCAGAGCTAAAAAGAACTCAGTGGAAAAACATCAAGGTATTCGTTTTTATAGTATATGTATCATAGTAGGCAAGGCTATTTTAATTTTCTTTCTGGTTGTGTGTTTATAAGGAAGCTCATTACTGCTCTCTCCGGAAACGAAGCAAAAGCTTTGACCCAGCTGTGATTTCATTTAATGTTCCACAAGCAGAACTAGGTTTTTTCCCAGTTCTTATATTGTCATTCTGAACCCATCTTGAAACACCAGACAGACACCCTGTTCTACTTACCTTCGAAGTTTTCCAAAGAATTTTTTAACTCATATGATTATCTTAGGGCCCGGATTATGATCAAGAACAGAATAATGGACCAAGATTCTCAAAGGCTCCATACAGAGATTAGCCTGCAGCAAATTGCCCCGGACTATCATATCATCCAGATGATGGATTGGTTTGACAGTTATCTCTATTTATGGAACCATCCCCAGCTTAGACAGGCGTATACGCTGTTTGGTCTCCAGCTTAGACAGGCGTATACGCTGTTTCGTCTCCAAATATTTCCCTCGGCCTGGACGGAAGGTCGTTATAATGGCATAAGTAGAGAGCAGAGATTGTGCCCACTATGCGATCAAAGGGCTAGTGAAAATTTGATGCATGTATTACTTTATTGCACAGCCTATACACATATTCAAAATACTCTACTGAAACCTTTCTTAAAGGACATATATGCGCTCTCGTGGCCAGATATATTGAGGAAATGGTTTTCTCTAGCAACTCAGTGGTTGCCCTACAAGTGGCAAAATTCTGTTTGGGTGCTTTGGCTGTTCGTAAAAAGTGGAGTTTGGGAGGTGATAACCTATAAGTTAATGTGGCATACGAATCAATTCATGTAGAGAACTTTGTTAACTTATGAGAAGTTTAAAACTGTGATGTAATTGGGGATATATTTAAAGTTTGTGATATTATATTTTAATTTTGTTTATGACCTTTGGTCAAACAATAAAGGTTTTATTTATTTTTATATATATATATATATATACACACACACACACACACACTCGAAGTTTTAAATACATGTTTGTTGAACACTTCACTATCATCATGTCCCTGCCCTTTCCTCCACAAAACAACAAAAAAGTGAACAGAATGGAAGGACTGCTAAATTTAAACTAGGTGCAGCAGACAAAAGATACTAGGTAAAATGGCCAGTTATCTCTCCGACTCATATTCATTCCTAAAGAAAAATTTATTCCTTTGTGCTCGAGTCAATGCCCTACCTACGAAGGTTCTTGAGGGTTGTTTTTTGGGAATTGATTATGGAGAGCGTCTTTGTCCTTTTGATATGTTAACTGCGGAATCCACCCACCATATACTCTTTGTATGTCAGCTATATGAGCCTCTTCGGGGAAAATTCTTGAAGCACATCTTTGCTAAATTCCCAGGCAGAACGGAGCAGGGGTTGCTGGAAATCGCCTTGATATTTCATCTGATACCACTTTGATGGTTGTAAAAATGTTTAAAATTGGCCATAATCTGTAGACAAAGGTTTTTGGAATTTAAAAGTTTAGGACAAACATATGTATATTGATGGGCAGTTTGGATACCTTGGGATAAAAGTGGGGAAATGGGAATGGTATTGGCCATTATCTGCATTAGCTGGACTGGACTTGGATGGAAATGAATAGATATACTGTTGGGGGGTGGGGTTCTGGGGGGGCGGTTGTATTAATCTCCCCCCTTTATTGTTTCTGGAGTGTTGATATTTTTTTGTTGATGTTGATATGAAGATGAGCTGATTTTTATTGTATATGTTGTTCAATGGCAATGGCCATTGGTTACGCCAAATAAACTTGAATTTGATTTGATTTGACAAAAGGTACATTGTCATTTTCTACCGCTTTGGAAATAAAACTAATTTCTTATACAATTTCCATTTCCACCCTCTATGGGATTCTGAAACTGGCTGCTATTTTCATGACTTTTCCATGTCTCAGAATATTTAATGCTTCTCTTAAAACCCCACTATGTAATTACACAAGAATCAGTTAGAGAAAAGAACTTCAATATGTGACTTTACAAGACATTATTTACTTACCTCTGCTGTCATTTTGGCAAATTTGTCAGGAGGTATGTGGCCGCATAATACATTTTTCCTTAGATTAGGGTTCTTTGTATCCTTCAGATTTGCTATCCTGCTTCGTACCCTATTTTTGTATTTCATGTCAGTGTTCTTTAACTCTTGATATATAGGTGCTCGGAGATTAAGGAACAACATCCAGGAGGAACATGGATTAACACACCATAGAACTTCATCACTTTAAAAGAGTTTGACCAGTGAGGATCTCTCTCGCATTCTACATTAGTTCCTTTCTTTACTAACTGCTGGCAGTGTTGAGTTTTCACAATTTCTTCTGTTCAACCTGGCAACCAGGTCATAAAAAATCCCTCATTTTATTACCATTTGGCTTAAACTCACCATGACCAGGATGTCTCCCGTAAACGTTACAAAGGGTGAAACCAGCCATGACGCCAACCACCCTTTAACCACCCTTGGTGGCCATTTATGCATGTTTCAGGGCTGCATAGGGCACCAATACAGCCCTGCAACATGCATAAATAACTGTTTTCACCCAAAGTATCTTGAAACCACTCTGGTGAGGGGTGGGATTTCTAAAGCAATGCAGAGTTTACACTTCAGCATAGGCAATACTCAAATGTGCTTTTTAGATGAAAAACGAAGTTCCCAAAATTTGGAACATACCTATTGAACTGGCACCTAACCTTTTTCACTAAAAGGGAGTGGCAAAATATTTTTCTAAAAATATATGACCCAAGACCACTTGGCAGTCTCTCTCTCCATATCAGAGGATCTGTATCAGGTTAATCACCCCAACCATCCATAGTATCATTCATTTTACAATAAAAATCAAGTTGATATCAAGTGGTAGAATTTGAGGTGGGGCCAGAATAAACACCAGCACCAGAACTGGAGTTACTGGGAGGTATGGCAAATACCAGACAGAATGTTTTCAAGGTCCTTTTAGCACTACAGTTTGTGCCAGTGGAAGTATCTAGGGACTTCTCTGTGTAGGGCGATGTTTATTTATTTTGTTGGATTTCTTAGCTGCTGCATCCTGCCACAGCAGCTTGGGGCAGCTCACACATGTTAAAACATATTTTTTTAAAAATATATATATTTATTTTATTTATTTATTTATTTATTTATTTAATAAATGTATAGCCTGTATAAATTTAAAAATATATATATTTATTTTATTTATTTATTTAATAAATGTATAGCCTGTATAAATTTATATTATAAGATATAAATTTATATTATTATATATTATATTAAATATATAATATAATAAATACCACAAAATATTTAAAACATATCCCGGGCAGAGCTTAAAAAAATCGCATCCAGCTTTGCTTTTCCGGGTGATTCTGATGTATGCCAGTCCGGCCTCCCTCTGCCTGGAACTGGAATCTTCCAGTGCTCGCTGTGACACGTTTGTTGACTTCTTCGTGGATAAAATTGCCCGGATTTACCACGACTTCAACACTGCACTTACAGCAGTAGGAGATCCCGAGGTGGTGAATGCTCCACCTTGTCTGGTTTCATGGGATCAGTTTCAGTGGGTGTCGCAGGCTCATGCGGCAGATGTTCTTGGGGCAGGGCAGTTAGAGCCACTTGTTGTCAATTAGATCCATGCCCATCTTGGCTGATTAAAGCTTGCCGTGAGAAGCTTGGACCGTTGCTGGCCGGGGTTGGGGTGTGGGGGGCAAAGTGCCAGGCCACCTCAAAGAGGCAGTGGTGCAGCCTCTGCTCAAGAAACCATTGCTTGACATTGACTCCCTCGCCAGCTATCGGCCAGTCTCTAACCTTCCCTTTTTAGGGAAGGTTATTGAACGGGTGGTGGCTCAGCAGCTTCAGGGGCATCTGGATCGGCTCAGTTTTCTTGATCCTACGCAGTCCAGCTTTCGTCCTGGGTTTGGCACGGAGACTGCACTTGTGGCTTTGGTCGATGATCTGGGGCGTGAGTTGATCAGGGCAGATCGCCTCTTTTGATCTTACTAGATCTGTTGGCAGTGTTTGACACTGTTGACCATGAGATGTTGGTGGCTCGTCTGCGTGACTGGGCTAGGGTGGGCAGAATTGTTCTTGAATGGTTCCGCTCTTTCTTGGCCAGGAGAACTCAGTGGGTGGTGCTTGGTGAGTGTTCATCATCTCCCCAGAACCTCACGTGTGGAGTCCTGCAGGGTTCTATTTTGTCCCCCCTCCTGTTCAATGTGTACATGCAGCCTTTGGGCGAGGCCGTGAGAGGGTTCAGCGTACAATGTCATCAGTATGCTGACGATACACAGCTTTACCTCTCTTTTTCAGCAGACCCAGACTCGGCAGTCTCAGTGCTTATCTGGTGTCTGGCAGTTGTGGGGGATTGGATGAGGGCGAGTCATCTGAAGCTGAATCCCGACAAGACAGAGGTGATGCTGGTGGGTAGGGCGGGGGGAGTGGTGGCCCTAGTCATTGATGGAGTTTGCCTTCTGCTAGCCACTCAGGTGCGTAGTCTGGGGGTGCTTCTGGATTCTTAGCTCTGCCTGGATTCCCAGATGGACGCTGTGGCAAGGAGCATCTTCTGCCAGTTACATCTGGTACGATGGCTGCAGCCATATGTTTTGGACTCCGACCTGACCACCATCATCCATGCTTTCATCATCTCTAGACTGAACTACTGCAACGCATTCTACGTGGGGCTACCCTTAGTGACAGTTCGGAGGCTCCAGCTGGTGCAGAATGCAGCGGCCCATCTCCTTACAGGGACGGGCCGTCATGAGCACATAACACCAGTGCTCCAGGCTCTGCACTGGCTGTCTATTGTCTTCCAGGCCCGATTCAAGGTGTTGGTGCTGACCTATAAAACCGTAAACGGCCTGGGCTTCGCTTACCTGTGGGACCGCCTCATGCCGTGGCGCATCCCGTGGTCGGCCAGGGACACCCGAATCGAAGTTCCCCAGGTGGCGACGATGGGGAGGGCATTCTCTGTGGCCACGCCTAGGCTGTGGAACTCCCTCCCGACAGAGACCCACTTGGCCCCAGACCTCCCTTCTTTCCAAAGACAGTGTAAGACCTGGCTGTTTAGCCAGGCCTTTGGGGAGGGAGACAGGGAGGGTGGGATGGGGTTGGTGGGAATTTTTTGGTGTTTGGTTCCACTCTTTTAATGAGTTTAATAATTTTTAATAAGTTTATAATTTTTATTCACTTGATTTTAATTATTGTAGTTTTGTATTTTCAATCTTGTGAGCTGCCTCGAGCTGCCATCGTGAGCAGGAGGGAGCAGGTTAGAAATGCATCAAAATAAATACAATAAAAAATATCACTATGCCTTTAAGACTGGAAAGGTTTAGAACAAGGTCTCACTGTCTGAGCAGAACACCTACAGGAACCGCAGTGGAGATATACCTTATGTTCTTGATCCTCAGCATTTTGATAGAATAAACTGGGCGAGGAAGCTGGGGACTGGTTGAAAGGCATGACACCCTTGATAGGAATCAAAGATCTGTTGTGGCTGAGTTACACAGGAGAGAAATGGGATTTCCGCCCCCCAAAAGTGGCAAGGACTCCCACCTGCAGATCCAGCTTGGTATGTACCAAAGAGAAAGAGAAATTATCTTTTTGGTAAAACAAGGAAACTGAAAAGACTGTAAATGCTTTTGGCAGGCATCAAACTTCCATTCTTCCCTTTCCCTGAAGAGAAGGGAACTGCAATGCCACCATTTAATCCCATGCCATAATAATCTGTGACAGCATCAGAAGAACTGACACAACACTACATGCACCAAAAAAGTCTTCTTTCATTTTCAGCATCAAAGTGGGCATATTGAGGTGGATTTAGAGAAGCGATTCCCCCAAGATTTTGCTTGTGAGATCCCATTTTGAGTGTTAAATATAATGCCATGACCCCAAACAGCAAAGACACGCAAAGTATATCAAGTATCATTTGGGATCATCCCTATCCAGAGATTGCATGACAGCCCATTTGAGGCCCTAATCAACAGTTTTGGAACTTCTGATTTAGACTACGTCAAACAGTTGCCACAGAGGGTTCTGAAGTCGAAGACAGTCCTGAGCCTGCTGTCTAGGAAATCATCCTGCATGTGAATTTGAGGGGCATATGTAAGAAGAACCAAGCTAGAGTAATCTCATTCCTGCCAAGTTTGGTGCCATTTTTTAAACCTCTGGTCAGTTTTTGCTAGACCTGGAAGCGAAGGAGGACATGAAGACAGTACATGATCTGACAGCTTTCACCAACGGGTGGGAGGGGGGGGGGAGGAGTCATTTACTTTGTCTGTGCAAGGCAGTTTACACGTGTAAAGAATGGTTTCTCACATTCAGCTTGTATGCTAAGAGAAGCCTACTTTTTTTCAAATCAGATCATTTAGTGCATGTCGTATATTTGGCAAAGTGATAATAAATCCTACAACTAATAACCTGTATTAACAGTACTTAAGTTTTACAGCAAAGGATATCTTCTTCAATCTGAGAACCTAGTTCTTCATCATCAGCACCAATAGCAATATAGTCATCTGAAAAAAAGAATATGCCTATCAATATTAGCTGGATACCAAAAATTCTTTATCACCCCACCCCCTCCCCTACGAATTTTCAAAACACAAGTTATGACCTAACCACAGTCCATTTTCTATTTTAGTCTGCTGCATAATTTTATGGGTAACAAATCTTTTAACACATTATTTTGCAGAATACACAAAGACTGAAAGAAAAGACACTGATATTAACTGTAATATTACCTTTGGAGTTAACCTGTAAACTAAGTGCCATACAAAATGCTTTGATGCTATCAATTAAGACTTGAAGACTATACTCTGTTTGGCAGTTTCCAACATCAGCCCCAAATATTCTTCGGAGTTCTCAATGAAGATGCATTGTCAAAGTGTCAGTTAGCAGTGATCTGTTTTAGTTCATATAAAATTAGCATAGAAGAACTAGAGTATTTAAATTAAAGAAACCAACTACTGGATAATAATTATTTTTATTTTTATTTCCCACCCCCCTGCCATGGCACTCGGAATGCTTTACATAGAACAATTTAACACAACTTTTAATCCTCACAACCCTATGAGGAAGGTTAGGCTGAGAGAATATTGTGACTGGCCCAAGGTCACCCAGTGAGTTTCTGGCTAAGGCAAGACTTGAACCAGGACCTATTAAAATTGTGATAAAGCAGAAGACAAGGAAGTTAAAATGGAAAAGAGAATTAGTCACCTACATTCGGTGAATTCTTTTCTCTCCTGCATTCCAGATACTCCTCCGTGCGGGTAGCTTCTCCCTTGACCTATAGAAGGCAGAGCTCAAAGTTCCCATCTTGCGCACGCGCACCAAGCTACCCCTTCTAGATCCTCGTCAGTGTCCATTCCATAGTGGAGGACCAATCATCGTTAAACCAATATTCCCATGGAATTAAAAAACATAACTAATAATAACGTGAGTAACCTGCACAGAACAATGAGCATCAAAAGCTGCCCAGCCACTTGGGCTGTTCCTGCTATGCTCTAAACCTATGAGCCCAAAAAGGATAGATTAAACAACCTGACTAACCAGTCCACCCCTAATGCTGCGCCGTTTGTTAGGGTGGGCCGGAGGAATATCCGGAAGGCAGGAGAGAAAAGAATTCACCGAAGGTAGGTGACCAATTCTCTTTTCTCCCCCTGCTTCCGGATCCTCCTCCGTGCGGGAATTACCCGAGCAACATACCTCTACGGGTGGAAACAAACAGCGCTAGAACCCTACAGCACTGCTTGAAGCACCCTCCTACCAAAAGGAGCATCCGCTGACTGGTACACATCTATTTTATAACGCCTGACGAAAGTATGTATAGAAGACAAAGTGGCCGCCCTACATATTTCGTCATAAGAAGCCAGGGCCTTGAAGGCGTACAAGGTGGCTGCACCTCTTACTGAATGCGCCCAGATTTGTGTGGGAGGAACCTTGCCCTTTGCTCTATAAGCTTCGACAATGCATTGTTTTACCCATTTAGAAATGAGAGTTTTCGAAGTCTTAACTCCCTTGTATAATATTAACAAACAAGGCTGAGGACCTTCAAAAAACCTGTGTTCTTTTAAGATATAGCTTGAGTGCTCTACACACATCTAATTTATGCCAAACCTTCTCTTTTGGTTTAGGATTAGGGCAGAAGGATGTCAAAACCAGGTCCTGAGATCTGTGAAAGAACAAATTTACCTTGGGCATGAAGGCCGGGTCTAGGGATAAGATAATTGACTGTTTCTGAAAAGAGCAAAAATTCTCCTCCACTGACAGTGCCCCTAATTTAGAAACCCTTCTCGCCAAAGTCACGGCGACCAAGAAGGCCACCTTGATAGATAACATGTAGAGAGACACATGTAAGCGGCTCAAAGGGTGGCCTTGTGAAAGCATCCAATACTAGGCTTAAGTTCCATGAAGGATGTCTATGCACTACAGGGGGAGAGATCACCTTGGAAACTTTTAAAAAATGCATGACATGCCTCTGTGCAGATATGGGTCTGTTGGACAGAGCCCTGAACACTGAGTCCAGGGCCGCTGTCTGCCTAGCCAGGGTGTTTGGTTTCAATCCCTTATCTAACCCTGCCTGGAGGAATTCTAACACCTCGGAGATCCCTGCCTTACACGGGTCCTGGCCCTTCGATCTTGACCAGTTTGCGAATGCCCGCTATGTAGCCCTGTATGCCCTCCTAGTGGCTGGTCTCCTTGAACGCATGAGCATCGCCAGCACTGCCTCAGAGTAGCCTCTTTTCCTCAGGGCTGAGCGTTCAGTATCCAAGCTGTCAGGTTCAGGACCCGTACATTGCCGTGCAGTACAAGTCCCTGTCTGAGGAGAGACTGATGGTCTGGCAGAGGCACATGGTGTTGCTGGCTCAACTGTATCAGCTCCGAAAACCACAGCCTTCTGGGCCACTGCGGAGTTATTAATATCACCCTTGCTCTTTCCTTGTAAATCTTTGTTACTGTCCTCGCTATGAGAGGAAAGGGCGGGAAGGAGTAGAGGCGGCCCCGCGGTCACGGTTGATTCAATGCATCCACTGCCACTGCGCCGCCGAATATCAATTTGCTCATGAACCTTGGCACCTGGTTATTCTCTGAAGAGGCAAACAGATCCATCACTGGATGACCAAAGCATCGGGCTAGGCTCTTGAAGACTTCTCTGTTGAGGGACCATTCATGCGGGTCTATCGTGCGTCGGCTGAGCCAGTCCGCTCGTGAGTTGTCCAGGCCTTTGATGTGGAGTGCCTTCAGCGACAACAGGTGAGATTGAGCCCATAGGAATAGTCTGACAGCCTCCTGATGCAAAATGGCCGACCTCGATCCACCCTGATGATTTATATACGCCTTTGCCATGGTGTTGTCTGTATATACCAGCACGTGGCGATTCTGGATGGATGGGCGATTCTCCCCAGCTGTATTAAGGCCTGATGAATTGCCTTATCTCCAGAAAGTTTATGCTCCTGGTTGTGTCCGTTTTGCTCCAGAGACCCTGCACTGATCGTGGGCTTGAGTGAGCACCCCATCCCTTTAAACTGGCATCCATCGTAACCACCACCCTGTTGGGCTGTGACAACAGGGTGCCCTCTTTGAATGTGGCCAGTCTTAACCACCAAGACATTGACGGTCCTAGGAGTGGCGGGATAACGACCCATGGATTGGCACCACACGTTAGCTCTCGCTGCATAGGACGCAGCAGCCTCTGCAAGGGTCTTAGATGAAAACGCCCCCATCGTATCTGTTGTGTGCAGCAGCCCTAGAAGTCGTGTTAAGGACTTTAGCCTCATGTGTCTCTGTCCCTGTAGTATCCTGATCAATCTGTGGATATTCTGTTGCCGGCTTAGGGGAATGAGCACGACGTCTAAGGAAGTATCGAGGATTACTCCCAGATGCTCCAGTCTGCGAGTGGGTGTAAATGAGCTCTTTTCCCTGTTGAGAAAGAAGCCATGTTGGTTTAGGTACTGAATTGTCCTGTTACTGTGTGCTAGGGCCTCCATTCACGCCGATTAGGATATCGTCGAGGTAGGGGTATATGTGGATCCCCTCCCTGTGAAGATTGGCAATGATGAGCTTCGTGAATGTCCGGGGAGCCGAAGACAGACCAAAAGGGTGTGCCCGGAACTGCCAGTGTGTCCCTTGATAAGCAAACCTGAGCCATTTCCTGTGGGTTGGGTCTATTGGGACATGCAGATATGCATCCTTTAGTTCCAGAGAGACCATCCAGTCCCCCATCTCAGACTCTGGGAAATGGACCTGACCGTCTCCATCTTGAAGTGTTGTCTTTTCATGTACCTGTTGAGGAATTTTAAGTCCAATACTGCCCTCCATGCCCCTGACTTCTTTTCTACCAGTAACAAGATTGAATACAGGCCTAGGCCGGCCTCTTCATCCAGCACCCCTTCTATGGCTAGGATGGATTTCAGCCTTGAGATTTCTAGGAGCATCGATTGGTGTTTTGCCCGGTTGCTGGACACGGGAGAGGCTAAAAATCTTTCTCTGGGGCTTCTGAGGAACTCTATTGTGTAACCTCGTTTGTCTATGGACAGGGCCCAGGCATCTGAGATGGAGCTTTGCCAGATTTCTGAGAAATTTGCAAGCCTGCCTCCCATCCTTGTGTCCCTCCGATAGTCAGGGCCTCGATTCTTCTGCAATTTTCTCCCCAAAATTCTGCGACCCAAAATTGGAAATTCTGCGACCCAATCAAGTTACAAAACAAGGCTACTAAAATTAAAAAATGAGTTCTTTATTTATTTGCAGTTACTGACATCTTTATGTTGTGCCCCCCTAAAACACATGGCAATCCAGAGGGCATAGCAGGCAACCCCACCCCCCCACACACACCACATGGCAATGCAGAGGGCACAGCAGGTAAACACACACACCCCAGACACACACCACATGGCAATGCAGAGGGCACAGCAGGTAACCCCCCCCCCACAAAACACATGGCAATGCAGAGGGCACAGCAGGTAAACACACACACCCCAGACACACACCACATGGCAATGCAGAGGGCACAGCGGGAATCCTCAACCCAGGAGCCCCCCCCCCACTTACCTTATGGCTGGAGCAGGCGGCGGCAGTGACTCAGGAGCAGCAGCAGCCGAAAAAGTTAATTCATTTTCTAAACGGGGAGGGGGGGGAGGCAAGCCCTGGAACCTGGGGAGGGGAAGCCCCGAAAGTTTGTTCATTCCCCTCCCCTCGTGGAATCTTCTGCCCCACGTCTCCGCAGCGCAGGCTACAAATTCTGCGCTGGGGTAAGCGGAGCAGGAGATTCCGCGGGGGGAGGGCAATTCTGCGGGAAATCTGCGAATCGCAGACCCGCGTTTCCCTCGGGGCCCTGCCGATAGTCATGCGTCCTGCTTGGGCTGGCCAGAGGCAGGACCCTTAGGTTTTTGTCTATCAAATCTGTTGCACTTGTGTCCCTTGGGACAAAAGGAAGGACTCTGGGTGGGTTCCCTACTGCGCTGGGGCTGAAATCATTTTAACGCTCCCGAGCTACCCCCAAACCTGAAGTTCGGCCCTTGAAAAGGCTTCTTTCTAGACCCAAATTGCTGAAGGGTCTTAGTTTTGGCCTTATTCGTGGTGTCGGCCAGGACTTTGTCCAGGGACATACCGAATAGCTTAAGATCTTTTTAAGGCCGGATACCAGCAAATTCTTTGCCGTGGTATCGCCCGGCCATGACCTCAGCCAAACCCTCCTGCTACACACCCCGCCACCGAGCGAGCCGACCATGTCATGGCGTTCATGGTTGAGTCCGCCAGGAGCGAGGTAGCCATAAGAATACGGGAGGAGATAGCCTGGGACCGTCTCTCGGATAACTCTGGGTCCTGGAGCTTCTGAAACCAAGACAACAGAGCCCAGGCTACGTATGAGGACAGGATGTTGATCCTCAGGGAGGAGGCAGTATAGCCTAATACCCTCCTTAGAGATATATCCAGGGCCCTATCCGTGGGGTCTTTGGGGAAACAGTCCTCCTCCATGGGGAAAACCGTTTGCCTGGCTAACGAAACCGCTGCCACGTCTACTTTGGGTTTTTTAAAAGAGTGGCTCCTTCTTTCTAGAGTGGGAATATAAAGCCTCTTGTGTCTGATTCATCCTCTGTGCTTTGCCGGGGGACTTCCACTCCTCCCGTACTAGTCTCTCAAAAGCTTTATCCAGGGGAACCCCTTGGTCCCTCCCGTGGACACTGGGGATATATTCCCTATCCTGAGAGTCAGAGGAATCATCCTTTATGGGTTTTCCCTGCAGGTTCAGAATTTTGATTATCTGAGTCAACAGCTCCTCTCTGTCATGGAGGATATCCTTATCCCTTGGGTCAACCTTGGCTGACACGTACTCCCCCTCCTCTAACTCTGAGTCCTCTGGGAGAGATTCCCCTTCAGATGAGGAGTCCCCTTTTTGATGGGATTGGGTCTGGTCTTGGGTTCTGCAGCGCTTGGAGTTTCCCTCCGAGGAGCTCTCCCCCAAGGACTAAGAGACCAGAAGAGAGGTGGTAGCGCCATCTGGTGTCCCTTTGGGTTTCCCCGCCTTACTTTTCCCTGCTCCGTGCAGGGTTTTGCTCTCAGATTTGGCAGAAACCCTTTCTCCCTTATTTTTAGCCCGCAAATCACTGAGCCTCTCTAAGGTCTCTAAAACCTTCCCTATAGACGCCGCCAGGGATGGCGTCAACCCATCCGGCTGGCTACCTACTTGCGTGTCCGAGGCCGAAACCACCTCCTCTGCCCAGCTCTCCATCCTGAGGGGAAGGTTGGGTCTGCCGGTTAGTTGGGGATTTCGAGTCGAGCTGACGCCTGCGCTGCGGGTTCAGCTATGTGGCAGGGGGAGAAAACCAGCTTCGACTGGACCCTGTGCAGTCGGGATCTGTTCCCCGCTCGGTTCCCCCACTCCCAGGTGCAGCGCGTGGGAGCTGGTCTGGGCTTCTGCACCGTTCCCCCGACACTGTCTGGGAAGGCTTGCCTTGCGACCCCACCCCGGGAGCAACGTCCCCCCCCCCCCCTTCCACTCTGAGCTCTTCTAATTGAGCAGGAATCCAAGTGATTTTTTTTTCTTTTCTTTTCGGCACCTTGGAGCGCCGCAGCCAAAACAAAAAACCTCCGGTCGGTCTGAAGGCAGAACAGAGACTGATGAGGATTGAGAAGGGGTAGCTTGGTGCACATGCGTAAGAAGAGAACTTTGAGCTCTGCCTTCTGGAGGTCAAGGGAGAAGCTACCCGCATGGAGGAGGATCCGGAAGCAGGGGGAGAAAAGGAAAGTATTAACCGAGGCCGGCTTCTATCATACAGACCCAAGCAGAGGATGTGTCTCTTTCTCGCTGTTTACCTTCCAGTCTGAGAAAGAGTAAGCTGGACAGAGGTACATACATATTCAACATTAGCTCTCTTCTCCCTCAGACTGTCGGTCTCTTCCTAACCTCTCAATTTTGTCTGCATTTTAAAAAAAGTTACAGGGACATCACCACCAAAGCAGGAAAAGCAGTGGGGGGGAGAATCAAATGCTTGCATCACTTTCATGGATGGGATACCTCATGAATTCTGCCACTAATTGTTATCGGAATACCGAAACCATATGCAACAGAGTTCAGTTGGAGTAGTATTAGCATGTGTTAATCAGTGTTTGAAAGCTCATAGAAAGGCTCGTAGCGCATGCAAGTTCCCTAAACTACCAGCAAGGTAAGTTTGCAATGCTAAGTGGTTCCTTTCATAAAAACGGATTTAAACTAGGCATCAAGGAGGCAAAGGCTTCTGGAGCATACCAGGAACAAGATTCTCTGATGCTGCCAGGCAGAAGCAAAATGTACTGCAGCACAAAATACCTCTGACATTAACAGCCGTGAAAAATGCTTCACAACGCTGACTGGTTACTAGGGTTACTGTGTGATACTAATCTGGACTAACCTGCACATGACCAACTTGCATATGTTTCAGCATGGCCTGACAACAGCAGGAACATAAACAGTGCTATAATGGGTCAGACCAGTGGTCCATCTAGCCCAGCATCCTGTCTTCAAATGCAGCGAACTTTAGGGCGCTTGCACACAAGACGGGGGGCGGGGTGGGAAGAACTTCCGTGAGCTGAAGTCACAGAAGGGGGAACCATGTGAAGCTCAACTCATGTGCGCAGGGTTTTAAACATCATTAGCTCATTTCTGCTGTGATTTCACTCACGGAT
Organism: Sphenodon punctatus; assembly: GCA_003113815.1. NCBI lineage: Eukaryota > Metazoa > Chordata > Lepidosauria > Sphenodontia > Sphenodontidae > Sphenodon > Sphenodon punctatus. Next base: position 1,115,656 of record QEPC01009507.1, read on the forward strand.
TACAGGGTCCAGCCCTGTAATCCATGGGTGATATCACAGCAGAACCGGGCTGGTGACATTTAATACCTGTACACATGACCAGAGTTTCACACGATTCCCCCTGCTGTGATTTCAGCTCATGGAAGTTAACACACACACCCAACCCACGTGCAAGCAGCCTTAATTGCTTCAAAGCAGCGCACAAGAGGTCATACAGCAGTGATCAATTCCCTGCTACATGTTCTCAGATTCTGCCGAACATCCTCTCTACCCATCTGCTTGTTATTGGTGTCAAGCTCGGTTTATTCCAAAGGTGACCCTAGAAACTAGACTTTTTAAAAAACTGGCATTACCCATGCTATCTTCCAATCACCAAATACAGTGCCTGATTTTAGTGAGAGGTTACATGTTGCTGACAGCAGTTCTGCTATTTCATATCTGAATTCCTTCAGAACCCTTATTAATATTATTTCATATTTTTATCTCGCCCTTCCCTCAAAGGCTCAGGGTGGCTTACAAAATAAGATATATAAAACAGAGAAACATAAAAAACATAAAAGCAATTTAAAAAAACCTAAACCCCAATAAAAACTCCCATTTTCACCTCAAAACATGCCACCCTCCCCTGCAAACTGACTCAATAACCCAACCAGCCCCTATCCCAACACCGGCCAAATGCTTCCTCAAATAAAAATGTTTTACACCACCTCCAGAAGATACTTAGGCTTGGGCTCAAGTGAACCTCCCAGGGAAGGGAATTCCACAAAACCAGGGCAGCAACCAAGAACGCCTTCCTACGCACCCCCAGCCCTTAAGAGAATACCATGTAGTCCAAGTGACTTGTTGGTGTTTAGTTTATCAATCTACCCCAGAACATCCACTTCTGACCGTTCTTCAGATTCATCACCCAAAAAGAAAAGTTCCAGAGTGGGTATCTCTCCCCACTATCTCATTCCTCCAAACTGTGCAGCAAAAACTGATGCAAAGAATTCATTTAGTTTTTCTAAAATGGCCTTTTCTTTCCAGAATGCCCCTTTTGCCCTTTGACAGTCTAATGACCCAGCTAACTTTCTAGCAGGCTTACTGATTCGGATGTAATTAAAACTCTTATTTGATTTTGAATTGTTAACCTTATTCTAGTTTTATAATAAACTTAGTTTTCCTTGTTTGAACCCACATTCTATTTGTAAAAGGATGTCTTTTTGGCTCTAATAGTCTCCTTTACTGTATGGCTTAGTTATGCTGCCATTCATTTGGCCTTGCTACATTTTTTCAATTGTGAAATATAATTAATCTTGGAGGGTCTCTAAGGTAGTATTTGAAGTAGTCTCCATACCTCTTGCAAACATTTGATCCTCGTGACTGTTCCTTTTAGGTTTTGTTTGTTTCCCCCCAATCTCCTCCCATAGCTCCCCTTTTTAAAGTTAAATGCTACCATGATAAATTTATTGGGCATTCTCTCTTCTACAAGTATGTTCAATTTAATTACATTATGATCTCTATTGCCAAGTGACTTAACTACACAGTTAAGTCACTTGGCAATAACTCCCCCCCCCAACCATATCCTGTGCTCTATTTAAAGCCAAGTCCAGAGTCGCTCTTCTCTTGCAGATTCTAGAGCTAGCTGCACCAAGCAGCAGTCATTTATGGTGTCTAGACATTTTTTATCTGCACCCCGAGGTGACATTTACAGTTATTAGGAGGGTAATTAAAAGTGACCGTTATTGCATCATCCACATTTGTAGTTTCTCTCATCTCCTCAGCATTTCATAATCACTCTCCTGGTCAGGTAGCAAACAGCCTAGCTCGACTACTATGGGTTTTCTTTCTGAGCATAGGATTTCTATCTACAAAGTTTCCAAGTACAGTTGTTTCCTTTAAAACCCTATTTGACTCAATGCTATCTTCAACATATAGTGCCTCCCCTGCTCTACTGCAATCAATTGTCATTCAAATATAGTTTGTATTCTGGTGTTACAAGCATCCCCTTCACTGTCGTAATTCCAGCAGGTTTCTGAGATGATTATATTGATATCCTCACTTAATGTCATGACCTCAAATTCACCCATCTTTTTTTTGAAGATTTCTAGCATTTGTACATAAGCATTTAATTGTTCTGATGTTTACAATTGTGTCTTTTAAGTAATTTGGAACAGTTTAAATTTGTCTGCTCTGTACTGGTTTCCACCTGTGTTTTCTCAGCTTCTTTCCCATTCTCTTTACTATGCTGCAGTTTCCCTTATAATGACATCATCCTTAAAGGATGCCTCAGCCTAAACTGTGTGTTGTCTGACACTTGTTGGCGTTCCCCCAGTCCTTAGTTTTAAAGCTCCTTTGCTGACCTTTCTGGTTTTATAAGCCAGCAGTATGGTTCCATTTTGGTCAAGGCAAAGCATTACAGGGGCAGAGAGTAGAATAAAATCTAATACTATAAATAAATTCTATCTACAAAGCTCACCTCCGGTTTTGAGAGCGGCAGCCAGCATTTCTCTACACTTCACTCGTACGGAATCTGAAGTGCTTGGAGCCCGAGGAAAAGAATGGATGAAGGAATCTGACGGAGCATTAGCCTCCTCCTTCTTGCTGCTGGAGTTGCTACTGGAACTGCTAAAATAGGTTAAGTTAAAGTTGGTTTGAAATGCCTATTCCCAAGTTCCACACTTGGTCAAAGCAAACTTCTTGGTCTTTACATTTAATGATAGTATTCCAATGACAGAACAACGATAATATCTGGAAACCTGTTTAGAATGGTTTACTTAATATAACAGAAACTGTCAAGCAGTAAATAGTAATCTCTAGCTAGGACAGTTGGCATATCATCATATTACCTGGGGAAGTTTAATTTTCGGTTCCTGCAAACCACACACAAACATTAACCAAGTAGCAGATACCATACCGGAACTTGAGGAAGAGTGTGGCAGGAGATAACAAGTTGCCCAATGTCTGAGGCACAACCATTTAATGTACTGAAAAAAGGGAGGTTTTATGGTCAAAAATATGCAGCTAACATAGCTGCAGTAGACATGGCTAGACTCCTTGTTGTCCCATATAACGGTATAGCTTCCAGCTAAAACTTGCTTCCAAAACTGATGTTGGCAATGGTTTCAGTTTTGGCAGAAAAGCATAAATCTATGTTTAGCAACTCTAAACACAGAACCATAATATATTGTTGGATAACATACCTTATTTGTACCATGAAAATATTTTATGTTTCCATTGTGCAAATTTCAGAGGCAAAATATTTTCTAAAATACTGCTTACATGGAAAGCACTAAAATGGCCTCAATTACTATGATTCCTAGTACCATACAAGAAAAAGATAAAATGGATACAAAAATATCCATCCTGGTTGGAGACATTAACGATCATGTTACAATCTGGCCAGTCATCGGCGCAGTTTTTTATTCTTGATAAAACTGTCTTTACTGGTAGACATGGGGTGAAGCCACATGAGACTCCTACTGCGCCTTTGGCAGCCTTACCACACAATGCAGTGCATCGTGTGGCTGGTGGCCACCAAATATTCCCCCTGTCACATGGCAGGGCTGGCAGCTGGTTACTACACAATGCATCCTCGGAAAAGGCTGAGGACCAAGTACGTAGCAGCCTTACCTAAAATGGGGTAAGGTTGCCCAAGGCGCGGTAACTTGTCTGCCTGGTGTTAGGAACGACACCATTTCCCCCCAAAACCATAGACACCGCCCCCTTGATAGCACCCCACAAGACACAGGTCAAAGGGTGCAGGGGAACAGAAGGGGAAAAAGAAAAAGGAAAGAAAAGCCCCATGCAAAACTGGTCCAGTCAGAAGGGATAAGAGAATGGAACAAGGGAGGTTCCTGGGTAAACAATGGAGCAGTCAAAAACAAGTAGCCTCCCTCTTTTGAGATGAGCCCTCCACAGGCTGACAGCTTCTTCCCCCGTCTATAGAAACTACCTTTTGCCCTCTTGTTCATCCAGCCATGCCTCCCATTGAAATTCTCTAAAGCTCTATTCTCCCCAAAACATTATGCAAGGATTTCTCCTTCAGCCCTAGCATTCCTGAGCACCTCTGGGATCCCTTTTGTGCAAAAGGTTCCTAGGCACCTTTGACACCCCCCTTTTGTGCAAGCCCTCCTGCCGTGCCTCTAAGGACCCTATAACTGCCCTTGCCCCCATGAGAAAATTGGGTTTTTCTTGAACGCAGACACGAGCAGGTTACTCTGTGAGTGCTTGCCTCAAGGATCTCTCAGCTTCTCCCCACCTCCAAACGCCGCTGGATCTACAGGGTCACCTGTCCCTTTTCAACAGGACTGGATAGGTAATATTGGTTATTTCCCCCTTTTTCCCCTCCCTCCCTCTTGCAACATCCACTTACACCAGGGTAGCCAGACCGGAGGGTTTTTGTCTGTGAATTATTATACATATATCGACTGTGCTTAGGGAGAGGGTATAGAAAATTACTTGTAGCATCCTAATTGGCCCGTGGGTGAACTGGTTGTGTATTACACTTAATTCTGTGTCAATAAATCTCCCTCATTTTTATTAGAGTATCCCCTTTCTGTGTTGGGGTGTGGGAAGGAAATTCCAGCCAGCTGGCAGGGCATCACGTCCTCTGACTGATCCCAGTGGACATGTGTGGACCCTTTGAATAAATTCGGCTAATTCCCCCTAAATTTAAGAGGTTGTTTGGATACTGGGGTACCAATATTCACTTGTGGAGTGGGTCCATGTCCTAACACTGGTCGCCATCTGCCCTGCCACACTGCAAAGTCCGCTGCAGGGCTTTGAGCAGTGGCCACTCGCTCCACTCCGGCGCAGTCCCATTATGTCCGGGGCTGGAATAGTGGTTGGGCTGGGGGAGAGAGATGGGGCCGGGTTCTTACGGCGGGTGCCTCGTCCTGCCTTCCCTGTACTGGTCCTGTAGCATGGCAGCTGCACTTGCCCGCCATGGGGCTGCACGGGATCAGGCCCTCCAGAGTTCGTGTGGCTGCACCCAAACAAATAAAGTACAAGTGTCGTAGTCTAGTCTACAGTAGGAGTAATCAATTTATTTGGCAAACGCAAAGTTATAGCCATGATTAAAAAAAAAATACCATAATACAACCAAAAAAAGGGAAGGAAAAACATAGAAACCAGCTGTCCACAATTACATCCTTACAGAGCTCTGCTTCACAAGGTAATATTAATCTAAAGGAACAAACTCCAAAAAGTGATTACGCCTAATAAAAGCATAGATCAGGAAACTAATAGTAATTTGAGTCACTTCCTGATTGGCATCTCGGAGCAAATTATATCTTGCAAAATCGTCGGACCAACTTGGGTGAAGGTTTAAAAAAGATTGAATATATTCAATACGGGGTTTATCATATTAATGGCACCTAATCATTAAATGTTCAGTGGATTCTACCTGTTGCAGGTCGAAGGGACACAACCTCCAGTCGATTGGGATTTGACTGTATCGGCCATCCAAGAGGCATGTTGGTAGGGCATTGAAACATGCTGCCAAAGAAAGCCATTTTCCCCTTGGCGAATATTCATATAACAGATAATGAGCCATGGTATCCTTGGCTGGGGCCAAGCTTGGGTAATAACTCTCATGATTTGATAGCCCCACCTTTTCCCACTCAGACTGCAGGTCTATGTCCCGCCCTCTAGTCTGCATCTCTGCCCCCGCAATCCTTATGTCCTTGGATAGCAGGTAGACCTTTGATAAATCCAAGGAGGTCAGGTGAGACTCAACCTCCTGCCGCCAAAAGCTCCTACAAGGGTCCGCTATAAGAAAAGGGAACAAGCCTCTTGGGTCCAGGCTACTAATTCTTAACCACAATTTATGGGCCATGGCCCAAGCCCTAAAAGACCACTTCCTCTGGCCCAGTTCCAGGCGAATAGCAGCTCCAGAAGTACCCCCTGGCGCTCTCAGCAAGGCTCTCAAGAATTGTGATTGAATAATATCGACATTAGGTAAATTGGAGAGTGCCCAGAGTTCAGCCCCAAAAAGAAATTGGGCAGAATATTTACCATTGAAGGCTTCCAGGGCCATTTTAAAGGCTACTTTCCCGGATTGTAGAAAAAGTTTTCTTAGGGCAAAGGCAGAACTCCTAGCTTTGGCACCTGCTCCCTCAAAATGGGGCTTCCATTTTCCTGAATGATGGGTCTAGTCTACAGTGATCCACCAACCCTAAGGACAAACCACATCTCACTACACTTTAGATAACGACTGTAAGAGAGAGAGAGATAAGAACATGGTAGTTTTTCATAGTACTGGACATGCTCAGCAAAAATCAAGGAAAAAGGATATTACTTCATTTCTAATAGAATTTCCTTCTAAATGAATTTAAGCTACAATACCTTTCTTCTCTTGCTTCAGGACTATTTTGTGATGAAGATGCTGGTTCTTTCTTCTTTTCTTCAGGTTCTTTATCAGTTGATGGTCCATCTGGAAATATACACCCAAACCTTGAAATAAGCTTTCCCTATTATAGAACTGAAGTAGGATTTCGCTAAGTATTATAAAAGCACATCACATATCGTCTTTACTTTCATCTAACTGAGTTCTATTGAAAAAGTGAGCAAAAGTAACCTCTACACTATTTTATCTTGGTGAAACAGCAAAATACTATGGTCATGACCCCCTGGTTCCAAGGTACTTTATCAAGATTCATGTGCAATAACTTCTACAATTGTTTTAATGTCTGTCTTACTTTGGAATTATAAAAAAGGTTTCTAGGCTTCATGTATTTAACATTTTTCACATAAAAGGTGTTGTCGTACAAGCATCAGCATCTAAAAAGACTTCCATCAACTTTAAAAAGACTGCTAGACTGACTTAGTGACCCATTCTTTCCATTCTGTAGAACCTGCTACATCTACAGCGAACTCAGAACATAAAGAAGCCAAACAGATCACGAACAAAGGACTGGGACTGAAATTTCCCAATCAGACTGCAGTATTTAACATTTAGAACAAATTTCCAGTGATCCTGTTGATTTATCTACAGAGTTGACATGCAAGCTATTAGGCTATATACATTCTCATAAGTGCATATTGAATATTATTAAAACTAAAGATGGGGAAAACATCATAAAAGCCTAAAGTTAGCAAGTAATACAAAAGAACCTGCACATTCCTCTCTTACATAGCCCTGAACCAGCATAATTTGGTTTGCGAGATTACTCTTTCGTTTTTTTTAAAAAGTGATACACTATTCTTTCAAAAAACAATTTGAATGATTGCTTTTTGCATACAGAAATAGGCTGCAGGATATTTCTAGTTCACAAAAATCTTATTATCCCCATTTTTAGTTTTAGTATTAAACACACACTTATTAAAATACACATGGTCCAACAGCTTGCACATCAAGTATTAATATTACTGTCTTCCAGTTATGTAGTCTCAGGATTCACTAAAAAGACTTGCAGTTTAAAAGCTGCATTGTAGAGTATTTAGATTTCAAACATATATGTAAGGCAGATATTCTGGGTTAAAAGACAACATCATGAAATCTGACCTGTGACAAAGATGACATTCTGAAGTATTTTCCATATATTCACATGTGAAAAGGCATCACACAGTCACACCTAGAAACAATTTTTTTCTTTTCATTACTAACTAATGCCAAACCACTAAATTACCCTATAAAAGGTTTCACCAGATCTCAGTACAGTTAGCAATGTAAGCCTCATTGCCATCTATGATTCCAACTCGGTTTCACATCTAAAGGGCATAACCGAAACAGACCCTTAAAGCAGATAATGTATTATGAATTATTCTGTTCAAAGTCAAAACGGAAGACAAAAATACTCCCTGAATGATTCGTCTCAGTTAAACTAATTTAGAATCATAGAATTCGAAGGGACCCCAAGTGTCATCTTGTCCAACCCCCTGCTTGGAGGCGGGAGGACTATTACAACATCCCCAAAGGATGGCTGTCGGCGTCTTTTTGAGAACTGCCAGCAACAGAATAAAACATTTAAAAGTTGTAATTGAATAAATTTCAATGACGATTTAGAGAGGTGGGGCCCTGTCATCAAACTGGACACTTCAGCTGCCAGGGAGGACCCCGTCAAGCTTCCTGCCATTTAAATTTGGCTTGCCTCCTGAGGGTGTAGGCTGCTGCTACCTCTGCTCCTGAATGCCCCTCCCCGCAGCCCCAGACTGCTTCCACCACCAGGCCCCTCCTGGGAGTTGCTTCCAAGAGAGGGGGAGGGGTGATGCGCAGTGCAGACACCAAGTGGACACCCCAACTTCCAGGGAGAACCCCACCAAGCCTCCTGCCATTTTAAATTTGGCTGCCCCTCCTAGGACAGATGCCCATAGTATAATGTTTCTCTGGGGTACCCCCAAAGAGTGTCTTTTGGCAGCTACAGAGGTGGAGCCATTGGGACTGCTGTAGGATATTCTAATACTAAAAAGTTTATACTAAAGTGTTCAAACATATGCAAGGCAGATATTCTGGATAAAGAACATGTTTTGTAAAATGTACATTACATTTTAATGTAAAATGGGGAAGGTTGGTATGGGAAAGATAGGTGGGAGGGGCTTGATTTCTACTACATCCTCCCCAATCTGGGTGTGGGATAGGGACATCCATGTGCAAGGGAAATGGGAACGGATTAGGACTCCTACAGGTAAGGGAGGGGGTGGGTGCAATGGGAAGGAAAAGGAACATTGGAGGACAGAGAAGATGAGGTGGGAGAAGTAGGAGTAAGTGGGATGATGTATGCATGGCATGGATTTTTATATATATGATTGACATTGTATTAATGTTGCATTGATTTTATTTTAGACCGCTATATGGATTGGGTAGGATGTATGTCCATTATGTATGTATGCTTGAAAAACTGATCTATATTGTGATCAAGAGGAATTTGTGATGTTGGTTGTGTGTACTATTGGTCAGTTGATATTTCTCCTAGCCAGCTTATGGAGAAGGTGGGGGTGGTCCAGCTCCTCCCCCCCCCCCCCCCCAGCAAGCCCCTCCAGCTGTCACAGCTCTCTGTACACAAGGAAAACCACAGTATCCTTCTGAGGGGGCGTGGCTTTCCTCTGTGTCAGGGGCTCCCATTCCAGGTTATCAGAGCTCCTACGCATGGAGGTGCGCGTGAGAAAACTGGCGGACTGAGGCCAAAGACTACCAACTCATTACTGTCTGCCCAAACACACTACATTCACTTAGTCTCCGAACAGGCACATGGGTAACACCGTGTTAGTGGGGAAAACTAAAAATGGGGTGAGGAAAAAAGAGATTCCCATAATGAGAGGAAAGCCACTAACCCAAGAAGGAACCTTCTGCAATATTTGAAATGACATGGGGAGAAGACAGATTTTTAAAGAACTTGTTGACGTTATACCTAATAACTTCTTCCAAGACTTAATGAGAGATTTTGCTAAAGACGTAACTTCTTCATCTGTGCTTTGCTTGCGAATTGCGTTCACTGACATTCCAATTCTTGTGGACTGAAACAAAAAAGATATGCACCACTGTTAGAGAAATAGGAATACAAAGAAACAGATGCATTTTAGCTGTCATTTCCCCTTCCTTTTAAACACCTTGGGGCTGGGACCTCTCCCTAATTAAGGATTGTATAATGTCAGGTTGCTGGTGCTATTTAACAAATAACTATAACAACAACAAAGTAAAAATGGCAACACATTCAACCATGTCCTTATGAAGCGCGCATAAATTCCAAAGCACTGTGAATATTTATAGTGGTATGGTAATATAACCCCTATATCGGCCTGGCGTGCCGATCCAGGTTCAAGGTGCTGGTATTGGTTTATAAAGCCCTTCACGGTCTTGGCCCCTCATACCTCAGGGACCACTGCGCCCTCCGTGCCCCGGAGCGGCTCCTTCGGTCTGCTGGGGGTGCCTTCTTGGAGGTCCCCCACGTTAAGCGGGGGGCCACAATGGAGAGGGCATTCTCGGTGGCCGGGCTGCGTCTCTGGAACTCTCTACCAGAGGAGGCCCGTCTGGCCCCGAGCTTGTTGGTATTTCGGCAAAGATGCAAGACCTGGCTGTTCGCCCAGGCCTTTGGGGGAGGGGGTGGGGAGGTGATTTTTTAATCTCCCTCATCCAAAATGGTTTTATATCCTGGCCCTGTTTATTTTATGGTTGACATATTTTTGAATGGTATTTTATGTGTTTTGGACTGTTTTATATTGTTGTTTTGATTGGAAGCCGCCCCGAGCTGTGTTCAGGAGGGGCGGGGTAGAAATGTAATAAATAAATAAATAAAGTTTTCCCACAACACAATATACAACAAAAAAATTATAAATGCCACTAAAAATATGACTTTGCTTCATTTCATCATCAAGGATAACTAATTTATGTCCTATTTTGTCTACACTAACTTTTCAATTGCCAATGTTACATAAAAGGAGTTATTCAAACACAGGAGCTTGTTCTAACACAGAACTCTTAAATCAGCGATACCATTCACAAAAATAAGGAGGATAAACAAGCATGAGAAAGTGCAAGTACATAAGAATGTAAGAAGTGCCATACCAGGTCAGACCAGTGGTCCATCTAGCCCAGCATCCTGTCTCCAACAGTGGCCAGCTCCGGTAGCTCAAGAGAAGTACATGTACAGGTCATGGAGGTGTGACCCATCTCCTGCTAACCACTCTCTACTGCCAGTAGCCAAGGGTTTAAGACCCAGCGTTTATGGCTCTATCCTCTAAAAACATTTGAAGCTAGTTATACTGCTGGTTTTCGCACCCTCCTCTGGCAACGAGTTCCACAACTGTATTGTCCACTGTGCGGAGTAGGATTTCCTTTTGTTCATTTTAAATCTGCTGCCATTTAACTTCAGTGTCCCCTTCTTCTCTTATTGTGAGATAGTTCCCTATTTCCTTTCTCCACACCACTCATGATTTTATAAACTTCTATCATATCCCCCCTTAATCGCCTCTTCTCCAAGCTAAAAAGCCCCACCCTGTTGAGCCCCTCCCCATATGGAATTCGATCCATCCCTTCTATCACCCATGCCCTTCTCTGAACCTTTTCCAGTTCTATTATATATCTTTCTTGAGATGAGGCAACCAAAACTGTACACAATATTAAAGATGGGGTTATAACAAAGATTTACAGAGCATCATTATGATATGTTCCCTTTTTTTCCCTATTCCTTTTGCAATAATGCCTAGAATTTGGTTTGCCTTTTTGACTGCTGCCGCACTCTAAGCTGGTGTCTTCAAGGAACTATCCACAATGACTCCAAGATCCTTCTCCTGAGTAGTTACACACAGATTAGAACCTAGCATTGTGTATGTATAGTGAGGATTATTTTTCCCTTTGTGCATAACCTTGAACTACCAACATTGAATTTCATTTTCCATTTTGTTGCCCATTCACTTAGTCATGCAAGATCCCTATTTAGTTCCTCACAGTCCACCTAGGTCTTAACTACCTAGAATAATTTGGTGTCATCTATAAATTTAGACACCTTACTCTTTACCCCTTTTTCCAGATCATTAATGAACATGTTAACCAAATTGGTCCCAGTACCAATCTTTCTCCAACTTGAACAATGACCACTTATTCCTACCCTTTGTTTCCCATCTTTTAACCAGCTACCAATCCATGACAGGAGTCTTCCTCTTATCCCATATACTTAGTCTGCTCAAGAGTCACTGGTGAGGGGGACCTTGTCAAATGCTTTTTGGAAATTCAAATATAGATCAACCAGATCACATCTCCGCTCCTCCTCTGTTCCCTCTCTCGCCCTCCCACGCCTCCCCTGCTTCCCTAACTGCCTTCGTACCTTGTCCCTTGCTGCCCCCGGCGCCTGGAACTCCCTCCCTGCCCACATCCGCCTCGCCCCCTCCCTTCGTACCTTCAAATCCCTCCTCAAGACCCACCTCTTCCACTCTGCCCTCCACAACTCCTCGCTCCCCTCACCTAACTTCAGCGGATACCTTCCATCCAGTACAATCTGTATCCGGAGGTCTGCATACTCATATCCTCACCACACAGACCAGCCAGCCATCATTCTCGATGTAACCAAGCCAAGCACGTGAACCTGGGACCTTGCAACTTCGTGAATGTTACACCCCTTGTCTCTCCCTCTGTTCCCCTTCCTTCGTCTCCCCCACACCCCCGTCTCTCAGATTGTAAGCCCTAGGGAAGGGACCATGTCTATTCCATTACTTTATAAAGCACCAGGTAAACTGCTTGTGCTATATAAATGCTTGCTAATAATAATAAAATGCTTGCTGACATTCTCATAAAATTCTAATTGATTAGGGAAACGTGACTTCCCTTTGCAAAAGTCATGCTAATATGTCTAGTAATTCTGTTTTTAACAATGGTCTCCACCAGTTTGCCCGGTAATGCTGTCAGGCTTACTGGTCTGTAGTTTCTAGATCCCCTCTGGAGCCCTTCTTAAAAACTGGTGTTACATTAGCTAACCTCCAATCTTCTGGCACAGAAGAGGATTTTATTACTGATAGTAGCTCAGCAATTTCAAATTTGAGTTCTCAGTTCCCTTGGATGAATACCATCTGGCCCAGGTGACTTGCTACTGTTTAAATTATCAATAAGCAATAAGACCTCTTCTAGCATGACGACTAATTTTATATATTTATTTTATTTTTAAAAATATTATGCCACCCTCCCCACAAGGCTCAGGACGGCTCACAATCCACACAACATTAAAATACATACAGTTAGAACACCCTCACCTCGAGCCTCCATTCTCCCCCACCCAAAAAACCAACCAAACCCCACCTATCCATGCCTGTCAAATGCTTTTCAAAACAGAAATGTTTTGAACCGGTGCCTCCAGAAGATCGCCAGGCTTGGGGTCAAGCGAACCTCCTGGGGAAGGGAGTTCCACGACATGGGGGCAGCAACCGAGAACACTCTCCTGTGCGGCCCCGCCCCACGGACAAGGGTAACAGATGGAACCCGCAGGAGGCACAGCCAGCCGACCGTAATTTCAAAAAGGCTAAGAGCCCCTTGATAAACTGCAGTCTTGCAGAAAATGCGTGTTAGCAAACAAATTGCACCTCATTTCAGTGGGCTGAGAAAATTCTCAAGAATAAGTCATTTTAAAAGTGTACTTTTAAAATGGCTAAAACAATGTGCTCAAGCACTGGCAGGTGTGAACAAATGTCAGCTTTTATATTTGTGCAGAATTGCACCCTGTACCTCCAAGAGACGTTTCAGTGCAGAACCTTATAATTTCCAATTGAGAATTCTATTTAAAGAGTCACCAGTTTGTTTCTCCCTATTATTGTTGGGGAGACAAAGTGGTTTGAATGATATCTTTTATTGGCCCAACTGCTATTGGAGAAAATAAGCAAGCTTTTGGGCCACACGGGGCCCTTCCTCAGGCATGTAGCATATCCAGTCAGAAATATATAAACTGAACAAATGTATACAAGGAGGCTTGGAATGGGTGGGAGTGAATAAGACAAGGTAATTGGTGGGAGGGGATTAGATAGGGGGAAGAGAGATGCTATTGTTATTATTTATATAGCACAAGCAATGTATCTGGCACTGAACAATCAGAGATAGCCCATGCCCCAAGGGACTTACAATTTAGGGGAGACAAGGGGAAGAATGTTAGAGACATTGAAACATTCACAAAGTTGAGAAGTCACAGGTACACAGCTTAGTTACAAGGTAAGGAGCGGGATTCTGAATGACAGGACAGTAAGAGGGGCATCAGTGAGCAGTCTGTGGGGGTAAGGAGCTAGGTGAAGACTGACAAAAGAGGTAGGTTTTTAGGAAGGATATAAAGGCAGGGAGAGAGGAAGCAGAGTGTGTGCTCAGGAAGGGAGTTCCAGGCATGGGGGGAGGAGTAAAGATAGTTTAGGGATCAGGAGACTCAGGCTGGTGACAGAGAAGGAGCGAAGTTCCCAGGTGGGAACATAACAGGAAATTAGTACAGAAAGACAGGGAAGAACAAGCACTTCAAAGTGAACACAAGAATCTTGTGCTGGATGTGAAAGGAGAGAGGGAGCAAATAATGGGTTGAACATGATCCGAAGAGGAGAGGGAGCAAAAAATGGGTTGAGCATGACCCATGTGGCAGGCAAGGTGGATGATTTTGGCAGTGAAAGCTGTAAGGAAGGGCCAGATTTTAGCAATGTTATGCAGAAAGTGGCAGGCCCCAAGCAACAGGCAATCTGAGGAAGGAGAGAGAGAGGAGTCAAAGATGAATTGACTCCTATTGTTCAATAGGAGAAAGCTCCAAGAAAGCATAACTATTACTTAAGATTCCAGACTATTTCAACTTTAAACAGAAGTCAGTCAGTTTGAAGAAGTGAAAATTTTCAGTGGGAGTCATTTACAAGTGAAAGTAATTTGTGAACCTAAATTATGAAAGCGAAGTGGAAAGTGCCTTCTGCAATATGAACTTTTTTATTGTTCTTCTGCAGAATAAATTTCTTGAGTTTACACTTTTCATTGAAGAGAATAAACTTATGCATTAAAAGATTTTGTAGCATGATGAGTTTTTAGTGTTATAATAGATGAACTGATCTTCATTATTTTTTTTTATTTAAGTAAGAAAATCTTGAAGACAGATTTGTCAAGAAGCTTCTGCATTGATGAGGATCTTACTGTTTCACTACAAAATACTGACAGTATGGTACTGCCACCTACTGCCAGTTTATCTGTATTGTGGATCCATGAATGACCAGAATATTATAAACAAACTCAATTTTGAACTTGAATCGTGCATCTTTGGATGCATTGAACGGTCACATTGTGATTTTAACCAAATTTGCATATGACCACTGTATCATAAGCGGATGCAGTACTTTAGAGATGAAGAGGTATGTCCCTGCCCAAGAATCTAGCAACCTACATGAAGCCTTCTCCACCATATTTCATTGCAAGGAAAAAAGAATGTTCCAAAGAATGTTAGATCTCATCTATAAAAATCCTTTAGATACATGTATTCCACAGAAGAGCTAACATTTCATATACAACAGCTATGTAAAAAGCATACCTGTAATAACTCAAGGGTCATGGGAATATTCTTAAGTTCCTTCAACAAATCAAGTGCCCCAGCCTGTAAAAAAAAAAAAAAAAAATATTTGAAAGATTATTCAATATGTTGCAAAGGCACATTTCTTTCTACACTACTAACTTCTTGACTATTGGTGACAAATATAGCTATTTCATTAAGCTCCACTTCCACCATATATAGTTTGGTGAAAGGTATCAAACCAATGATTATGGGTATTTTCAGACGTTACGAGATCACAGTGAACCACGGTGAATACGCACCTGTGGTCAATGTGTCTCGCACGTCTGTTTGGCGGCCGCCAGATGTTCGCCACGGTCAATCCGCACATGGGGTCAATTTGAACCACGCTTCCCGGGCTAGCCGGGGGAATGTCCCAGGAAGCGTGGTCAAAAAGATCCCCAGAGGGGACCAACAAAAAGTCACGTCTGGCCGCGCGCCACGGCCCGGGATCCCGGGCCGTGGCACATCCGGCCCGACGCGGCGGCCGCATTGGCCCCGCCGCCCGCCCGTCTCCTTGGAGGGCGGGCGGTGGGGTGCGTGGAGGGGGCGGGGCCGTGCGGCCGCACGTTGCGCCGCGCGGCCCCACCCCCTCCCAGATTCCCTGCCGGGATCCCCCGGCACGTCTGATATGGCGTGACGGGGTGACCCCGGCGGGGAATGAATGGGTTGTTTTCGGTACGGGGCCAAGTGGCCCCGTAACGTCTGAAAACACCCCAAGACAAATTAAGACCTATATGACTGAACAACTTCAGGCCAAGCGACAGTGCAAGTTTCTTCAGCTTATCAACATGCCCTATAGCTTCTTCAGCTGGAAATACCACCTTCGTAGAAAGGGCAGTTTAGTCAGATAAGACAGAAAATTAATACCAGTGTTTTCAGGATAGGTGTTGCTGTGACATGGGACTCGTCTCACTTAAACTCACCAGAGGTATCATACAACAGTAACTTTCTCCATAATGGCATGTAGATAATTAAATCGTTAACCCAGAGATGAAACACTTTGGGTGAAAACAGACTTGACGCTAACCACCCTTGGTGGTTATCTATGCATGTTGCAGGGCTGTATTGGTGCCCTATGCAGCCCTGAATGAGGGAGTAATAATGTGTAGAAGAGGCAAAGATATAAACCTATTCTGCAAGAGAAAAAACCCAGTAAAGAGGAGAGAATGTGGAATTCCTATGCCAAATCTTAACACAAAGACTCTCAAGTCAGCCAAAACACAGTTGCTATCATTCATCTCCTTTTAAGAGACTACTTTGATTACAATGAAGCCTTTAAAAATATTTTAACAAATTCATGTGTTTGATTAATTGAGTGTTTAATTTTTTTTGACACCTGCTCCCTTCACGTATGAAAATGAGATTTTACATAGTGTGCTACAACCAATATAATTATAGGACACCTGGTGAACCCTATCCTAAGCTCCAGCAGCAGTTTTCTTTTGTGGTGATGCAAGAGGCAGAAAGGACTCAGCTTGTTTTTCAATTACAGAGTTGAATTTAAAGTACTGAGTTAGATAAATATATCAATCTGTAAACTGTGCCATTTTAACACAGTAATTCATTATATAATTGACTTTTCTAATAACTATTTATTTCTTATTTCTTTCTTTACATTTTTGGCCCACCCTTCCCATTAAGGCTCAGCGCCGGTTACAATATACAGCTAGCAATACTGAAGCAACACCTCACCTACTAGACATTCTGTGGGGAATTTGTTTCTCCCTGCCAAACTTCTGATGGAGGAAGAAGCAGAAGAGCTCAGCGCCACAGGAGGAATCTCCTAATTCCCCCAAAGATGGTCAGCAGGGTGCAGGGAAGTCCTGCATGCAGCACTGAGCTTGAATCACTGGACTCAGACTCACTCCTGCATTCAGTACTTCCTACTGACCATTTGATGGCGAGGAAAGGAATAGGAGAACCCCCTCCCATCTAAGTGCTAAGTCCCCAACCTTGGGACTTGGGCTCAGCACTGCAACCAGGGTTCCTTCTTCTCTTCCCATCAAATCACTGGCAGAGAGCAGGAAATCCCTGTTCCACCTGCAGTGCTGAGCAAAGTCCATGTGCTGAAACTCAGTGCACCATGCAGGACTCTTCTACTCCCTGCTGAGCACCTGGATAAGGGAAATAGGAGAGCCTCCTCCCATTTGCAATGCTGAACCCTAGACCTGCACTTCAGGCAGAGCTAAAAAAACCTCACCAGCTCCCCAAGTTTACTTGCCTCTAGCAAGTGTTTTTTTTACAGCCCCGGACATTTACAAAAGTACTATAAACATTTCTGAAGTATGCAGAATGATGTCTAAGTGCACAGACATTTAAAAGGCAACCAATACTTGATAGCTTGTTTCAGAAAATATGTTATTTAAATGTCTATTTGCCAGGAACGCATGTTGCACAAAGGAGAGCAGTTCACTGGCTATGCAATGGTGCTTTTTTACATTATTCATTTATTCATTTTCACAATTTGCAACCTGACCCCTCCTGCCCAAAGGCAGCTCATGGTGGCATACAGTAAATAGAAAAAACACAATATAAAAATACAATAAAACATTAAAATCTATAAAACATATTTATAAAACAAATAGGACCCAAATAACCACCACTTCAGAAGGCAAAGAACCCCCCACGCCCCCAACCCTGTACCCGTCTGCCTCACCAAATGCCTGGTGAAACAGCCAGGTCTTACATAGTCTGCAGAAGGAGTGGCGATCCGGAGAGAGGCAAACCTCCACTGGGAGTTCCACAGCCAGGGGACCTCCAAGAGGGTGCCCCTGGCCGACTGCAGGGACCGCTCCATAACACGACGGATGAGGCGGTCCCACAGGTACGTGGGGCCCCGGCCATATAGGGCTTTAAAGGTAATAACCAACACCTTGAATCGGGCCCAGAACACTATAGGCAGCCAGTGCAGTGAGCGGAGCACCGGTGTTATGTGCTCACGGCAGCCCGTCTTCATCAGGAGGCAGGTCGCCGCATTCTGCACCAGCTGCAGTCTCCGGGTCATCAGCGAGGGTAGCCCCACATGGAGTGCATTGCAGCAGTCCAATCTTGAAGTGATGAATGAATGGATGACCGTGGCCAGATTGGAGCCTGAGATTTAAGACCAGAGACTATGGACCAGGTGTAACTTACAAAAAGCACTCCTCGCCACAGCCACCACCTGGGCATCCAGGTGGAGCTGTAAATCGAGGAGCACTCCCAGACTCTGAGGAACCAAGTAGGGATGCACCAAGTCAATCTATTTAATTTCCTCATCTTCTTTAATACTTAAGATACGTACATAGAACTCTTGGGATCAAGTAGGGTTCAGTCACACAACCCACAAAACGTGGGAAGAGCTCAGAGAGAGTGCAGTCCATACTGCCTTTTCTGTGGGTGCCAGTATTGTGTGAAGGGTTTTGCAGTACTGCAATTAAACGTGATACCACAGAGTTGTTTTGCACAGGCTTGTTAGTGGGGGGAATACCAAGGAATCAAACCATGAAATGTTGGGGTCAGTTTTAGTTCAGGTTCATCACTACTTCCTAAGTCTCCAGTTCAGTCCCAGTTCAGCCACTAACAGAATGGTTCAGTAACCAGTTCAGCCACTTCAAACCTGTTCAGATACAGTTCAAATACGGTTTCTGCACATTGTCACACACAAGCACTTGCACTAAATCCCAGCCACAAAAAGAGTGAACTATTTCACTATAAAAAACTATTTTTAAACATGTTATTTGCATGCACTACCACCACAACCTTTATTTGACTGCTCAGGCAACAATTTCAGCCCAGAAAATGTCCTCTTTGCTGACTTCTGTAGCAGAAACAGCAAACCAAGTGTTAGCCAGTTAATAGAGTTTAAGTCTAATTACTTTTTGCTGTTCGCAGAAATGAATCGATTGGTTTCCTAGGAAGTATAGTCTCTGCCTCTCTAGGTTGGAGCAAGGAGAGATTCTCCCTTTAGAACTTTATTATTGACCTGTTATTTTGAACCAAGTAACGTGGGGAGGGAGATGTATTCATTTTTGGGGTTTGGTTCCAAGCTGAGTTTTATTCAAGAGATTTTAGGTTCACTTCAGTTCCAGTTTACCCCAAATTTCCTCTGAACCCGTTTTCAGATTTGGGTGCAGTACAAACCCAAATCCAGTACAAATTCACAGAATACCAATAGTCACAGGGAAACGTAGCATGGGTTACACTTCAGGAGTTTCCCTCTGCATTCCAGGGGTTATGTCTAGTGTCCATGAGCACCAAGACTGAAGTTAAGTGATCCGTTCTGCATTCTACCTTTTTCTGTTTCAATTAGTTTTGCCAACACAATGTAATTGAAATCAATTTGAAGTGAAAGCCTGAGAAGGACCTACCTATAACTTCTGTCTGTATTAAGGAGTTCCATTGCATATGAAAATATGGGTTTTCTGAAAACTGTTATAAGCATGAGCTCTCATCCATTAGACTGGAACTATTTTCCCTTTCTTTGGCTGAATGAAAGGGAAGGTAGGAAGGCAAGGAAATGATCTTAAAGCTTTTTCCTTTTATAACTTGTGATAATTACATAAAAGCAATCAAAACCATTATGTTATAGTACACATGTGGCCAAACTGTGGCTTATGAACTGTATGCAGCTCTTGAGCAGTTCAAGTGCAGCTGTTGTCCAGGGCTGGTCCTGCACTTGGTGCTGCCTTAATGGTCCTGTGTCTTACTTAACTACACCCAAGTCTCAGCACCTGCTCCTCAGAATCTCAGCAGTCAATAATGAACAGCATGCTCTGCCAGCCAACCATGACGCAGAAGAAGTTAGTATGTGAGCACATGTGGGGGGGTGCGGGGGTGTAGCCTGTGGCTCTTGGCCATGTGAAGGTTTTGACATGCAGCTCTATGTGTTAGGAGCTTTGGCCATTCTATAATACTATTAACTAAATAATATACCTGTTGGTTTCAAAATCCATTAAGCTATGACATTGGCATAAAGTAACATATGCATGATACAAACAAAAACCAAATGCCACAAACCATGGAAATAAGCAGCTAAGCACTCCACCACAACAATCACAAATACTAGCGTGTCCCACAACTAATACACACATTCTCATGTCAAACACCCAACCTAACCCTAACTACAAAAAGAAAACCACACCTAACTCCATAAAAAAAGACATACCATTTGCAGAACCAACATTATAACAACATGTACAACATATAGGACATTAACAAAAACCAAATAGATTAGAAAACCACAAACACACACCAGTAAGACACACCCGTTACAGCCACTTCTATAAAAAAAATAATCCAACATCATTCCCCCCCAAAACAACAAATGTATACCATGAGACAACTACCCAAAGTCCCTGCCCCCCCAAGAAAAGGTAATTGCTAGAGAAACTACTAAACAACCCAAAACATACCTTCAAAACAGAGAACCCAACAAACAAATCAAATAAAGATTACACATATGAAATGACAACCACTTAAAATATAAATGCAAAAACTTCATTGAATAGATTAACCCATGGCAAAGGAATCACTTGGCATGATTTTAATGTGCATATGGAAAGTGGATTTTTGATAGGTTCAAAAATTTCTATTTCTAGATATTTGTCACGTCTCATGATAAACACTTTAAATAATTTGCCATGAGATCTACTCCAATGAAGTTTCTGTGTTTATATTTTAAGTGGTTGTTATTTCATATGTGTAACCTTTATTTGGTTTGTTTGTTGGGTTCTGTGTTTTGAAGGTATGTTTTGGGTTGTTTAGTAGTTTCTCTAGCAATTATCTTGTCTTGCAGGGGGAATTTCTCTCTCTTTGGGTAGTTGTCTCATGGTACAAGTTTGTTACTGTGGGAGAAATTATGTTGGTTGTTTTTAGAAGTGGAGGTAATTAAGAGTGTATATTACTGGTGTGTTTTTTTAATCTGTTTGGAGTTTGTTAATGTCCTATATGTTATACATGTTATAATGTTGGTTCTATAAATTGTATGACTTTTTTTATGTCCTTGGGTGTGTGTTTGGTTTTTTTCCTTCTTTTTGTAGTTGTTAGGGTTAGATTATTTCCATGGTTTGCATGTTTTTTGTTTGTTTCATGCATATGTTACTTGATGTCTTAACTGTTTTTGAAACCAAGAGGTTTTTTATTTAGTTACTTTCCTGGTTTTGTTTTATTTTTAGTTTTTGTATGTTTTCAAGCTGTTCTTTTGTGCAAGGAGAGAAAATGCTAACTGCAATTTACAGTGTCCCACAACTTCCTGTACCTTAGGAGGGAGCTGGAGTTCTGTGTAACCTTCTGGGTTGGTAGAACTTTCGAGCAGCTTCTTTGAAACTGTGGGACAGTAGTGGCAGTATTTACCCAGACAAGGAACAGTGCACAGTGCAAGATGCCACCAGGGCCTCACACTGGGAATCCCCATTTGCACAAAGCAGCCATGCTCTCCTTCATGTTTGGGTGCATACACGCAAACTGTCCCTAACTGTGAAGCTAAGGTTTTTATAAACTTTAATATAAGCTCTTTAACAACACAAGTCCAAATCAAGCATGCGATTCTTTTTGGAACCTAAATGGATTCCACATTACCTTCCCCATGCCCTGCCACTTGTACGGGATGCTTCCCTCCCTTCTCAGTTTTCCATGCCTGCATCAAATGCGTAGTTCACATTACACATATTAAACACTGCTTTTTCTTTGTCCTTTTTGGTTCGTATGTTCTGTGGTTAAATGCCAGGTGTTCCTGGCAAAGGGGGAAACAGGTGTGGGGGGCTGGGGCTCAATGGGGGGGCATATGGGGAATGGGGGAACCGAGTCTCTGGGGGTTAATGAAGGAAGAAAGGATTGTCTGACTGGGGTGAATGGGGGAAGGGAGGAGGTGGCTGGAGGTTAATGGGGAAGAGAGGGATATGTTGAGGGACTGGGGATGAGTGGAGTGTTTGGAGAGAATATGGAAGGAAAGGGTGCTGGGGGTTAATGGGGGAAACAGGTGTGTGGGTTTGGTGGTTAATGGGGGAAGGAGGGGATGTTTGGGAGACAGGAATGTGGGGTGAAGTAACCAATACAATTCAGTCTGTGCTGCTCCATGCCTCAATTTCCCCTTGTGTAATGTGGATCATGCTATCACTCTTCTGAAGCAGGCAATTCTTGGTTGTGATGTTTCGTTGATAGCTTCCCAGCCAGCCTCTCCTAGTCAGTATTCTCTCTCCCTAGTACACCCCCAGTATGACCCCTCATCTCCTCCCAGATAGTACCCCCATCCCCACGGGTATCTCCCCTCAGGTAGAACCCCCTAGCTTCCCACAATCTCATCCTCGTTCCCCTCCCAGGCAGCCCCTCCCAGATAGTACCCCGCTCCCTAACTTTCACAATCCTGGGCCCCATTCCCTGCTAGCCAGCCTGTCCTAGGAACTCCTTAAAACCCCTCGCTTCCCTGAATTCTACCCCGTCCCTTCCAGATACCGCCCTTTCCATTAGCTCCCTCATCCTTTCCCCATCTCCTCCAAGCCAGCCTCTCCCAGACGCTCCCCTTATCCCCTCATTCCCCCCAATCCAGCCCCTTCATCCCCCATATCTGTATGCATGTGTGTGTACACGCACATAGATATATCTGGCAGTGGTTTTTAAGCTGCTATGCTTATTTCCCCCATCCTATAGTACATGTTAATTGCGGGCATTAGTACCCTAACAATTCCCCTTTTGAACTGCTGTTTCTATATATCTGGTTGAAGGTAGCTTTCTCAACCGCTATAACTGCCAAGCAATAGAGTAACCTGTCAATAGAGGCATCCCACTCTACCTTCCATAAAAGAGGATGTGCTCTCAAGGCTAGACCTTCATTGCACAGATAAACTCCTTCATCCACATTACAATGGCTACAATTAAGTGTCCCCTAACTCAGCTGCTGCTAAGTGTCCTGCAACTCAATTGCTCTCGAGACCGCCCCCCAAGTTGCAGCTTGGGGGGGGGGGATTTGGGGGCGTTAATTGCAGCCAGTTACCAGTTTCTCAAGGGGGGGGGAGAGTCAGAGTCAGGAGATGTTTCTACATCTGCTGGTGTCAGACACAGAATTCCTGAGCCCAGCCATTTCTTACTGTATTGTGATATATACTCCTGTCAGCCAATCACAGCGGACAGTACTGCTGCTATCTAACTGAGCTTCGTGTGCGTGTGTTAATGTGTAGTGGTGAAGCGACCATTTTTAACAACCTTAATGAAAACTCTCCTACAATATCACACAAAACCAAACGTTTAAAAGCACTTTCTCAGCTGTCCATGCAACACACGTCCATTTTCAAGACATAATTATGTACACAAAGATACATGCTGCATGCAATAAAATGTTAGCATGGGAGCGATTCTACATCAAAGCAGAAAAATCAAAACACAACTCAAAATTTAATGTACTAACCCACATAAAATTAAACACAAACCACATAACCCACATGCCCTACACACCCTGAAAAAAAAATCAGGCAAACCCCACAAACCCTCTCCCTAAAAACCAGGGTTGAGGTTTCACCACTTAGAATTCAAGCAGGGTCACAGCTTAACGTAGAGCCACTACTGTGGCTGTATAATAATTTTCCAAGTACTGCCACAATTCCCTGGAAAAACAGAGGTAGTTTCCCTGGAGTGTTTCAGTTGGCTTTGATAACTGGGGAAAATGCCTAATGAAATTCCCTTGTAGGTAATGTATATCTAGTTACCTGAAACAGCTGCATTGCTTGAAAATTAGCTTTGTAGATATGTAAACCACCTTTAAAATGCTTCTCTTTTATGCATGTAAACATCTGCAACAACCAAAAATACTACTTTACTTTTACTGAACCTACTCAACTGTTCTTGATTTGAAAATTCATACATGCAACACTACCTTTGTCCACACACACCTATGCATTACGATACAATCAATATACGGTTCATGAGAGAATGAAAGATTGGTACAGGTTTGTAATTAAAATTACTGACAAACTCCAGTTTAAAATATTAGCATGCAGGGACACAATTTCAGTTTTATTGAAAAAATAGTATAAAATGTGGAGTATTACATACAGCCATATAAAGTAACACCCTTCTATTGCATTTTTCTAATACAATGTTGCAAGACTGCTATCAGTTGAAAGTAAGTTTTATTACTTTCAAAGAAGAGTTGTAGTTCTGCATTCCATTAGTGAAGCCTTTATCTTGTCATATCATAAAGGCCTACTAATCTGCTCTACATGATGCATCTGGCTGTGCTAATATATGTATCGTAACACCCAAAGTTTAATACCAGACAACTGGGATACTTTGTGTGTATATTATATTCTATCAATGCCAAGTTAAATAAGGTATATCCTTCCTCATCTGTTCTTTGATAAACTAATAGTTTAAGAAGGATTTCTGGAAATGTTGCCTTGTCACATTGTCAAATCATTTTCATGAGAAACAATGCACAAAAGACATTATGCCAGTGTTAGAATTGAAATGTTAAGAGAGCCAGTGTGGTGTAGTGGATAAGGTGTGGGACTTGGTCCTAGGAAACCAGGGTTCAAATCCTGGCCTAGCCATGAACTCACTGCGTGGTCTTGGGCAAGTCACAACCTCTCAGCCTCAGTTCTCCATCTGTAAAATGGAAATGTGTGCGCGTCTCCCTGTGATGGACCCATGTCCATCTTAGATTGTAATCTAAGTGCTTTACCTGTGACTGTAAAGCACTGCACATACCTAGAGTAGTGCTATAGAAATGAGTATAAGTAGTAGTAGTTAGAATGTCAAGTATTTTTTTTTTATGCCTGCATAAACCTATTAGATTATTTCCTGATTAACTTGAAATGTAAGAATTGTAAGTAATATAATTGTAGTAATATACTTTTCATTTGATTGGGGTTTTTTTTTGCTTAAACATAATAGTGCCTTTTAAGAATATTGTTGCAAACCTTTTTAAAAATAAAAACAATTATATTTATATTAATTTCATTTTTAAAAAAAATTAAAAATAGTTAATTAAAATTTATATTATTAATAAAATAATAATATAGTAAGATTAATAGGAATATAATATAATACCAAAAGTATTCTAAGCAAAAAAGGTTTGGGATCACACAGCATGCAAGTGTCTAACAATGGCCCTTTTCACACAGACACTAACACTGATAAATGGGTGTTACACTTGATTATACATGTTGCAGGGCTGCAGGTGTGCTCTATGGGTGCATAGACTTTTAGTCTACGTATTGCTTTTGACATAAGATTAAAATTACTTATTAATAAATCATAATAATCTTTATTTTTATATAGCACCCCAGTGCCATGGCACTCGATGCTTTTTACATATATCAGTTTAACACAGCTTTTAATCCCCACAATACCCCTGTGAGGTAAGCTGAGAGAATATTGTGACTGGCCTAAGGTCACCCAGTGAGTTTCTGGCTAAGGCGACACTCGAACCGGGGCTCAATCTGTTTACTTAAAGGTAACTAAAAGAAGACATGTTAATAGTGTGGAAAACAGAAAAAAATATAAAGTAGCACTCTTTGTAAGAAATTCTATTGGATGACATTCACTGCATGAATAATTTCCCAATTAAGCAAGAGATGAATTTGAGATGTGACAGCTACCAAAAAATTCTCTCTAGAGTTGCTAATTTAGCATTGTCATTTCACTTCATGGTAAAGTGAGACAATGTACTGCAAAATATTTATTTAGGGGAAAAATTCGACTGAAATGGATCCAAGTGCCTTTTCAATCCCTGTAGCCTATGTGACCCTGTTGGCACCATCAGGAACAGTCACATGAGAAATAATGATATGCAACAAGCACAGAGGGAAAGGAGGAAAGAACAAACGTCATAGGTAAGGGAGGGGAAAAAGCAAAGAGAATTCTGTTAGAACTCCTGAAAAAAGTTTTCCTATACACATTTCTGTTGACTTCAGTGGGGCTACTCAGGTGAACTTTGTTCCCCCAGGCGTGGTACTATAATCTGAACCAAATAACTGCCTAAGAATCCCTGCTTACACTAGAATTACCATTTGCTGCAAATGTATGCTTACAACAGGTGCAGTTGAACTAGCGTGAACCCAATTAATTATGTGGCCCAAGACATAAATTCAGCTTTTGAACTGTGCTGAACATAGTTTATCGTATGTGCTTGCTCTTTGCTTTATTCAGCACTGAAGTGGATGTATAAATTGCAACAAAGGGTATACAACATCCTCATTTTCAGAACACCATGGTGCTATACAACGAACACCACAGCTATTTTTAAAATTATAACTGGCAACCCTGGCATCCACACAAATCACTCAAAACATATAGTATGCACTACTTGCATAAGCAGAATTACTTCCTTTTGTATTACAAGTCGGAGTCCATTCATAGTAGCGAGCATTACCTCAGCTATTTGGATACAAACAGCAAATCTAAACTATCTGGATGTAAATATTCTATAAAATACTACTTCCGTTCCAAGAGTACAAGTCATACATTGCTTTTGCAGCTAATACAGTACATATATATCCTTCTATAACTTATAGTTACAAATAAACAGGTTTACATACCAAGGTGTTACTCTGCTGTTTATTCTAGTTTTAAGTATCCCTCTTAACCCAGGAAAACAATCTGTGTAATCTTCACTGCTTTCTACCCCATGGTGTACATTTTACTTTTCTTTGTGCCAATGGGGATCCCTAAACAAACTTAACAGGAAAGATAGCTAAACTCACAGGAAACTTAAATCATCAAAAACAAAAGTCCAAGCGTGGAAAGATGATGTAGTCCAGTGGTCCGACAGCAGGGTTTGGAGTTTGGAGACCAGGATACAAATCTATGGACTCTCTGAGTGGCCTTTGGCAAGGGAATATCTCAGGCTCAATTCTCCAGCTGTAAAACATCAAATAATAGTACTGCCCTACTTACTACACAAGGATGTTGCGAGAGTTAATGAAGTAATGATCATAACACACTATATAAATTCTAGGTACTATTCCTACTACTATTCCTAAGATTTTTCCACAAGATGAGATTCAAGCCTCCTGCTTTTTTCTGATAACACTGCTAAGCAGCAACTTGTGATGTTGAAGAACAGTGTGACAGGTCACAAAAAACAGGTCTTGAAACTATGAACTGAGAAACATTATTTATCAAGCCTCTACAACCACTGGTACTCAAGACACATCTCCTTCCCACAAACCAGTTCTCCTGGGGCAATTTACAGTATAAAGCAGGGGTGGCCAGATTTACAGTCCACATGATCCATTTGATTCAGGCATTATTAAGCGCAGAATAAGTGTAGATGACTTATGCAGCTACACAGCATCAGGATAGTTTTACCTTGCAGTTTCTTGGGAAACAGAGGGAAGAGGTAGTGAGGGAGGCAGAATGACATTGGGTGGCTCTACACGTTATGGCAGGCTCAGGACAAGTTAACCCCTTCATTACTAGCTGTGATATTACCCTGTGGCAGAGCAGTTTGATCAAACATTTATTCTCCTGCGTGTTTATGCCGCTGCCCTATGGCATTGAGATCTACCAGGACCTCTCCCAATGGCTCTGGCACTTCAGGACAGGACCTATCTCACCAACTCGGCTGGGGGCACCCTCTTGCAGGTTCCATGTGTTACCTTGTAGGACAGGGGTGCACCAGAGGCGCGTTCTCAGTTGCTGACCCAGTTTTATGGAATTCCATTCCCCAGGAGGTTTGCCCGAGCATCTTCCGGAGACAGCGTAAAACTTTTTTATCTGAAAGAGCATTTGGCGGGCAGGGAAGAAGGCTGGCTAGGTCATTGGGTAGGACTGTGGCGAGGGTGGGAATTTTGAGAGATGTGGGGATATTTTATTGTATGAGTTTTTATTGTTGTGTTATGACCGTAAGCTGCTCTGAGCCCTTGTGAAAAGGGCTGCGTATAAATCTGAAAAATAAATAAACTTGCTCGCAGACACGAGTGCCTCAGCAACTGGTCTCAGAAGTGAGGGGGAGCCCTCCCTTTTGGAGAGCCTTCCCTGCTGCATTGGAGGAGCTCTCCTAATCTGTTTCCTTCCTGGAAATACACTCTGGGGAGTTGGTCCTGCTCTCCTCTCTAAAGGTGATATCCAAGAGGCTGGTCCCTATTCCCACACCGGGATCTACTGGACAAGACTACCTGGTGTTCTATGAATAGATCACAATCTACTTCTTAGCTGCCCCTGCTATAAAGTATCTTGAAAAACCTGCAGAAGTGTAAATAACTTGCACAGCTACACAGAATCAGGATACTTTTACCTGCAGTTGCTTGGGAAACAGTAGGAAGAGGTAGTGAGGGAGGCAAGACAATACTGGGTGGCTCTACATCTTATGAGACACACAGGACATGTCAACCCCGCATTAAATCAAGGACTCTCCACTCAGATAAAAATCTTCTCCTTTCTCCGAAAGTACTCAGGGGTCACGTGAGCATCCCAGGAGAGATACATGTTGGGATGACCTAGGTTCACCTCAAGATAACTGTTGTGTGTGGTCTAAGCTAAAGTGCTTTGGTTGCCACATAGAGGAAGAAGCGCTCCTTGAAAAGTGACAGATTTAGTTTTGAACCCAGAAAAGAAGTGAAGCAGAGCATGGCCTTTCTTTGGAAAGGAGAGATTTCCCAGCCCCCGGTTGGCACCAATGGGACACTCACTTTAAGGACTACCCAAGAAACAGGCCCTCCAGCCAGAGAGAGAGAGAGCGCGCCCGTCCGTATGTGTGAAGGATTTCCAGAAGTGTTGCCTGCGTGGGGCACCTCTTGGCACAATTTCTTTTGACTCCAACAGCTCCCTCAGCAGTTGGGATTCCCCGCTTAGCAGCGCAAGCCTTGCTGAAAGCCAGCAGGACTTCGGCTCCTGACTCAGCCCAACACTTTGCGAGCGTGACCCTATAATGGACAAACGTTACACCCCACAGAGCCCGGGGCCAACGCTCCTGTCGCTGCTCTACGCCGACTCGAACCAGCACGGACCCGGACCCAGGCCCCGGCTGTAGGGCAGGACGGCACCCAGGGGCGCTAGGCAGGCACCCGCACCTCCCTCTGCAGAGGATGCCAGGGGGCCGGCTGCGCGCCAAGCACCGCTGACTAGAGAGGGAAAGGCTCGAGCCGGGCCCGACGTGCGCCCCGCAACCCCCGGCATCGCTCACCGCGTTCTTTTTCTGCACCATCTTGTCCATCTTCTTAGCGATGCGGATGATTTCGTCCTCCGTAGTCATGATGGCGGCGCGTCCCAGCCGGCTAAGCAGGAGACACAATAGGGGTAAGAGGGAAGCGGCAGCTGGGAGCTCAGAAGCTCTCAGCGCAGCCAGAGAGCTGCCAGGCCGCTGAGTAACCAACCAACCAACCCACCCAGCAGTCAAAGCGCGGCGGGGGATAGGGTGTCACCGTAGCGACGCCAGGCAGAGCTCATAGAGCACGTAAAGCAGGAACCAGGCAACGCAATGGCAGGCCGGGAACATCGAGTCGTATACGGAAAGGAGGAGCTACGGAAGCCGCCGCTGTTCAAAACAGCGTGGGACCGGGACACGAGCCTCACCTGCGGAGAATGTGAGCTTTTTGGTCTGCTCCGCCCCTTGACTAGAGTCTCATAATCTCACTCCGAGCGGCTACACTACCAGCTAATCGGCTGCCCCGTCACCCGTGTCCGTCCCGCCCCGGTCACCATGGGGAATCCACCCGGTTCCGTTGTCGCGGGGGAAGTAGGGAATAGACGTGGAAGGGCCCCTAGGTCGGTGCGTTCCCCCCAGTCCCCGAAAGGCTGAGCCGGTTCCTGTGAACAGCAGCCTCAGCAAGCCCGCTCCCACCCGGGCTGAGCTAAGGTAGCCTTGTATTTTCCGTTGTTAGCACTGCCTGCTCTAGTGGAGCCTGGTCGCTTCTGGCATTTAAATTAGCATCGAAACGTTAGCGAGCTGAGGGGAAAGTACGGTTAAAGCAAAAGTGGCTCTTCGACAGTGAGGATGCGAGAAAGACAAAGTGGTTTGAATATCATTTATTGGACTAATTGGTGGTGGTGGAAATAAGCAAGCTTCGGGCTGCAGCAAATTTTGACAGGGAGGATGCAAACAAAGTGGCAAGACTATAAATGGGACACCAAAGCAAGGCTATGTAGTGAAGGTAGAAACATTCCTAACGAAGTAGAAAGCTAGTGCTTCCTAAGTGTCCGGTAATCCTGCTTCAGAGAAAGCCAACAGTAAATATGATTAAAGCTACAGCTGTGGCGTAACACACATCAGTTTGCAGATCCAGATTTAAATTGATAAAGTAGAAGCTTGCTTTGAAACATACTTTGTTTAAAGCCACTGTAGATAAAACCAAACCTTATTTGAAGCAGGGAAAGGAAATGATGTTTAATGCACTTCCAACAATAGAAGCTTCAGTATACACACGTTGCTGCCAGGCATATTCTGAGCAGAATTATTTGTAGCATGATCATTAACACATGGTCTTGAAGCCAAAACTAACAGTGAAAATCTACCCCCATGCACAGATTTACAAAAGGATACTGAAAATATGGAAGTTAAGCATGTGTGTATAGTTTAAAAGATGGGGCATTTAGGTGTTAAAATGCTAGCAGACCAACAAAGGCATATAGCTAAACTGGAACAGGCCCTGCAGAATAGGGGCCCTCTGCCCTTATCCGTGGCAGGGGAGTGGAAGGAAGTGATGGTGTAAGCATCATAAAGCTCTACCTATCCCAATTACACTTATGCCTCTGCAGGCCTATTGCACACACAAGTTGTTCATGCTACTATTGCAAGTAGGGAATTTTAAATTAGTGCATACTAGCCTAAATTGAATTTGCCTGAACAGCCTTAAAACAACTTCAACTAACAGTCTCAGATCCAACTAGGGAAGAAACAAGGCCATAAGAACATAAGTAGTGCCATATTGGGTCACACCAATGGTCCATCAAGCCCAGCATCCTGTCTCCGACAGTGGCCAATCACTTTCTCCTGGGAGAAGTACCCAACAGGTCACAATGGGCAATCCATTCCCTGTTGGTCCTGCCCCCAACTGCAAGAGGTTATGTTTTCAAAATTTACTTGGGTAATAGCCATTAATGGACCTATCCGCCAAGAACTTATCCAATCCTTTTTTTAAACTAGTAATGACCACTTTTACATTCTACACTACTGGCCCTGACCTCTTTCCCTGACAGTAAGTTTCACAAGTTAAGTGTGCAGAGTGAAAAAAAACTTTGTCTGCTACCAGTTAATTTCATGGAACGTCTCCTTGTTCTAGTGCTCTTAGAAAGGGAAAACAACTGTTCCCTATTTATGTGTTCCACACTACTCATGATTTTATATATACTTCTATCATATCCCCTCTCAGTTGTCTCTTCTCCAAGCTGAAAAGCTCTAACCTACCAAGCTTCTCATAGGGGAGCCGTTCCATACCAGTGGATCATTTTTGTTGCCCTTCTCTTTGCCTTTTCTAGGTCTTTTTTGAGATAGAGCTATGGTCCGAACGTACCTGGAGTATTGTGGGTAGTTCTGGTTACGCTATCTAGGCATTACAATATTTTCAGTTTCATTCTCTGTCTATCCCTTTCTCAGTGATTCCTAACGTTTGCTTTTTTGACCGGTGCTGCACATTGAACTTAGGATTTCACTGTATTGTACACAATGACTCTAAGCTACTTTTCTAGACTGGTAACTCCTAATTTAGAACCCAGCATTGTACACATAGTTTGGGTGATTTTCCCCTATATACATCACTTTGCACTTGTCCTGGCCTTCTGTCTTAACTCACTCAAGGCCTCTTTCAGTGTCAGTCTTTACAAAGCATTGTTTCATAAAACCTTTATTTTTTTAAAAAAATAGATCTCTTTATTCCCCTGTTCTTTAAGCATACAGTGGCGAATTCCAGTAGAACAGTCCATTTGTATTGGCACTGAGCTTGGCTATCTTGGTTCAGTCTCAGTCTCACGATATGAGGTTGCTAGAAACAGGAGTGTTCCTGTTTCACCTTCTGAAGACCTGATATTTGGGTGAAGATTTCTTTAAAATAAAGAGTTTAGCTGACACATTGGTAATTTCACACCTATTTCTTATTTTGATTTGTGGACATTCTGAATAGTTAATATTTAACTTATTAACTGAAGCAATTTTCCCAAGGCAGTTGAATAGAAATTTCCTCTACAGAAAGCCTTAAAGAAGGTCCAACTTATTTTATGTACATTGTACTGCAACAGTCACACTTCCAAATCCCAATTCACCAACAAGTAATACTAGCAGAAAGTAATGTAGAACTCTTAAGCATGCTTTTGATCCAGTTGCAATTTTTACAGCTGTACTAGACCCAGTTTAAAGCACATTTTAAAAGAAAAGGGCATACATCTAAAGTACTTAGCATCAATTTACTTAGCAAGCATTAGGTGAAGTCATAATTTCTAATAAGGTGAGAAGCATACTTACACAATAAGATTTTACGTGACTAGTTTTAGCTCCAAATTTCTACCTGCTCCTTTTCGATTTTCTCTTATTTTGTAATCTAGACAGAGTGGGTTTGCCATGTTGGTCCAAAATGTAGGACACGGAGACAGAGTGGTGCAGGTACCTTTTACTGGTCCAACTTCTGTTGATGAGTATGCAAGCTTTTGGGCCACGGTATCCTCCTTCAGGCATGTTTTCATAGCTCTCAATCTACATTTACTGATCTCTACTGCTTCTTCATTTAACACCATTATCAGTTATTTTTAACATTGTTTTACGTTGTCTGGCATTATGTTCCCCCCGGAGCCACCAACAGCTATCTCCCAAGTTATTGTTTTCCTTCCATATACACACACCTGTCCTGCCTCTGACTTGATAGATGCCTGAAGAAGGGCCCTGTGTAGGCCAAAAACTTGCATACACTTTGTTGGACCAATAAATGCTCTCATTTTTGGTCATCAACTAAATCCAGATGAAATAAGATTTTTTCTGCCATTTTGGCTTTAGTGGAGTCTTATCCGTAAGTGAAAGGCTTTAAAAAAAATAAGACAAGTCAATCAGGAAGATCTATAAACAGTGAAGAGTTTGCTATTAACCACACTGCATTACCCCAAAGGAATAGAAGAAACTAGGCTGCCTGCTGTTTTGGTAGGCAGACACTCAAATATTCCTAGAGACCAGAGGTTTTGTCCCTGTCAATCAGGTGCTGCAGAGGACACGGTACATTATGTGATGGAGTGTTCTCTCTATCATGCTTTGACATAGATTCTTGTTCAGCCTCCTTTATTAAAATAATTTTTAACCTGTTGAGAGAGGCTAATTTGGCTTCTTTAACAAGGAGATTCACACACTTAAGAAACCTGCATTATTTGCATAGAGTTGGGCAGGTTAGAGGAAAGTTGCCGATGATCGTGACTTTTTCACCTTGAGTCGAAATAGACTAATTGGGATTAATCTATATTTATTTCATTGCTTGTAGTTATTGTGTTTGTATTTCTTTGTTTTTTTAATGTGGTTTTATTATTTTGTATTTTGTATATATGCTCAAGGCCTTGGTAAAAGCCTATGCCAGTAAATTAGCTAACTAGCTTAACACACATTAAGAGTTTAACTAATTTCAAGAATAAAAACGGCATCTTTGCTATAGTGGTTATAACAAGTATAGCTACTACTGTATATCTGAATTTAGGAGAAGTGGATTGGTCACATGTTACTAACTGAGTGCTCTAAATATAAGAGGACTTCAATACCCTTTGTAATTTTATTTGCTTTTTAATTAACTTCAACAAATTTCACCACATAGAAGCAGTGCAGTATACACCCCACCGCCAAAGATTGAAACCTGCTGCCTTTAGGAACAAGTATAAACAAAAAATGGTCACCTACCTCGGTGAATTTGTTTCTATTCTGTCGTACTGTCAGTGCACCGCACGGGTAGCTCTGCGGATGGCTGATAGAAGGCAGAAGAAGAAAATCTTCCTGCACGTGCGTGGAGCTGCCCCTCATCAGTCCATAACCAAGCCGAGGCTTGTCTCCACCTTGCTGAAACAGTCTTATTCATATTGTTAGTGGTAACACCCCTTCTGGGGTCCCTAGTAGTTGATTATGAAAAACAACCCCTTAACTTCAACAAGAACCTAAGCTTAACCAATGCTGAACAACAGCTGGACATCCCTAAATGCCCCCTCCCCCCCCCCCTTGATAGTGCTGTTTGACAGGGAGGCCCGGAGCACTGACAGTACGACAGAATAGAAACAAATTCACAGAGGTAGGTGATCAATTTTTGTTTCTCCTTCTGTCTCCTGTCAGTGCTCCGCACGGGATGTACCCGAGCCCCAAAAAACTATGGGTGGGAGAAAACAGCCCTGGGAGCCTCCAGAACTGCCTGCAAGACCCTCCTGCCAAACGCCGCCTCAGCGGACCTAAACAAATCTAACTTGTAAAGTGCTTAACAAAAGTGTGTAGGGATGACTAAGTTGCTGCTCTGCGAATTTCATCGTAAGACGCCCGTGGCCGCACCTCTAACTGAGTGCGCCCAGATCTGCAAAGGCGGGACCTTAATCTTTGCCTTGTAAGCTTCAACGATGCATTGTTTAACCCACTTAGAAATCAATGCCTTCGAAGCCTTACGACCCCCATAACTAGGCCTGATGTTAATAAATAAGGCTGAGGTGGATCTCAACCCTTGAGTCCTTTTCAGATAGATTTTTAGAGCCCGTCTCACATGCAGGATGTGCCACACCTTCTCCCTGGGGTGAGAGGGCTTCAGGCAAAAGGACGGGAGAACTGATTCCTATGAAAAGACGAGTTTATCTTTGGGATGTAGGCCTTGTCCACTCTAAGTGTCACTGATTGGCTTTTAAATGAGCAATAATTGTCCTCCATAGACAATGCTCCCAGTTCCGATGCCCTGCGGGCCAAAGTTACTGCCACCAAGAATACTACCTTAATGGTTAGCATGTACAAGGACACATGCCGGAGTGGCTCAAACGGCGCCCTAGTAAGGGCGTCCAAGACCAAACTAAGACTCCACAAGGGACACCTGTGGGAGACTAGGGGGCAGATGTTACGAGCTGCTCTTAAGATCTGCCTAATATGCCTATGGGGGAACAACCTCCTGCGTGAAACTGATTGCAGTACTGCCACAATGGCTGCTGCTTGGCGAGCCACGGTATTTGGTCTAAGGCCTTTCTCCAAACCATCTTGGAGGAATTGCAGGATAGTCTTAACGCCTGCTTGAGCCGCGTCTATTCCGTTATGGTCTTTCCACCCCGCAAAAGCCCTCCATGTGGAGGAATAAGCTTTCCTGGTGGCTGGGCATCTGGCTTGTTGTAGGGTTGCTAGGGCTGCCTCCGAATAATCCTGAGCCCTTAAGACTGCGCGCTCAAGAGCCATGCTGTCAGTTTTAAAATGTTGATGTTGCTGCACCAGAGTTAAACAATCCGGCCTCAACGGCAGCTGTACAGGCTTGGTCCCGACTCAGCTCCATTAAGTCTGTAAACCAAGGTCTCCTTAGCCACCAGGGGACCACCAGGATCACCAGCGCTTGTTCCCTGATGATCTTGGAAATGATCCTGGATATCAGCGGGGTAGGCGGGAATGCATACAAAAGACCTTGTGGCCACTCCTGATTGAGTGCGTCGACTGCTTCCGCTGCTCCGTCTGCCCTTCTTGCGATGTACCTTCTTACTTGCGTGTTGGCCCTGCTCGCAAACAGGTCTATCACCGGCTGCCCAAAGTGACTCACCAGTGATCTGAAGATGTCCGGATGCACCTGCCATTCATGGGGCTCCAACGTTTGTCGACTCAACCAGTCTGCCTGTATATTCTCCTTCCCCTTTATGTGCAGGGCCTTTATTGATTTCAGATTGCGTTGCACCCAAGCAAAGAGTTTCGCTGCTTCGCGCTGAAGACTCAGAGCTCTGGATCCCCCCTGGTGGTTGATGTAAGCCTTTGCGGCTATGTTGTCCGTGTAGATCAGGACGTGCGACCCGCCTACTACATGGGCCAACTGCAGCAGTGCCAGCCAAACTGCCCTGAGCTTGAGGACATTGATGTTCTGGGTGCGGTCTGTAGCGGACCATAGTCCCTGCACCGAGGTGGGTCCCATCTGGGCACCCCATCCCAACAGGCTGGCATCCGTCGNACCCCATCCCAACAGGCTGGCGTCCGTCGTGATGACTGTACGTGTTGGTTCCAACAAAGGGACACCTGGCTCGAATGTCGCTGCTCCTAACCACCAAGACATTGATATTAGAAAACATCTTGGTATCCTTACCGATGGATTGAGACCTCTCGTGAGATCTGCTTGCAAAGGCCTCAGCAGCTGCTGCAAGGGTCGAAGATAGAACCGCGCCCACTGAATCTGCCTGGTGCACGAGACCAAGAGACCGAGGAGCTGTGCTAGGCGCTTTAGTCTTGCCTGAGTTTGCTGATTCAGCTGGGAAATCATTGACCTGATATGCGTTGCTGTCTGGCTGGTGGGATGCATGCGGCGCCTAAGGAAGTATCTATTAGCACCCCCAGGTGCTCCAGTCTGCGTGTCGGCACTAGGTGACTCTTCTCGTTGATCAGGAAGCCATGGGATCCGAGATACTCCATCGTTCTGATCAGGTCTGCCCAAACCTTTTCTCTTGACTCAGCCCAGATGAGCAGATCGTCCAGGTAAGGGTAAATATGCACCGCTTCCTTCCTGAGGTTTGCCACCAGCGGAATCAGAATCTTGGTAAACGTCCTCAGGGCTGCAGAGAGGCTGAATGGTAGGGCCCTGAACTTGTAGTGGCTTCCCTGGTAGTACAATCAAAGCCATTGGTGATGCAGTTCCCATATCAGGATATGGAGGTACGCATTCCTGAGGTCCAGGGAGACTAACCAATCCCCTTCCCTGATTGACTGACAAATTGAGGAGACCGTTTCCATCTTGAAACGCTGGTACCTTACTACCTTGTTCAGCATTTTGAGGTCCAGAACTGCTCTCCACACGCCCGATTTTTTGGACACTAAAAAGAGGATTGAGTATAGGCCAAGTCCCCGTTGTTCTTGGGGTACCGGTTCTATGGCCCTGATTTCCTCGAGTCTGGATCTCCTCCAGCATTGCTGCGTTTTTCCACTGGTCTGACGATCTCGGAGAGGGAATAAAACCGTGTTTTGGTGTGCCCTTTAGTTCTATGGCGTATCCCTGACTGATGCAGGTTAGGACCCAGGCATCTGAAATGGATTCTGCCCAGCTGGCTGAGAAACACTGAAGCCTGCCTCCCACTTCCGGCGGACCTGAGTAGTCATGCGTCCGTCTTTCTCTGGGTCTGGGGGAACCCCTTGGGGCGTTGTTTGTCCTGTATAGGCCCTTGGCCTCTGCCTCTCTGACAAGGAAAGAACCTGCTAGATTGGTCGTATCTACTTGACTCCTGTCGTCTGAACATTCCGTATCCTGAACCATAGCCTCCTCTGGGCCTATACGAGGGGACACGAAAAATATTCTTTTTAACCCCCATCTGTTGTAGGTTCTTTTGTTTCGTTTTGTCATTGGCGTCCGCCAGGACTGAGGATGCGGAACAGCTTGAAGCTCTTATAGGGAGCTGCTGAGAGCAGATTCTTAGCCATGGCATCCCCTTGCCATGATCTGAGTCATAGCTTCCGCCTAGCTGAGACTGAGGAAGCTACTGCTCTTGCAGACCAGACCATTGAATCCATAGTGGAGTCTGCCAGAAAGGCTGTGGCCAGATTAACGCAGGCAGAGAGGACCGGAGCTCTCCTGTCAGAGATCGAGAGGGACTGGGCCTCCTGAGTCCACGCCAGCAGGGCTCTCGCCACGTAGGAGACCACTGATCCTCATCGAGGTGGCCGAGAAATCAAGGCCCTTGTGTAGGGCAGATTCTACTCCCCTATCCGTGGCATCCTTGGGGTAACAGTCTCCCTCTGTAGGGAACACTGTCTGCTTGGCCAGTGATACCGCTGCTGCGTCCACTTTGGGATTTTTTTTAGGAGTGGCTCCTTTTTCCTGGATAGAGAGCAGACTGGGTTTTATTCATCCTCTTATTTTTCCCAGGCTGCTTCCACTCCTCCAGAATCAATTTCTCGAAAGCCTTATCCAATGGCACCCCCATTTCCTTGCCATGGACCGAAGGGATATACTCACGCTCATCCTCCTCTTGGCAGTCTGACGAGGCCTCCTTCAGGGGCTTCTCAACCAGCTGCAGTGCCTTGGCAATCTGGTTCATGAACTCGGCTTTGTATGGCAAAGGGAACTGTCTTTCTTTATCCCTGGGGTCTTGGAGATCCAGAGCCCCGGGTTCCTCCATGTCTTCCCACTCCTGCCCGGGCTCCAGTTTGGAATCCAAGCCCAGTTCAGTGAGGGCCTGCTCCCTTGGAATCCTCCGCCCACTCTCCTCAGCAGAATGGGCAGAAGAACCAAGGAGTCTATTCAGGCCACCCCCTAGTGGCCGCTTGCCCTTCCTGGTGGATTTGTGCGGCCCTTTTGCCGCCTTTGCATTGCTGGGAGGGGGGGCAGCGGGGGATTGTCAGGACCCTTACCCTTAAGTTCCCATAATTGATCCAGGGACTTCTGGATCTTCTCCATGGACACCACCAGGGAGGGGAGATCCATTGGGGGGCCTCCCTGAGCCGGCGTGGGCTGGGGTGCCTTAGGGCCGGATGCCCATTCCATCTCTCTTTTTTCCTCCGGGTAGTGGGGGAGGGGTGGGGAGAACGAATCCTGACTCCGCGGTGCGGAGAGACACGGGCTGCACGACCCTGGGGACTGGGAGGGAAACTTTTCCGATCATGGATGGTGCCCTACTCCCGGCTGTGAAGGCGCGCCAGTTCGCGGGCTTTTGCGGGGCAACAAGTCCCCTGCGTCACGAGCTTTCCCAGCTCAGTTGTCTCTGGGTTTCCTCCGGGGGAGGAAGGGGCCAGGGCAGACCCTGAGTCCTGCTCGGGGGAGCTTCCCGGCTCCTGGCTGGAGCCCTACTCACAATTGAGACGGGAGCGCCGGTTCCCGGGCGCTTTGTGGGGCAACCAAGCCTCAGTGCAGCGAGCCTTCCCAAGCTCGGTTCGTGGGGGAGGGAGGGGGAGACCGCCTCCTCCGCCACAAGCTCCAAGGTTCCTGGGTGCTTTGCGCGGCAACCTGCAGGTCGGCTGAACTTCTCCCAGCCGGTATCCCTTGCCGACCCTCGCCTGTATCTATGCTGCCCGAAGATTATTATTATTATTATTATTATTATTAACAAACATTTATATAGCGCCAGCAGTGTACCTGGCACTTTACAAAGTAATAAAATAGACACGGTCCCTGCCCCTAGGGCTTACAATCTGAG
>QEPC01009507.1:1163857-1194514 GCA_003113815.1 Sphenodon punctatus
CCCCCCCAGGGATCGGGTCATACTTACCCGCGGCTGCGGGGACGCCGCGGCCGCTGGTGCTGGGGGGGGCTCACCTGGCTCGCCGTCTGTAACTCTTAGTCTTTTCTTTTTTAAAACAAAAAGTCAGGGTGGGTGGGGGGTGTCCCCCCTTCCACCCGCTCAGCCTGGACTCGGGGAGGGTTTTTTTTTAAAAAAACTGTTTTGCTGGGGATTTAAATTTTTTTTACATTGCAGCCATTTAAAAATGGCCGCAATGTAAAAAAACCGGTACACCGAAATCCGGTACCGGGTCCGGATTACCGGGTCGAATCCGGTAATGCCGGTACGCCTGATACCGGCATTATCGGATACCGGTAGATCCGGAATTCCCACCCCTACTAAGCGGGGGCTTAAAACCAAATACGTTGCAGAGGCAAGTGGCTGCCTTGAATAGCGTCCTCTCCTCTAGATCAGGGAGGAACATCTCGCAGCACCCTCACATCCGTAGGTTTATAAAAGCAGCCAGAGCCCTTTCTCCACCCATAGTTCACCGTTTCCCTTCATGGGACCTGAATCTCCTTCTTAAGGCACTCACAACCGTCCTGTTTGAACCCCTGGGGGAGGTATCTTCGTACTATCTGACCTTAAAGCTGGCCTTCTTAATAGGGATAACATCAGCAAGACGAGTTTCAGAACTAAGCGCTCTGTCGACAGAACCTACTCTATGTATTTTCAAGAAGGACTCTGTGACCTTACGTCTAGATCCTAGCTTTATTACTAAAATTAACTCTCCCTTCCATAGGGAGCAGGAAATCAACCTGCCATCTTTCTGCCCGCATCCTTCCCATCCGCGGGAGCGGGTATGGCACACTCTCGACGTCAAAAGAGCCCTGAGGATCTATTTGGATCGCACGGCTTTAATCAGAAAATCTTCAGCCCTCCTATTGGCGTATGGCCCACTAAATAGAGGTTCAAGGGCGTCAAAATCCATGATAGCTAAATGGATCGTATTATGTATCAAGGAGGCCTATAAGGCTCAAGACAGAACTCCTCCAAGTGGAATCTTTGCTCATTCATTAAGAGGAGCGGCCACTTCTCAGGCATTTAGACAGGCGGCTCCATACGGGGAGATTTGTGGGGCAGCCGCTTGGTCCTCGGTTCATTCCTTTACGAGGCATTACAAGATACCTCTTCAGGAATCAGCTGAAGCAGCATTTGGAAGAAGGGTCCTGCAGGGTGTTATAGGAGAGGAGGATCTTCCCTAGGAAGGTTTTCCTTTGTAAAGCTGATCACATCCCACCCTTCATCAAGTATACTCTCTTACTTAGGGGACACTGCTTGGGAAGGTCCCTACTGTGCTAGCTGGCCGTCCAGGGGGAACCACAGGGAGAAAGGAAAATTGGTCACTTACCTCCTGAATTTTCCTTCTACTGTGGTTCCTCCTGGACGGCCAGACACACCCAGAGTGATCAGACTCTGGAGGGGTTACAGTAACATAGGGGTACTCTAGGTTCTCCGGTATGTCGATGATGGCATACTATTCTGGACTGGTTCTATAGTAGCCAGGCAGTATTGACAGTATCAGTACTCTGAACTAGTTGGTCCCTTGGGATTAGTTTTGATTTCAAGTTTATTTTTCAAGTTTGAATGTTAACGTTGTGAATATGTTCAAGTTTTCCAATAGCGAAGATGGAATGCTTAAGACACTGGGGATGGAAAGGAGGAACCCCGGAGTAGGAATACAAAAGTTGTATGTCTGCCTCCCACTGGTAGTGACGGGGATATACCCTACTGTGCTAGCTGGCCGTCCAGGAGGAACCACAGTAGAAGGACAATTCAGGAGGTAAGTGACCAATTTTCCTTTTTATCAGTGTTAGAATATCTGTGTGAAAAGGGCCTATTACTCTGTAATGCTCATTTTTTTTCAGGAGAAGAACAAGTGATCTTAGTAGTTATTATTCAATGGGCTGAACATTCTATTCCCTAGTGAAATAATGAAACAAATATGGAGGGGGGAAATTACTGACCTGGATCCATATACTCAAGGGCTATCCCAGCTCTCAGAAAGGTCTATGGAATCTAAAAAAACTGCCAGTGGAAAGAATTTGGCTAAAAAGCATCCATAGCCTTGCCAGGGTCTGGGAGACTATGAAAAGGCAACACAGTCCCAAGGAATGTGCAGAATTAGTTAAAAAGAGTGGCTAGGGATGTACCGATTCAGAAGACACTGAGCCATTCCCAGCCTCAGGGCTCCTACTGAGCTCCAAATAAAACTTAGAACTGCCCTCTTGCACCACACACTATGGGAAGGCCAGAAAGACAGAGACCTGAAGATTAGATATGAACATGAATAGGTTTGGAAAAAGATAATACAAAGAGGGGAAATAATTCAACAGTAAGCCAAAAAGCAGTAATAGTGAAAATAATGACAAAGTTGAGGAAATTCATACGAGTTAGAAATATGATATGGCCACAAAAGGAGCAAGTACAATATACTAACCTGGCACTGAGGCTAGGAGGTCAGTCATTTGTCAATATAGCATTTGTGTGACCACTAGTGCTCTTTTCTAGACACCACATTACTAGAAAGAGAAATCTGAAGTGTACAGATTTGCTAAGTAGAGAGCTTGTTAAAATATTTGGAGACCCTCAGGAGTGTGCACAAGGTAGAGGTTTTTATTTAGGTCAGCATGTTGGTCAGCTCCACAATGATGCCTCCAGCATGTGGCAACCAGGAATGATGGGATAACCTAAGTAAGAAATGCCATGAAAGACATAATTTCCCACTACTGGCTATATGGGGTGGAAGCCCCATGTCTTGGGACATTAAACAAGATTCAACAAAAACCTAGAAAAAATGTAGGGGAAAAGTCTGCACTGACACAGATGTGACCCATCTAATTAGCATGACACTGTTCTAGTACAGTTTATTTAATGCTCCGCTTGCACACTATCAACTTCTGTGATACCACAAGTTTCCAAAATTTTAACTCTTGTGAGATTCAGAAGACTCTCAAATTTGTTAAGATGTTTCCAGGGCACTTAAGAACATGGGACAAGTTATTCCAGTTCCATCTTTGTATTATATTACCACTTAATGTCAGTGACCCCAATCCTAAATACCCTTGCTTATGATTAAGTGCTATGGATTCCAACAAGACTTACTCATGAGCAAGAGGGTTTAGGATATGGGACAATATTTAGAGCCATCCATTCCAAATAATTTGTGCACTTTTAATACAACACAGCTGCAATGCTTTCAGAGTTGATTACTCTGGAACAAAGCAGAAAAATAAAGCTATCTGCTTGTGTAAATAGATCTTTGAAAATTTGCAATTAAAAAAATTTAGTAAAGTATACAACACACCTTTGAGGAACTAGATGAGGAAACATATTAAACAAAAACAGACATCCTAATGAAATGGGATCTATTTCCACAATGAAATTTCCAAGTATCTTTTAAAGCCTCAGTTTTCCAGTCAGTTTAACAAGTAATGAGGTCTCATCAAGTTTTTGATAAGAAGAAACTTAATTTTGCAACAGACAGTTAAGGGGAAGTAGTTTCTGTCCCGTGATCAAACCCTACCTATTTTCAAAATTAAAACTTGCCTGGCATAAATGCAAGATATAAATTATAATACTAGAGCTCATTAATCTGTAGACTGGAGGGCAGTCCCTTTCTACATGCAACAACGATGTCTTAACATTTAAAGGTTTATCCTCATTAAGAGTATTTATTCCACTGTTACATGCCTCTGCCTGCATACTGTATGTATATGATACACAAACACTGTCTTTAATATACTTTCAGGAAGTAATAAAACATCTCAAACATCAAATTGGGCATGTTTAAACTGCTCATTTAATGACCATATGAATGTCTTAAAAATTGGTGCAACCAAAACAGAAAACAGTGTCTTAAAATATGCTTAATTACATTCAGACATGCCATCCAACTGTTTCCTACAGCACAGCTGATGTATAATTCTTTCACTATTCCTTGTAAGATATACTGTTTAGTCCCTGTCATTGGTATATATTTGCAACACAGTAGGCATAGAAATGCTTTAGGATCGGCCACATAAAAAGATAAAACAAACTACCACAACTAATGCTGGTGTATTTATACAGAAGGCATCTGAAATGACGTCAATCAACTGGAGGTAGTTGTTTCTCAATGAACTGCTTCACATCCATCATTTCCTGTTCAAGGATAAAAATTACACATCAGGGCAAAGGTTTAGCTGAAATTCTAAGTAGCTAATAACATTGGCATTACAAGGAACTAATGAAAATATACTTAGGCATCTTACAACTCAATGTAGTACTTATCACATCGTACAACCCAACCACATATTAGCAAGTACTATTTAAATTACTTCAGTACACTGAAAATTGACCACAACATTTTACATGTAGACTGTTCTTATATCTTTTCTCGGCGAGATACGGAAGTATTTTTTTGCATACTCTCTGATCAAATTTAAACAAGGTAAAAATTGATGCAACAAATGAAAATGTATACTCTTTTGAATACTGGAATAGAGAGAGAAAGTCTTGTCATGTTTGATGGTTTAACTTTAGGGTGAAATTAAACAAGACTATAGCCCGCTGGAGTCTATGTTCGGTCCATGTTTAGCGTGTCCAGCCTAACGAACGGGCAGCCTGCTGCCCATACTTCATGTGCTTGCAGCAGCTTCCACCAGTGGTGCTAGTGATCTCTGTCCCCAACAGCCACCTCTCAGCTGGAAGGCACTCTAGAGATCTCCCTCCCTGTCTCCCAGATGAGATGCGTGCTAGAGATCTCCCTCTCACAGTCTCCCTTCCCGTGGCCGCTGTCAGGTCCAAGAGCCAAAGCCAGCAGCCTTGTCCCCTACAATAACTACAGCTGCCTCTCAGCTGAGAAGCGGAGAGTGAGATCTCTAGCGCAGAGGCAGGGAGTGATACTGCGGAAGAGGATTTCTAGTATGTCTCTCAGCTGAGAGGCAGCTGCGGGGGAGGGAGATTGCAACCGCTACTACCTCTCAGCTGGCCAGGAACACTAGGTAGGACTCTATGGTGCTGGCAGACCAGGATGCTGGCGAGGCTGTGGGTGAACCTAGTTCAAGAGACACAGGCATGTGGGCACTCATTAGCCCGTGCAGTGGGCCCATAATGTCCCTGGACTCCACCATGAGTGGCGGCTCTGTGGTGGCCACCTGGAGACCATGTGGCGACACCCAATAAACAGGCAGGCAGGAATGCGCCTGGTGAAGGCTAATGTGGGCTATCGTCTCATTTGGTTTCATCTGATAAATGACTAGTATGCAAGATTTTCATGTTGATTAACTATATATAGTAACTAAACTTAGAATCTAGATAACTATTAATATCATATGTAGTGCTAA
Organism: Sphenodon punctatus; assembly: GCA_003113815.1. Lineage (NCBI taxonomy): Eukaryota > Metazoa > Chordata > Lepidosauria > Sphenodontia > Sphenodontidae > Sphenodon > Sphenodon punctatus. The sequence continues at coordinate 1,169,224 of QEPC01009507.1, forward strand.
AAGTATAAATCTCAAAAAGTCAATAAAGTTAAATCTGCAATAACTAATCCTAGTCTCCAAATTTGCTCAATCCAATGTACTAGTTAAGCAAAATAAACATCTTCATTCCCAAGTACAACTAGTATTGAAAGTGAGTGCTGGTGTTCATTCTACTTTTCCCAGCTTTAAAACTATTCAAAAAAAAATTATTTATAATGTTACCTCAATACATGAACTATGCATCATGCCTGAGTAAGTCTTGAAAGTTACATTGGCTGGATTTATCATACTCTTTAGCTTCTCAGAAGTGAGAGAACCAAACATGAGAGGAACCAAAGGATCACAGTCACCATGGCACTGAAGAACAGGAATATCTTTGTTGACACAACTGATAGCACCCTAGCCCAAAAGAAATATAGTTATTAGTACATTCCGGGTAAGACCATACTACACATGGTCTCGGATCATGATAGCAAACAAAGAACAAATGTACATAGATCCTGTGTAAAGGACAAAAATAAAATAAAATACATTAATGAAAATGCATGATGAATCATCCTACATGAATGACATCTTATTGGAGCAATTACATATATTTTAGCACTGCTTTAAAACATTTTAATAGGCTGCAGTCTTAAAGCTTTATAGGATAGTTTCTAAATAGAATGTGTAAAGTGTTTTTGCTTAGGCCAGCTTTTGGTGGTCTAGGGATGGGGAAGGGACAGGTACATTTTAAATTATTTTTCACCCTATTTTATATGCGATTTATTGTAATCCACCATAATTCTTCTTTTTGTGGGCTAGGGTGTGATGGAAATTTAAACAAACCAGATATTTACAGAGCTCAGCTTTTCGTAGAATCTATTCGGTATTTCTGAACACTTACTTCAAATCCGTATTTAAAATTAAACTTTGCTTATTTTTGTTGCAGATGTGTTTATGCAGAATTGACACAAGAACATAAAATAGTGCCGTACTGGGTCAGGCCAATGGTCCATCGAGCCCAGCATCCCGTCTCCAACAGTGGCCAATCTCTATTCCTTGGGAGAAGTACTCAAAAGGTCCTAATGGGAAATCCGTTCCCTGCTGTCCCTCCCAGCTTCCAACAGTAAGAAGTTATGTCCCCAAAACCTACTTGGCTAATAGCCATTAATGGACCTACTCACCAAGAACTTATCCAATCCTTTTTTAAACCCAGCTATACTACTGGCCTTGACCACATCCTCTGGCAACAGATTCCACAACTTAATTGTGAGACTAGTGAAGAAATACTTATTTGTTTTAAATCTGCTAACAGTGTCTCTTGGAGTGTCCCCTAGTTCTAGTACTATTTGAGAGGGAAAATAACCATCCCTTATTTACTCGTTCCACACCACTCATGATTCTATGAACGTCTACCATATCCCCTCCCAATTATCTATTCTCCAAGCTCAAGAGCCCTAACCTATCAAGTCTCTCGTCGTACAGGAGCCATTCCATATCCTTGATCATTTTTGTTGTCCCTCTCTGTACCTTTTCTAGTTTTACTATATCTTTTTTGAGATGGGGCAACCAGAACTGCACACAATATTCAAGGTGTGGTCACACCTCAGATTTATACAGACGCATGATGTTATTTTCAGTTTTATTCTCTATCGTTTATTTCCTCAGTGGTAAACCCCAATTTAGAACCTAGCATTGTGTGCATATAGTTTGAATTATTTTCCCTATGTGCATCATTTTGCACTTGTCAACATTAAATTTCATCTGCTATTTAGATGCCAGTCTTGCAAGATCCTCCTGCAATTTTTCAGTATGCTCAGGTTTTAACTACCTTGAATAACTGTCTCATCTGCAGGGTTCCTAATTTTCAGCTTAGTACAAAAAGCCAAAGAAAAACGGAATTCCCATTTTATCAGAGAAAAACATGGAATCCCTGTTTTCCCCAGAGAAAAGCATGGAATCTCAGGTTTCTCTCAGGAATTTTTGCCTGCAAAATCTCACAAGCAGCAGTGGAAATTTAAAGGAGGCAGAAGCTCTGTGGAGGTTCTGGTGTGTGCCTATGTCCAAAGAAGAGATTTGGCATAAAAAGAGCGCAGCCGCATCTGGCTTTTGGCGAGGCAGAGGTATGTTGGGGTTCATGCTGGGGAGGAGAAAGTTGGAGCCGCACCCTCCCCCCACACACACCTGCCAAGGGAGAGACTTGGGCTCTGTGCTGGGACTGGCTTGTGTGGAATATTGTTTTATTTTGTTATTCGAGTGGCAGTAACAACCAGTGCATCAAAATGTCACAAAAAAGGAATAATTTGCAATAAACACTTTATAATTTTAACGGCTGAAAAATGCAGTTTTCTGTGGTTTTATCAGAATTTTGGGGGGGGGGGGAGTTCAGGGAACTTCCAATTTTTTGGCAGAGAAAACTAGGACTCTGCTGATCTGCAATTTGACTCTCCCTTTTTACTTCCTTTTCCAGATCGTTAATAAATTAGCTACCACCAGTCCCAGTACAGATCCCTGGGACACTCTACTAGTTACTTCTCTCCATTGCAAAAACTGACCATTTAATCCTACTCTTTGCTTCCTATCTTTTAATCTGTTACCGATCCACAGTACGACACTGCCTCCTATCCCAGGACTATTTAAATATATCTGGGGACTTAATGCAATAGAAGGGGAAGATTTGGCTGGAAACTAGAAGGTTTTTAACAATTAAAGCAGTGCCTGGCCCCTAGCCTACTAATAGTCCGGCGAAACTGTAAGACCTGGCTGTTCGCCCAGGCCGTTCGCCCAGGCCTTTGGGAGGGAGGGCGAGTAGGGTGGGGTTTTAATTCCCCCACCTAATTCTGGTTTTAGTCTGCCCTGTATTAATTATTTTTATAATATTGATGGTTGTTTTAAATTGTTTTTATTGTGTTTTATAAAAATTGCTGGAAGCCGCCCCGAGCTGCGTGGCAGGAGGGGCGGGGTAAATTTTTTATAAATAAATAAACAAACACGCATAAGAAATGTTAGAGCAGTGTTAAAGCGGAGATAAGGTGCATGTCTATTTTCATCCAGGGAGGCAGCTATGGAAACTGAGTGAAATGACAGAAGTGCTCCCTATGGTAACCTATTACTCTTCTGAATGTGTTATTTCACTCAGAACCTTGTCATTCTACCTATTTTTCATGGCATTCCTCCTGTCATACCAGCCAGTTCCTTGCTGCCACACCCTATTCCTGGTTCCTCCCTGTCATTCCACCCATTCTCCCTGGTACCTTCCTCATTATTCCATACCCTCTCGACCTCCACTCCCAAAGATGCAGCTCCATTGTATTCTTTCACAGCCACTTAATCGGATCTGTGAATGACAATACGATTTATTTCCAAATTCAAATTCCTGTTTCCTCCATTCCTTCCAATGGCCATTCCATGTTATTTAATTTCAATATGTACCCAACTTTAAATTCTTATTAAAGATTTATATAGCACTGTTCCCAGCTTCAGTGTTGCCCCCAACCTGCAGAAGAAGAGAATTGAGGCTGAAAGACCAAGGCAGAGTTTGGGTGCATGGAGCCTAAGTTGTAAATGAGCATAATATGCAAGACTATACAACTTCTTTACTGCTTACGTCTCACGGAGGTTAAGGCAGAAGCCTTAACTTACAGTTTTCATGCTTTTTGGAGCATGATTGAATTTGTAATGGCCTTAACTTCTTTTTTAAGCCAAAGGGTTTTTGAGTATATAATTCAAAAATGGTTTACTCTCTCAGTTACTGCATACAATTCCTTTAATGAATCTCAAAAAAATACAAATTTCAGTCTTCACAATTAAAATACCATTCAATGAGCTTATTGTTTAGGGAAGCAGTACGATACCTGTGGAAAAGAGGTCCGTAATGGAAGCCAACAGCTGAGTGCTACAACCCCACCTAATTTCTGAGGTGTTGTAAGAGCTGTGTACAGTGATAAAGCACCTCCCTAATGAAGAAAGAGGGAAGACTCATGACTCCAACCTTAAATTTAACTTTTGATAATAAATGGTTTTAATATTGCCATCACTTTAAGACCTTGTAATTTGCAATCGTGTATTATTTTCTTTCATAATTTCAAATAAATGTCAATGGTTATATTCCATTAACAAAAAGGTGCTTAATATGCAGCCTGCTAGCAACTGACCCTCTTCCAAGAGCTACCACTACAATAAGTATTTCCCTGCAAGCTGAATTTTTTCGGCAACTGTAAGTAGGTGGCACCACCACCATATTCCTCAGATCCCAAGCAAATTAGAACACCTGGATGAGGAAAAGAATGGCACTTCCCTGAATGGTTGTGACAGCGGCAGTTCCAGCTGCAGTGAGAGAGAGCAGGAAGTTAACTGTGCGGGGGAATTGATTTTACTTTGGCAACAAACATTTGGAATTAACACTTTAAAGAAATACTAAGGGTCTGAGCATTCCTTCAAACGTTCATGTTTCAGTTACCTTAGATCAAGATGAATTCTTGCTGGCAGAACTGCAAACACGACTAACATCCGTACATTAAAGTGCATTTTGACCTGTACAGTATTATTTATTTATTTATTTATATAGCATCAGAGATGTACCTGGCACTGTACAATCAATAGTTACAGACAAGTCTCTGCCCCCAAGGGGCTCACAATCCAAGAAACAAGCAAGGGGAAAATATGGGAGAAACAAACATCAGGAGAGACAAGAGTACACTCATGAGGTTGAGAAGTTGCAGGTACACGGGCTTCACTTAATTACAGGGAACTAGATTCTGAGTGAGGGGAAGAGGACGCAGTTTCACTCACAACAAGCTTGAGAAGGCCTTATGGAAGAGGTGGATTTTCAGGAGGGATTTGAAAGTAGGGAGGGAGGGAACAGACAACATAACCAGGGTGGGAGTTCCAGGCATGAGGGGCACCAAGGGAAACGGGGCACAGATGTTTAGAGGAGCAAGGGGGTTGCAAGCAGGTGAGGAAAGCTCCCAGGCAGAAGTGTGGCAGGATACAAGAGCAGAGAGATATGGGGGAGCAAGGCCATGAAGAGCCTTGAAGGTGAAGACCAGGAGCTTGTGCTGAATGTGTTCACATAGAGGGAGCCACTATAAGGCAGGGAGGAGGGGCTGAGCATGGTCAAAACAATTGGCAACGTGGATTATTCTGGCTTCAGAGAATTGAATGGAGTTGTGGGGGCATGAGATCAGAGCAGGGGAGGCCAGTAAGGAGGAAGTTGCAGTAGTCAAGATGACAGATGACTAAACCAAAGCCTAGGCTTTTTGTGGTGCAACAGTAAGGCAGGGCCAGTTTTTAGCTATATTATACAGAGCAAAGCAACAGAATTTAGCAACAGTTTGGTTCTGAGGCTTAAGAGAGATGGAGGAGTCAAGGATGAATTCCAGGCTACACGCCTGAGGGATCAGCCAGATGGTGACTCCCTCAATAGAAATTGAGAACGAAGTAGGAGTAGAACATTGGTCGGGGGGAGAGTTCAGTCTTGGCCATATTAAGTTTGAGTTGGCAGTGAGACATCAACGCAGAGATGTCAGCAAGACAATCAGCAATATGAGACTGGATGAAGAGGTAGAGGTAGGAGTGGAGAGACAGAGTTGTGTGTCATGAGCATACAGGTGATACTGGAAGCCCTGGCTTTCAATGAGTTTACCCAGAGAAAGAGTAAAGGGAGAAAAGAAGGCCCAGGACAGAGCCTTGGGGAACTCCCACAAAGAGGGGCAGTGATGTAGAGGAGGTACCAGCAAGAGAAATGTTGAAGGTGTGGTTCGAGAGGCATGAAGAGAACCTGTTGAGAACAGAGTCCCAGAAACCAAGGGAAAGTGGCAGAAAGATCAAGGAGGACAAGAATGGAGTAGAGGCCCTTAGACTTGGATAAGAAGTAATTTGTGATTCTGCAAGGGCAGTCTGTCGATACGCTCGCCTGTTTAAAAAGACAACAAAAAAACATTCTCCATTCCATAGATGATTTTGCCTCACCCACAATTAGGATTCTTTTGTTCTGGCTGAAGCCACATTTTAGACCACCACAGTTAAAAGTAACACAATGAGATCATCACTATAAAGCAGTGAGGCAATAACTGAAAATGAAAAAACTTTTATCAACTTCTGTAGACAAGCTAAAGGAAAAACAGTGTAGTTTTGTTTTGAACAGTTACGTATTTAATGAATATGTTTATTAAATTATTCCCATCAAGAGGCAAGAAGACCCTTAATACTTCATTGAAGAGAATGCCTTTCCTTGGATTGTAGAGAAAGTAGTTTGGCATGTTGATCCCAAATATATGCAGTAGAGACAAAGTAGTAACGTGATATCTTTTATTGGACCAACTACAGTTGGTGGAGATATGCAAGCTTTCAGACCTCACAGGGTCCTTCATCAAGCATGTCTGGGGTTACAAAATGAAGTAACAAAGCCAAAGCAGAGGTATATGTGCATGTGCCTATTGAACTCAGAGGGGAGAGATGGGGAGGAGATGGCAATACAGAAGGTGAAATACAACAGTGTAGCAGCTGTTGATAGTAAACAACAAACTTACCTGTACGTTACCTTTAACCGAACAGTGGGAGGATAAACAAATGGTTGTCATGTCTGAGAAAACAGAGGAATAGAGAGTGGGCTGGGATATAGGACAGCTGCCCTATATCCCACCCCACCCTTTACAGCCAGGCACATATACCTCTGCTTTGGCTTTGTTCGTTTTGTAACTCCAGACCTGCCCGATGAGGTCCAAAAGCTTGCATACCTCCACCAACAGTAGTTGGTCCAATAAAAGATACTGGATTTCCTTGGATTAGAATGTCTGATGTTCAATTTACTTAAATATCAGACTAACAAGTAAATTTATGTTTGATTATACAGTAGAAGACACACAGAATCAAAATGAAAAGAAATAATTTTAGAACAAGCCCCCAGAAGTTGCAATGCATTTAAGATACCATAAGTAGCATCTGGCATACTACAAACTGGTGTAGCCTGGATATATTAAAATCCTTAAAAAAGGGTTTTAAAAGATTTTCCAGAATAAAAAAAATATAAACATCATTGACATTATTGGATATAATGCTAAGCCAATGGATTTCTATAATTTTCATACAAATAGGAAAATTTGTAAATCCTATAAAAAGGGTCTGGTGGAGAAGAGCAGGGGGTGAAGAGGCAGGACAAGGAATGGAATGGGAAAGCGACGAGTGGGGTAGGTCTGAAGGATGGGGAGTGGGAGGAGTAAAGTTGGGGAACAAATCAGTGGACCTGGATGGGCAGCTTGAATGGACTGGCACGCAATGCTGTGCACCCTCCTGTACAGCCCGTCTCTCACATTGCTATTGGAGAGCGACACATTCTCCTCTTTTCTTTCCTGACATGGGAAGGACTGTTTGTCTTTCTGCTGGCCTCATTGCAGAGACAGTGTCGCCATGCAACTCTGCCCAGGGAAGGCTTTGGGGAAGATATCAATACATTGGCCAGAGAGGATATTAGCCACACACTTTCCTCCTCCCATCCAGCCTAGAAGGGACAAGTAGTGAGAGTGGAGGAATTTAAACTCAAATTTCAATTTAAAAAAATTCCAGCAAGACTGACTGTGCATGGAAGGGAGTCAAGAAGCCACACAGACAGGCCATGTGCTTCAACACCACCCTAGATTTCTATAAGCAACTGTATGTAATGGCAGGACTTCCTGGCTGGAAATGGTGACTTTCCCTAGGAAATATCAGAACTCATTCCTAATTTGTATCTTACCTGAGAAAAGCCTCCCAAAATTATTCTGTTAGAAGGAATTCCGTTCTTCACTTCTTGATCTATCAGTGCTTTCACTGAAAAGTGAAAGTGTCTATAGTCAATATGCAGTCTATTTCAAAGTTTTCAAAAGATCGTGTTAATGACATTCAGAAGTGTTTTATCAGTATGCAACAGCTATTTCCAGGACCTTAACAACAAAAATGCAATCTATGCCAAAACTTAAAATTCTTAGTATAAGATACAGCAGGCACTTGCGTCTAAATTAGTACTTTTATTGAAATGCTTTGTTTTTATTATGCTTTACAGCCATACATGACAATGTATCTATGTAGAGGACAGTAACAAGTGTCTATCTTCTTCTCTGTAAAACGCCAGGTACATTGCTGGCGCTATATAAAAGCTTATAATAATAATATAATAATAAACCATAAGATGTTGAGGGGATCAAAACCACCACCTACTCATGACTACAGTTTAGACCTCTACTGGACATATGGCACAAGCTATCATAGAGGTGCTAACTTCTTTCACAAGGTCTAAGTAAGTGACCTCCAAAACTAATACTTTTTGGTAGAACCAAGCAACACAGAAGTCTTGTTTACAGGAGAAAAATCTAGCATATCAATCAAATAGTCCTATCATGCCTACAACAATTCACTTCCACACAATTTTCTTGATGGTACCAAAAAAATAATGTTGAAAATAAAATTAGTTCTGACTTAACTTGCATGAAGCAAAGCCAATCACCGTTTGATCCTCCACCAGAGCAGTGCTAATGTAGACAGTACGCTGTCAGAATAGCTTTTATAAACATGTCCTGTTGGTGGCCACTGTCAGAGACAGGATGCTGGGCTTGATGGGCCATTGTTCTGGTGGCACTTACATATGCTCCTCATACCTCTTGGCAGGTGCATAAGTAGCAATCATCTTTTGCCATTTAGATCAGTTCTTCAGGGCCTCGTAATCTTTGTACTACATCATCGGTTGACATCTTTAACTGTTCTTTCTCATGTCTTTTTTGGTCTTGCAACTTCTCTTTAACCGTCTGGGCACTATTCGTTTACACGCTTACAATTCTTGATCCAATCATTCAGCTTGGCCCAACCATTTCATTCTTCTCTTGGCTATTAAATGATACCTTATGCTGCTTTGTAGCAGAACTCTTCCTTTCTTACTCATCACATGATCTTGCCATGTAACATTGCTTCCCCTTCTTGGGCATTTTAAATCAAACTGGTCAAGTCTTCTCTTATATCTGTTTTTACACACCATGTTTCAGTTAAATCAAAGCAGATATTACATAGCTGTTATACATTCGGATTTTGTTTGCTAAACTGATCTCATTACTATGCCGTATCTTACTCAATGCAAACATCCTACTTGCTTTCTTAGTTCTACCTTTAGTGATGCAGTAATGCTTCAACCATTGTAATCATGCACTAATCACAGCTTAAATGGCTTGTACAGTCTATTTTCTAGAAATAAGGAGTGCCATGGTAGGTACAGGCTGCACACTGCCTAGTTTTTTGGTGATGCTCTCTCTTCTTTGTGCCCATATAAAATGCACCATACAAAATCCCTTGGCACATGTTTGCACTTACACTTATGGTAAAGGCCTGCAACTCAACCTGAGTTCACGGACGCATATGCTGGAGCCCCTTGAGCCAAGGCTCGGAGAGGCTCCCATTCTCCCTACGGAGTGTTGTGACAAACTGGTGGTCCTTGGAGGGTCTGACACTGAAAACAACAGTAGACTACTGTTGTCCTGCTCCTTATGGAATATTATGATGTCACAGCATTCTGTGGGGTGGGAGGCCACCCCAGACATCATGCCTGGGATCAGATGGGCCCAGCTGCATCAGACCCAGGCTCAGGTTGGGCCCCTATCCAGTCAAGCTCAGATACAGCTTGAGCCCAATTTCAGGCCTCAGCATGACATCAGGTTATAAGTCTGACAGCAGTAAAGCACACTCAAAAACAAAGGAAAATTGGGCACTTGCCTCGTAAATTTTCCTTTAGCCAGCTCTGTACACTGGGGTTAGACTCCCCACCTCAACCAGCAGGAGGCAGACTTCAACTTTTGGAGCATGCGTAGAGAGGTTCTGACTCCTGCAACTCCCATTTGGTTCGGGCATCCTAACTGCCCTCACTATCATTAAAACGATACTTCCAAGGAAAACTGCTCCAGGCAACTCTGAACCACTGTAGCAGTGCAGGAAGAACAAACTCAAAACTGAGAGGAGTACAACTCCTTACCTTGAGTGCAAGCAAAGGTATTACAACTATGGCTACAGGGAGGGTAGCTGCCCCCACCCTCCAAAGGAAAATTCACAAGGTAAGTGCCAAATTTTCCTTTCTCCCATGGGGTTCTCGTGGACAGCCAGCTCTGTAAACTGGGACATCCCAATGCAGTGTCACCCAACAGTACTTATGGGGTGGGGGGAATTAAATAGAAAAAAAGACAATTTTTGAAGCTTTTCAGGCCTACAAGTTACAGCACTGTCTGCAACCTGAAGGAGACAATCTGAAGGAGTTGTAAGACCTGGTGTTCCGTCAGGCATTTGGCGAGGGTGAGGGATGGGTAGGGGGTGGGGGTTGGTGAGAGAGGGGGGTGGTTTTTATTCTTTTCTTTTGTATTGATGTTTGATTGTATTTTATGATATTTTATTGTGTTTATTGTTGATGTTGTTAGCCGCCCCGGGTTGCCTGTGGCAAGAGGAACGGGGTATAATTTTTTAAAATAAATAAACCCCCCTCCTGCCAAAGGCCACTTCTGCAGATTCCTGAACCTTGTAATGTCTGGTGAAGGTGTGAATCAAAGACCACATACCGCTCGATAAATTTCCTCGTTAAGGAGCCTGGGCTCTGAAAGCCAATGAAGTGACCACTCTCCTAAGGAAATGCATAGGATCCGATTGTGGAGAAGCTCGATCCTCTGGCCTGTAGGCTACAGCTATATAATGAGAGATTTATCACAAGATTATAGTTTTGAGGCCTTAAGCCCTTTTCTGGCAGGGTGATAGCTAAAGAAGGGAAAAGCATCTAAATGGGGAAATCATCTCCATATATGCATTAAGAGCTTTACATAACATATATCCAGGCTGCACCAGATTTTATTTTATTTTTTTAATTTTTTTGAGAATGGGAGGGTTTGGGACAGAAATATTATCTCCTGCACCCTATGAATGGTATACTTACTTTAGGCAGGATGCAGGATCCAACCTGAGCACCACCAAACTCTTTTTGAAAGTACAAAAAGCCTGATCTATGGAGAGAGCACCTAGTTTTGACACTCTCCTAGCTGATGTAATTCCTATGAGGAAAGCCACTTTCAAAGAAAGAAAATAGAAGATTTCTTTCAAGGGCTCAAAGAGAACCTTCAGTAAAGCCTGTAAAACCAAATTAAAGTCCCAGAAAGGGAAACAATGAATAACTGGAGGGGAAATTAACTTGGTCACCCTCAAGAAGTGCTTAATGTGCAGTTGGGTGGCTACCTTGCTGCCCTGAACACAACTAAGGATACTGTCTAGGTCTCCACCTTCCTCACCAGGCTCTCCTGAAGTTCTATTACAATGTTGATCTTTTCCCTAAGGGGCTTAACCAATTTTTCCTCAAAGCACTAAGCAAACATTCTCCAAGTACACCAATGAGCATCTTGTGTACTGCATGCAAGCATGTAGGACTGCATCAGAGTAACCTAGTTTTCTCAGCTCACTCCACTCAACCTCCACACTGTCAGCCTACAGGACTGGGAAAGGACATTGTGAGACAGGGTTAGATGGAGGGGTAGCTCCATTTTCAGCTCCTGCAAATCTGCGAAACACAGTCTCCTTGACCAGAAAGGGGTAACCAGGATCATGGGAACCCTCTCTCGATGCAGCTTGTCTGTCAACTTGCTGATCATCAGGAAGAGAGAAAAGGCATACACTAGTCCCCTTGACCATTTTGAGTTGAGAGCGTCGTGGACCACTGCTTGCTCCTCGTGAAATCGGGATATGCAATTTCCCCATCTTGGTGTAGTCTCAGGTGGTGAACAGATCTATTATCAGGTGCCCAAAGATTGAAGGCTTCCTTGCTGAGTGACCAGTTCCCTGGATCTACTGATCTCCTGCTCAGCCAGTCCACTTGAATGTTCATCTTGCCTTGGATGTGGAATGCCCTCAGCGATGCGAGGTTGGCTTCAATAGGGAGGCCTGTCAGTGCAGAGACTCCAAGTGAAAACCCTTCTGATGATTCACATAGGCCTCGTCAGTCATGTTGTCAGTGTAGACCAGGCTTTCTGGAACCGCCGGACAAGTAGCTCCCTGAGCTGTAGGGATTAAAGGACCTTCTCAGGCTATTGAATTCTGAAAAGTCTGTTTCTTGGACTTGTCAGAGGCATCCATCAAGGACCTTGTCTGAGTACATTCTGAAAAGTTTTGATCCCTGGTATGACACTGCAACTAGCATGTTCTTAGTCATGGTGCCCCCCACCCCTTTTCCAGGATCTTAACCACAAATGCCTGCATGCTGCAACCTTTGCTGCCCCCTCTCTGGAAGCCCAACAGAGTATGTCAGTGGACGAGTCCACTATGAATGAATAACTGGATCCCCTGGTAGCTAAAACACTAGTCATCTTAGGAGAGATGCCCAGTTCTCTACTCTGCTTTATCCACTTCATAAGGCTCAGGAGAAATAAAACATGAGGGTAGCCATCTTAAATTACTGCCAAGATTGCCTCAAACTCCTAAGGCTCACCTCTATCCCCTTATCCATCTTTCTTGGAGTAACAATCCCACTCGGTGAGGAAAACTGACTTCCCAACAAGGGATACTGCAGCCACCTTTGAAGTGGCAAGGAATCAGGTGGTTTGCCCATGTTACCTGCTTGATGGATCTCTTGCGTGGAATCTTACACTGATCTCTGCATGTGGGTGCGGAGGTAAAAATATCATCAGCTGAGTCCTGTGGCATTTTTTCTTATAAGTGACAGGGCTCAAAGTTCAGCCCTGTCATTCGTAAGAAAAAAGCCACAGGACCCAGCTGATGATATTTTTACCCCCGTACCAACGTGCAGAGACCAGTGTAAGATTCCCAGTCCGGAGATTCGCTGGGACAGGTAATGTGGGTAAGCACCCCAAGTCCTTATTGAACAAATACAACAACTCCTGAACCTTGTTCCACTTAAAAGCCCTGGTCAACTGCCACTCAGCTCCAATTATCTTTTCAAAGACTTTATTCAGCACCATCCCTCTCTACTCTGGGTCCTAGGAATATACTCTCTAGCTGAGAGATTCTGTGGATTCCTGCTTAGCGTTCTTTTCCTTCAGGTCCAATGCTCTCTGCACCTGACTGTACATCTGTTCCTTATATCGAATATGGAATTCTCTAACAGGGTCCTTGGAAGGCTCAAGGAGAGTGGCAGGTATTCGAGGAGGATCCCCTTCATCACTGGAGGTCCTTGCCTCTGAGGCCAGCCCCTCCGCTGTGTTTGCCTCCTCAGCAGGAGGCTCAGGAGTGGGCCATTTTATTTATTTTCAAGCATTTTTAACCAGCCCATCCTGCCACAGGCAGCTCTCAAGGCCAGCTCCACCACTGTGTCCTCCTCCCCCTCAGCAGGGCGTTCAGAACTGGGTCATTTTCTCTTGAGGGGCTTTTGCCCTTTGGGGAGCTAGAAAGGAGAGGTGTCTGGCCCCCGAGGGCAGATCCACCCCCTCAATGGACAAGTCCCCATTTTGTGATCTGGCCCAGAATTTTCAGAAGACTCTAGAGGACCCTGATGCCTTTTACCCATTTCCCCTTCCCCAACTCCCTGGAGTCTCCCTTGAAGGGGGTACTTCTTTCTTTTCCCATCCTTGGGGCAGGGGCGCTTACACTTAAGGCACTTAAGGTCCTGCAGGGATGAGAGGATTTGTTTTAAGACCTCCATATTGGGGGGCGGGGGGTTCACATCACAGGGGGACCTTATAGGTTCAGAGTCTCATTTGTCCTCTCATCTCCTCTATGCAGCACTTCCTCGTGGCTGCCATCTTGTTTTGGCACAAAACTGCTCCTGGAAGCTCATAGCCCTTACCCATTGTAGTTGCTGCCCTGGCACTAGCTCCACGTTGTGGCGGCAGCTGGAAATCACTAGAGATTTAGGCCCGGCTCTAGTCTCCAATGTGGTCTGGGAACAATTCTTTGGAGGACTGCATGCAGTAACGAGGTGATCGCGGGCGACGATCCCCCTAGAGAGACTAAGGTGAACGGATCCCTCGCCCCCCAGTGGGACAGAGAGTTCTACAGCTCCAATGTAGAAAGGAGGATTTTGGCTCTTAAAGATAATAAGGCACCTGGGCCCGACTGCCTTTCAGCAGAGGTGCTGAAGGCAGCGCCTCAGTGGTGGGCCCAGATCTTCTCTAAGCTTTTTAACAACATTGTAAGAGGAGGTGGAGTCCCACAGTCCTGGGGTAAGGGCTGGATTGTGCCTATTTTAAAAAAAGCCGATCGTCACGATCCCTCCTGTTATAGACCAATAAGTTTGCTCCCGGTAATTAGTAAGCTATTCTCGTCTACTATTTGTCAACATCTTCAAGAATGGGCCGATGAAAAGGAGTTAATCCCTAACGAACAATATGGCTTCAGAGCCAACGAGTCAACTTTAGATTGTACTTTCATTGTGGCCCATCTGATTTTGAAATATACGAGAATTAAGTGAGGGAAACTGTACATCGCCTTTGTAGATTACACAAAGGCTTTTGATTGTGTCCCCAGACAAAGACTTTGGAGTAAACTAAAGGCTTATGGCGTAGATCCATCTTTGCTTAGTATTTTGGTTGCAATTTATGAGCATAATATTGCCAGTGTGAAGGGTCGGTCTCTGTAAGTGCAATTAGCGACCCAATTTCCATCCAGAGAGGGGTTCAGCAGGGCTGCCTGCTTGCACCTCTCCTTTTCAATCTGTTTGTGGTAGACTTGATTGCTGCTGTCAAGATCTACAATCTACATCCCACAAAAATTCAGAACTATCCGCTATATGCATTACAATATGTGGACGATCTGGCTTGATTTGCTCAGACAGAGAAAGGATTGAGAGTTGCGATTAGGGGCCTATTAGAATACTCTTCACTAAATGGGCTTGAGGTCAATGTAAAGAAATCCAAGATTCTGATAGCCGGGGGGAAGCCTCAAAAGAAATTAGAATGGCTAGTCTCAGATCTGGCTATATAGGTGGTGAATAGATTCTTATACTTGGGTATTGTTTTCACCACCAGGTGCACATGGCCCCAACATGCCAGCAATAGAGCCCGGTTATCCCTTATCACTGTAAAGGCTTTGGCTCAAGGCCTATAATTCCTCGTATGGTATCTCTGTTTCCATGATATTAGAAGCCTTCGGAGCGAAAGTTGTGCCCATGCTGACTTTTTGAGCCGAATGTGTTACATTCCCGGACCATTCGATTCTGGAACAGGTTCAGAACTATTGTCTCTGCAGGATTCTTAAAGTGGGGGTCAGTACCCCTGGTGCAGTTGTAAGAGCTGAATTAAATATTCTCTCGATAGAGCACCAGGTCAGGTTAACTCTTATGAGGTACTGGGCCAAGCTTCTGGCCTGTCCATCTGACTCCTTACAAGCTCTTTGCTTGAGGGAGGAACTGCAGCATGAGGGAACTAAAACTGACCCTTGGTTAAGGTATGCAGCAACAACGCTAAACAAATTGGGTTTTTTGTTCCACTACTTTGTTGGGCAATCCTTAGTTGGTATGAAACTATCTATTGAGCAAAGATCTAGAGATCAGGAGGACCTTGCTGCCCTCAAGGAATGGAAGGTAGCTCCTAGTCTTGCTATAAGCAAGGCTTTTTTTGAGAGAGAGAACCTTACCTTGATATATTGAGGAACATTCACCTGAGGTGACACTATACTCTTTTTCATTTCAATCTTACTCAAACCTCGGTGGTAGAGGGCAGATTTGCAAAAGTCCCTTACCGAGACCGCATATGCTCGTGCTCTTTATCAGAAGTAGAATCTGTGTAGCACTTAATATTCATTTGCCCATACTATGTCCAACTGAGGGAGACTTGGTTGAAGCCTCTTTTGGATGGTAAGGGGTCCAATCGCTCGCAACTGTTAATTTTTTTTAGCCAATTTGTCAAACCCAAACAAATTAGTGTCTGTGGCAACATTCTTTCTTCTGGCTGCCAAACGGCGCAAAATGATTAGATCCCGAGTAAATGCGTTACAACTGAGTTAGATAACCCTTAGTCGGTTCATTTGAGACCTCTTGAACTAGCAGTTCATTAAGAATTAGTATTTTGGCATTATTCCAAAAGTTTGGATTGGAATGGTTTCCCTTTCTGGTTGATGGTAGTTTACTCCTTTTTATTTTAACGTGGTTACTCTCTGAACCTATGTATTATATTATCTATCTGTTTTATGCATTTTATTAATTTTTCAATCACCTTTGTGTGGTTTTTGTATTCATATTTGTAGTTGCTTTTGCTTGTTTGATGTCTGTATGGTCAGGGCGGAAGCCAGTGCCAATAAACTTGACTTGGAAATCACTCTGGGTGGTTCTAGTTTCCCCATGCCACAGTTTGGCAGAGCACTGTAACGCGCAGCTTGCGACTCACACTGGGGCAGGGGACTCTCAAGCGGGCTCCTGGAGTAGGAAAGGGCAACCCTGCCGGGGGTAGTGCTCTTCTACACCCACTCTGCTCAGCTCCTGAACCAGTTGGAACTGGAGCCCAGGGAAAATATTATCCTTCCCCTGTCAGGGAAGAAAGAAGAATAAACAGGGAGGTTGTCCGCTCTCACCCACCACCACAAAGGTTCTCTCACTGGAGCAGAGGAATGAAAGTCCACATCCTGCAAATCTGGAGGCAAATGATCAGCTGGGAGATGCAGGGTTCAGCTCCCCTCTACACATGCTCCAAAAGTTGAAGTCTGCCTCCTGCTTGAGGTGGCAATCTAACCCGTGTACAGAGCTTGCCGTCCAAGAGGACCCCCTGGGAGAATATAGTTGAAACTGAAGGAGTATCCAAAAAATATAGCTTCCTATTAAGAATTAGGACACAGACTCTCAAAACCAGCCTGTTCTAATGTAATGGCTAGTGGCAAGGGACTAGCATTGACAAACCAGTACCTGGTGAATGACTAACATTAAGTGGCATTAAGTAAAACTGGCCTCAAAATTAGAAACTCACATCTCACTGCCAACATTTTCTGTGCCAGCAAACCAAGGCCAGTAAAGTTCCCAAGAATGCCTATCAAGCCTAAATTATATTTCAGAAGCGACTTCAGCTCTTTAAAATTTAAGTTTATGTGCTGTCCTTCCGAAAGGCTCAGGGAGGCTCACAAACAAATAAACATATTAAAACTTCTTATAAAAACACCCTTAACCCACAGCCCTCCACCAAACCCACCCAATACAACCCCCCTCCTTCTCCTGTCAGGAACCCTACCCCAATACCACCCAATAAACTTTCAGTAAGGGGATTTAGGCTTCTCAGTCATTATTTCTTTAGGGTAAAACTTTCTAACCATCTATCGGACATCAACTTCAGTACTGCTAGGGAAGTCTCCAACATGTTCTTGTCAGTATTGCTAGGGAAGTACAGCAGCCATGTAATCCAGTTAATGGCTGTAAGAGGTGCAGAACTTTGATATAGTCTGAAAGTGTCAAAGTTCTGCATACAAAGCAGCAAATTCAGAGTATGGGATTCCCTATCCAAGAGAAAGTTACCCACTTTGAGAAACATAGAACACAGTGCTTAAAATTCCTCTCCAAGTTGTATTTGGAAGGCTTAATAAAGACTTGTTTGTGGTTTGACTAGTTTCAGGGGGGAAAGGTGAGTGTGTGTTCAGTACGAGAAATGTTAAGAGTTTTGCAATAAAACGAATAAGAATCTAGAAGTTACTTCAGGAACAAAGACAAGATCCCCAAGTCCACTGTTGACCATGAAAAAAAAGAAATTAAGGAACAGGAGCTGAACTCTTAACCTCACTTCAGAATGGCTGGTGAGGAGGGAGTGGCCTCAAGGGTCTGTGCTTTCTAGTAAAGTTCTAGTTTGAAGCTTTGGAAACTATCTAGTAGTTCTTAGATAAAAGCATCTCATATAGAACTATAAAGATGCCACTTCAGGGCAGCATGGTAGTTTATCCATATAATTTGTGAAACAAGATGCAGCTGTCATCTAGATTTCAAATTTTCAGTTTCAGATAATTTCAGAGCTAAACTAAAACCTAACTTTAATGTCAGCTGAAAATGAGGGCGTTATTTCAGATGTATGCCACCATAAAGCGAGTTTGAGGTGGCTAACTGAAACCTCACTGTACCTCCATACACAGCCATTCTCTTACCTCATTCAATCTTCAGTGAACTACTTGCTCAAATAATCAGAGGTCTTTCCACCTGCTCTTGCAAAAATGTATATTAGGCTAAACACACAAGGCCAGATTCACAAGAGCAAACTCTTAGTCCTCTAATTTAGTCTGTTCCCAGATCACAGAAAATTTATTTGGGTAGGCTCATTTCTGTATCTAACAGAGAACCACTTCAGAATGCTGTACCTCATTTATCAAATGCAGTTCATTTGGTTAAGTACCCTAGCTCATTCTTTTCAGGTAAATAGACCAGGGAACTTATGGTCTGACTGCGACTTAATAGTCCCGCATCAGATAAAAAAAGAAATTACTGTTAGATTAAAATATGTCAGCATCCAAGTACATATGGGGATAGTGACAGTTTATCAAATTTATCCTTTTTTGAAATTGGTAAAGCATTCTTTCAGTTTAGAAACGTATTTGTTAGTTGTACAAAAAAAGGGAGGCCATCACAAAATTATCTCTGAATTTAATGAATTCTGCAATTGTTAGGGACAGATGGTTGAGACTTCCATATACTGACAGAAAACGTTCTTGTGGAAAAATGAAATTGATGATAAACCATTATTTATGATCCTGTGTTATATTTTATTTTTGAACATACAAGAGGAAAGTGGATTTCCCCACTAGTGGAAAACTTTAAGTATTGGTCTAACACAGAAAAAAACAATTTGATTATCTAATGAATCACCTGCTGCCCCTTTATGCTCTATGGGTTTTTGCACTGTTGGTAAACAGAGTAAGAGAAAAAAGGTAAATAGAATACCTTTCCTTATTTGCTTTTATGGGGGTTTCTACTGTAATGTGTTTTTATATTCAGTTTTCAATTATTTTATTTGATTAGCTTTTATGTATATTTTATTGCCACAATTTTATACTAACTAGTGATAATCTTCATTTTGTAACAAGTTTTGGAGGGAAACCGTAAATAAATATATATCATCAAATGCACACACACAGCTTCAAGATAAAACTTTATAAAAAGGAAAAATGGTTCCGTCACAGACAGTTGCTACTGAAAACAAAAGGTTAAAACATCACAAGCTAAATTTCTCAAAAGCTCACCCTCCAGTCCAGTTCTTAGCAAAGTCATTTCACAGGCCTTTCCTTTAGGACTGGGTTCTTCAGCTGAGATGTTAAAGAGCAAACAAACTCCATTTTTGGTTCTTGGTTTATATAGACCAATATGATCTTTGATCAGTCCTGGGTTAGTTTGATTTCTGCTTGTTTGTCCAACTCTCCCCACTCCTTCCCAGAAATAAGAGTTTTTCCTCATTTCCTTCTCTCTGGAGAATGAAGCTTCAGCTGGTCATACGAATTAAGTATCCATCAAGCTTTTCAAAACTTCACCAAACCAGTTTGGTTACCGATTCTTCTGGCTTCACCTCCTTTTGTTATACAAGATTGTTTGTACCTTAGCTATTTGTCTGTTTCAAATGTTTGTGATTCATACATGGTTACATTCATAACTATAATATACTGTGATTTGTAATGGCTTTACATCATTATGCTCAGTGTTTCACAAGGATTAAAATGACACCCAACTTGATTTTTAGATAGAGAGATAGAAATTACAGTAATTTGCTTTTACATAATACATGGCATATTTTAATAATCATAAACTTGTGATATTATGAATCTCATCCATCACCAGTACTCGCAACCCTTTTCTAAACTATTTTTTAAAATACATTAGATTAAATATTCCTGAACATACCATTTTCTGCTGCTTGCTTGATCCCAACTTCATCTTCCTGTGCATCTGGAGAGAGCCCAATAATATCAAACCTTAAAAGAAACAAAGTTAATAAACAATACTACCATAGACAAGGTGTTCTTGTGAACATGCCTGATAAGAAGGTTGGAGGGGGGGGAGGATTAAACACCGTAGAGGAGTTCAACAGTAAACTACCTCAACTCCACCTCTGTTCTCACAACAATAGGAACTAAGATTAAATAGATCCTCCCCGATATTCCAGCTTTGGAATTTACAGGGAATTCACAGCAGAGGAGGGCAGGAATAGCCAGCCCAGCAGTCACCGAGACAGTGTGTGACAACGTAGGAAGTAATAAAATTTTCTGGGACAGTAGAGGAATGTTCCAGAGCATGATCCTCTCCCTCCCAGCTACTTTTTTGCATAATTAATTACCCACCACCATCTTTCTCCTCTCTTTAACCTTTGTGTGTGTGTTACCACTGATGAGATTAAAGTTAGGAAACCACTACCTCTAGAATGTTCATGTGAACAAGCCCAGATTATTTACTCACTGGAGAACCTAATGGACCTCTCTATATAGTGTTGTATGCATTAAGAGGCCTGAACCACAAAGCAAATCCTTTTAGCCCAGTGCTATCCTATGCTTTTCCTCTCAACACTAAAGAATCTCCCAAGATACGGATATTCTTTAACTCCTCAACCTCACACCTGCAGGGAGTCTCCCAGGGTAGGGCAACTCATAATTTGTGATGAAACAAAATTATCTTAGTGGGTAAAAATCAAGTCTGAATATTAGGTTTGTTTACACCTTAGAGTCAGGCAAACAAGGTTTGTGTATGTCCTACATGATCTCAAGTGTATAATAATCAGAAGCTTTTATTGTTAGCCCAGGTCTGTCTGGACTGTAGTGAGGATAAGGCTGCTATATGTTCTCGTACAGTGGTCTGGTTTGAACACAAACCAGGCTCCTGTACTATTATGTACAGAATCCCAATAAAGGCAACTTGATAATACTATACATGTCTCTTTGGCACATGAACTAAGAGGGGTGTCTGCCATCCAGAACTCCAACAGACAGGCAAGAGTATAACAGTAAAGCCATGTTTTATCACACTTAGGTTCAAATGTGCTTTCACTTTGATAATTATCAAACATGAAAATACTTGCATACTACTGCTTAGAGAGGGCTGAGCTCAAGAAGAATGCACATATACCTGGACCTCATTCTCTTGTGCCATATGGTGTAAGACTGGAAGATGTATCAGCCACCACAGAGCTGCACCGATCAGTGCAGCCATTTGACACCATCGTTAGCCTTTGACTCCAATGTCAAACAGCTACAGCATCACATAATATTGCGTACCTTCAGGAATCTTATCAGAGTGCATTTTTTAAAAATTGTTTTAGCCATCTACATTTTAAGCTTCTTCTAGGACTTGTGTTAGAGCAATAAAAAAAGCTCAGAATTACGTTACAGAATGAGTGTTGAATTAGATTCTCATCAAGATTTTGGACCAGCACTTATTAACAAGCATACACTTAAACACTATTGTTTTGCTAGTCTAGAACAGAAGGCCAAAAGGAAGGAAAATAGATAAAAAATAGTCTTCCATCAGATCAAGCATAAAGTTGGATGTGAGTTGTTTTTTTTACTCTACATTTCTTGGGCTGCAAATTCTGTAACATGGCATCTTTTGTAATTAGCCAATTTCCGATCCAAACATTCATCCCTTTCTAGGAAAAGACAGTATTTTCCAAGGTTTTTATTAATCTTAGTTTTCATGAATTAACTGTAAATACACCTTCTAAAAAATTTACTATTGCCTTCCCCAATGACTTGGGAGCCGTTCTACTTTCTTCCAGTTTTAGTAAAGCTACCTAATAATTCTCACAAGGAACGTTTTACTAGAAGCAAAAAGCATACCTCACCAATTATAGAGCTATCAATTCTAGTTCTATAAAAAATCTTTGGTTCAATCTACTACATGCTTTTAAAACCACAGTGTGGCAGGGTGCAGCCTGGGAGAAGTGCTAGCCCTCTAAGAGAGCTAGCACCTGCAAGGCAGCAGGTGCTGGTGATGTTGCAGACTCTGCACAAACCAGAGTATAGTGCCTAAAGTAAGGCACCCATGCTTGGGCATGGCAGAAGCCAGCCAGGGAATAAAGTCCAAACCAGAGCTTAGTGCAAGAGAGAAGCCTGTGGAGGAGACAGGAGCTGAGCAAAGCTCTGTCTCCCAAAAGCTTCACAGGCGAGCCAGGCAGGGTTCTGCCTCTGATCTGGTTTCAGGAATGACTGTGCCTGGCCAGCAGAGCCTTGGGCAGCAGGGGTATGAAGAGAAGCCATGCTGGGGAACAGACTGGGGAAGAGGAAGGAAGGAGCTTGGGGAGAGCTCTGCCTCAGACAGAGTGCCGGAGAGGACTGAACGCAGGAGCAGGGCTCTATCCCCCTTGCACACCCCACTCCAAGGGAGTTGCCTGAACAGGGTGTAAGCATATGAGCCAGCAGTCGAGACAAGTGTGCCAGGCTTGCTATAGTGCAGGTGGGCCTGCCCTACAAAGGACCGTAAGTACTGTGAGACTGTATATACTGGTGGAGAGCTACATTATAGGTGAATAGACACTGGAGCAAAATCACACGCACGCACGCACGCACGCACGCACGCACGCACGCACGCTTTAATTCAGTAAGTACTTACCAAGATGGCATAGCCATATTCATGTTTAGAGAGACAGGCATAACGGGCCTAGAAATAAAGTTGATATTATTTAATGTTGATGAAAAAACACTGCATTTTGAAAATTTCAGCTTCATTTGTAAAACTAAATGTCTCCAATAGAGGTGTGCACCAGGGACCCATGTTTTTCATTTTTGTTATTTAAATCTATCGTTTTTGTTTTCATAAATATCAAATTTTTGTTTTCGTTTTTGCTTTCCTTTCCAATTTCCATTGGTTTTAATGGAACACACATTTTCGGCTTTAGCTTTTTTGTTTTTTATTATATTTGGATGAAATGTGGGAGGGAATAGTACCCCAAATGGAAGGCATTACGTGTACCAACTTTCAGAAAGATTGGATAAAGGAATCTGATTTTATAAGCAGTTAAATTATGCTATTTTGCAAAGATCTGCATATAAATTCCTGGCTGTAACTTGTGTCCCCCATCTAATGTGGATGAAACTTGGCACGTTTATACCCCTCCCCATTCTTAATATCTATGCCAACTTTCAGAAGGATTGGATAAAGGGGCCATGGCAGTATATGCAATTAACTTATAAATGTATGTCTGGCTAATATCTTTGTAGTCCAACCAGTGAACATGAAATTTGGCAGGGCTATCTCTCACACTTTCAGGATCTCTGCCAAATATCAGAAAGAGGCAATAAAGGGTTCCAATATTATATGCCTGCACAGCATATGCAGAGAATGAGCCTATGCCAGGGATTCTCTTATTTGTCACTGTGGTATAAGATCAGTTTGTGATGCGAATTGGCTAGCAGAAATGTAAACCAAATATCCTCATTCTGTGCTGTGACCATCCCAACCTTTCTCCCCCACTTGTTACTGGGAAGTCTGAAGTATCTGTTGAGGAAAAAGCCAATAGAGATTCTCTAATATTATTAACAAACATTTATATAGCGCCAGCAGTGTACCTGGCACTTTACAAAGTAATAAAATAGACACGGTCCCTGCCCCTAGGGCTTACAATCTGAGAGAAAGGAGCTGGGGGAGAGACTTAGGAAGGGGAACAGAGGGAGAGACAAGGGGTTTAACATTCATGAAGATGCGAGGTCTCAGGTGCACGTACTTGGCTTGGTTACGATGAGAATGACAGCAGGCAGGTCCATGTGGCAAGGATAAGGGTAAACAGATCGTAGGTATAGGAATAGTGGCTCAGCAGGATAAAGAGTCAGACAAAACTCACCTCTTTCGCTCTGCTCTAAGGAGAGATTTGAAGGTATGAAGGGAGGGGGCAAGGCGGATGTGGACAGGGAGGGAGTTCCAAGCATGGGGGGCAGCAAGTGAGAAGGGACGAAGGTGCTTAGGGAAGGCGTGGAATGGTGGAAGGGTGAGAGAAGGGACAGAGGAGGAGCGAAGTGCACGGGCTGGAGTATGGAGGGCGATAAGTGCAGAGAGGTAGGGGGGAGCGAGGTTGTGAAGAGCTTTATAGGTGAAGACTAGGAGCTTGTGCAGGATTCGTTCAGGAAGGGGAAGCCAGTGAAGCGAAGAGAGGAGAGGCTGCACAAAGTCGAAGCGACAGGCGAGGTAGATGACCCTGGCAGCAGAGTTTTGGACAGAGATGAGGGGAGAAAGGTGAGACCGGGGAAGGCCAGTGAGAAGGAGGTTACAGTATTCTGTATTCAGTATTCAATGTTCTTTGTCACAGTGCTGCAGGATGGAATTGTGATGATAACTGGCCAACCTGGATGTGTAAACTATGTCTCCCGATTGCTGGGATGCTATCCTCAAAGTCCCAGTTATGTCCCTTCTATGCCCGCCTCGAACCCACCACCCACTGGTCCTGTAAAGCTGGAAGCACGTAGTAATTGGCCAGTGAATGTGTCAGTCTGTTGGGTTGCTCCCCATCCTCCCTCCTACAGCCTCCCTCCCCCTGCCATGCCAGGTGCCTGCTTCTGGCTGGCACTGCATGTGCTGCTATCTATCTAAATAATGGTCTCCAAGGGGACAAATTCAATTGTTTATAAAATTAGGTCACTTTATCAAATTGTCTTGTAGTTTTGCAGAAATGACAGGGAAGGTGTGTGATACATTTCTGCCAAATTTCTTGTAAACAGGATGGAATATAAAAATATTACAGTTGGAAATGCATTTTCAAGTTAACAGATTATAACATCAGGACACTTTATCCAATCTTTCTGAAATTTAGCAGGATTGGTACACTAGTGGTGGGACATAGTATTCCCATGTTTCATGCAAATTGGATGAAAGATAGAAAAAAGTTTTAGCCACAAATTTGTATGGAGCTTTTCATAAAATCACAACATTCATTTGCTTCTAAAATGGGTCCTTTATCAAAAAAAAATTCAATGTTGGTACACATAGTGCCCTCCAGTCTCCCCGAGTTTCATCCAAATTGAATTAGAAACAAAAAAGCTATAGCCGAAAATACGTTTTTCAGTGTTTTCCCATTATTTCAAAAACAAAAATAATTTTCGGTCTTGTTACAATAACAAAAACGAAATGCACACCCCTAGAATACCTAAACTCCATTTTTGAAAATAACTTTGGTCTCTACAACACTTTGTAAAAAAGCATCGGCAAGCAGAACAACAATGGGATGAGATGCTTCCCTTGACGCTGGCCCAGAGATTGCAGCTAGTGCAGAATGCGGCAACCTCCTAACAGGGATGGGCTGACGAGAGCACATAACACTGGTGCTCCGTGCGCTGCACTGGCTGCCTGTAATGTGCCGAGCCAGGTTCAAGGTGTTGACGTTGATCTATAAGGCCCTGTACGGTCTTGGACCTGGATACCTCAGGGACCGCCTCACCCTCCGTGACTCAGGACGGACTCTCCGGT
>QEPC01009507.1:1199465-1210226 GCA_003113815.1 Sphenodon punctatus
GGGGGGGGGGAGGCAAGCCCTGGAACCTGGGGAGGGGAAG
Source organism: Sphenodon punctatus (assembly GCA_003113815.1). Classification (NCBI taxonomy): domain Eukaryota; kingdom Metazoa; phylum Chordata; class Lepidosauria; order Sphenodontia; family Sphenodontidae; genus Sphenodon; species Sphenodon punctatus. The sequence goes on from QEPC01009507.1 coordinate 1,199,506, forward strand.
CCCCGAGAGTTTGTTCATTCCCCTCCCCTCATGGATTCTCCTGCCCCGCGTCTCCCCAGCGCAGGCTACAAATTCTGCGCCGGGGTAAGCGGGGCAGGAGATTCCGTGGGGAGGGGGGGAGGGGAATTCTACGGGAAATCTGCGAATCGCAGACTCGCGTTTCCCTCGGGGCCCTGCTTATCACCTACACAAAGTGGGACAAAAGAAGATAGTTTGCCATTTAAACTTGCCATGTTTAGCTTTTGCTGTTGTATGTAGTAAAGTATACAGGGTCATGTTAAAGGAATCGAATACTAACCACATGTAACTATGGCTCCTTGTTCGTTTTTAGAAAGGGGCAGGGACTAAGGCCCGTTTCACACAGACACTCTAACACTGATAAAGGTTCCAGATAGCCCTAGGGGATGTTTCCTCTGACCTCAATGGCCACTCACTTGATGACCTCGTGTCTAGGTGGAATACTGTGCTAACAGAGGCCACTGACTGTGTGGCTCCCAGGTGTCTGCTCCCGAATTGCCGACAATGCAGCTCCCCGTGGTATACTGGGAAGCTGCGGCAGATGAAGCAGAAAGGGTGGCGGTTAGAGCGCCGGTGGCCAGTCGCGTGATGAAGTTGACCGGTTGCGGCACAGAGTCTGGTTACGTACCTATGCCACTGCGGTGCGGACAGCAAAGAAGGTTTTCTTTGCTGCCCTCATTGTGCCCACTAAGTCCCGCCCGGCTGAGCTGTTCTGGGTGGTGAGGGGGCTGGTCAGTCCGGCCTCCCTCCGCCTGGACGTAGAGCCATCAAATGCTCACTGTGATTTGTTTGCAGACTTTTTTGCGGATAAAAATCACTCAAACTCACCACAGTTTTGATGCGACTAGGAACGGGTCAGAGGCAGTAAAAGCCCCTTCTTGTCCTGTTTTATGGGATAAGTTTCAGGTGGTATCACCCTCAGATGCGGGGGATGCTCTTGGGACTGTTCGAGCCACCTATTGTGAACTAGATCCATGCCCGCCCTGGCTGGTTAAGGCTAGCCGGGAGATACTGGGGCCGCTGCTGGCAGGGATAGTCAACACCTCCCTTCAGGAGGGCAGGGTGCCGGGCTGTCTCAAGGAGGAAGTGGTACGGCCCCTGCTCAAAAAACCATCTTTGGTCGTTGACGCCCCTGCCAGTTATCGACCAGTCTCTAACCTTCACTTTTTAGGGAAGGTTATTGAATGGGTGGTGGCTCAGCAGCTTCAGGGGCATTTGGACCGGGTTAATTTTCTCGATCCCTCGCAGTCGGGCTTTCATCCAGATTATGCCATGGAGACTGCGCTTGTGGCCTTGGCTGACAACCTCTCCTGTGAGTTGGACCTGGGTAGTTCGACCGTTGATCCGGTTAGATCTCTCGGCTGCATTTGATACCGTTGATCATGAGTTGTTGGTGACACGGATGCAGGACCGGGCAAGGATTGGCGGGACTGTTCTTGAATGGTTCCGCTCTTTCCTGGCCGGGAGAACCCACTGTGTGGTGCTGGGGGAGTTTTCATCTTTCCCCCAGGGCCTCACGTGTGGAGTACCACAGGGTTCCATCTTATCCCCTCTCTTGTTCGGTGTGTACATGCAGCCTCTGGGGGAGGTCTTAGGGAGTATGGAGTGAGATGTCATCAATATGCAGATGACACCCAGCTATCCCATTTTCCTCTGACTCAGGCCCGGCAGTCTTGGTGCTTACCCGGTGTTTGTCCGTTGTGGGGGATTGGATGAGGGCAAGCCGCCTCAGGCTAAATCCTGACAAGACAGAGGTGATGGTTGTGGGGAGGGCCGAGGGAGTGGGGTCCGCCCTCCCCTGGTTTCTCAGGTCCGGAGTCTGGGGGTGCTCCTGGTCCCATAGCTCCACCTGGATGCCCAGGTGGCGGCTGTGGTGAAGGGAGCATTTCGCCAGTTACATCTGGTGTGTCGGCTTAGGCTGAATGTCTCAGACTCGGATCTGGCCAGTCATCCATGCTTTTATTACCGCGAGACTGGATTACTGCAATGCGCTCTACGTGGGGCTACCCTTGGTGCTGGTTCAGAAGCTGCAGCTGGTGCAGAATGTGGGGGCCCATCTCTTGACGGGGACTGGCCGACGTGAGCATATTACACTGGTGCTTCGCTCTCTGCACTGGCTGCCAGTAGGTTTCCGGGCCCAATTCAAGGTGTTGGTGTTGACCTTTAAAGCCCTAAATGGCTTGGGCCCCACCTATCTGCAGGACCGCCTCACCCTTCGGGTCCTGGAACGATCCCTGAGGTCGGCTGGGGGTGCCCTCAAGGTCCCCTAGGTTTCCTGTGTCTCCACTATGAGGATGTTCTCCGTGGCTGTGCCACGGCTGTGAAACTCCCATCGGAGATCCGCTTGGCTGCCGGCCTCCCCTCTTTCCGCAGACAATGTAAGACCTGGCTGTTCCGCCAGGCCTTTCCCGAGGGAGATGGGGTGGGTGGGTAGGGTCAGGGTAGGGGGGAAACGGGGTTTTATATTGGGTATTTTAATTGTAATTATTCTTGTTTATTTTAATGTTTAAAAATGTTTTTAAAATGTTGTGAGCCGCCCCAAGATGCCTGAGGCAGGAGGGGGCGGCATATAAATTTTAGATAAATAAATAAAATGGGTGTTACATTTTATTATACATGTTGCAGGGCTGCAGGTGTGCTCTACGGGTGCTCTGCAACATGTATAATAAAATGTAACACCCATTTCCTCAGTGTTAGTGTCTGCATGAAAAGGGCCTAACTTGATTTTAACTCACATTAGTCAGTTACGTGAACTCCCTCCTCCCCTCCCCTGCCCCCAATCATGGGCACAGGGGTTTTGATGTTATTTTCCCCTTCCCCCATTAAATTCAACAATGTGAGATGGCTGGTTTTTGAGTCCTGTGTTAGATTATTTAATCTAAAGGTCTTGGAAGAAGTGATATCCTTGGAGCATATTATTTTTTCCTGCCCCTTCTATGAAGATCTAAGGAACAGTTGGATTACACTTTTTAGGCAAGATGTCATCCCCTCCCATGGATCTTAAAGTGTTATTTCTGTTAACCTCCAGCGATGTGAAATCTTTCTCTATTTTATGTATTGCAACATTTCTACTCCGCTCCTTCTGCTCCGGACAGCTTACAACACAATAAATAAACATAAAGCACAATTAAAGCACATTAAAATGGATGACACTGAACAAAAAAAAACCTCCTCCCTCTCCCTAACCCTCTCCCTTCACCCCATCTCCCTTGCCAAACGCCTGGCCGAACAGCCAGGTCTTACTCATATGGCCAGAAGGAAGGTTCGGAGCCATCCGGGCCTCCGCCAGGAGGAAATTCCACAGCCTTGGTGCGGCCACCAAGAACTCCCTCTCTGTAGTGGCCCCCTGGGCCACACAAGGGACCTCAAAAAGGGCATTCCCGGCAGACCACAGGGGTTGCTCCAAGGCACGGGGAGTGAGGCAATACCACAGGTAAGTCGGGCTGAGACCGTGTAGGGTCAACACCCTGAATCGAGCCCGGAAGACTATAGGCAGCCAGTGCAGAGCCCAGAGCACCGGTGTAATGTGCCCATGGCAACCTGACCCATAAGGAGGCGAGTCATCGCATTCTGCACTAGCTACAGTCTCCAAACCGTCACCATGGGTAGCCCCACATAGAGCGTGTTATCATCCAATCTCAAGGTAACAAAACCATGAATGATAGCGGCCAGGTTGCTGTCTGACACATACGGCCGAAGCCCACGTACCATATGTAATTGGCGAAACGCACTCCTCGCCACCGCCTCCACCTGGAGATCTATGCGAAGCTCCAGTTCGAGCATGCCCAGACCGTGAACCTAGGGAACGACCTCATGATCTCATTTTATGTTAGCTCTCTGCTGTGGGAGATCTCTGCTGTAATTTATTAATTTTTTTACCTGTAATTGTTATGTATTTAATATGTATGATGGAATAACGAATAACTACAAATAATTTTTTTTAATTAATTAATTTTATTTATTGGCAGGGCTTTCGCCAAATGCCCAATAGACAACAAACAAAAAAACAATACAACAGATAAATATGTATGTTGAATACATGTGTTACAAATAATACGTATCTAGCTACAAAGGAATAAAAGTACTGATAATAAAATATTTTAAAACCATGTTCTAAAACACCATAGATACCGTTTAAGATCCATACGCCTTAAGTATATTTAACAAACGAACTCCCCCATAACCAGACTGGGTCCCTCACTAAAAGGAGGCTACAGAAAACAAAGTCATGTAGTAACCAACTTAAATATACATACTGAGTGAATTAATAAAGTAATAGCCCAAGTAAAATGCCCAAATAAAATGCCCCGATCATGGTTCTCTCCCTGGACTCTGATACCGAAGAGCATCCAGTTTTAAGTGACTGTCTCTCTCTAGATGCTAGATGAGTGTAAGATGCAAGAACACATATGACATCTTTCTGAGTCAAAGAGAGAAGATAACAGAAACTATCGCTGGAATTAGACACAGGGCCCTCCAAAAATAGTGGGGCTATCCACGTTGCCCATAAATTAGCAAAATGGGGACATCTTAATAAAAAGTGCACTGTATTCTCTACTTCCCTTTTGCAACAAGGGCACAATCTCTGCCCCCGCGGAATACGGTTATATCTGCCATCAGTCGTAGCTGTTTTAACCGTATGCCATCGGAGTAAGGTATATGCACGCCTCAGCTTGGAATTAACCAAGATATCTAGATATGGTTCAAAAAGGAACTGCTTTTTATATGCACTCAAAAGGGGAGCCACCTTCCACCTAGCTAATTCGGCCATATCGTCTTGGCTTGCAATATCCTGAATCCTGGACATAATCTCCACCTTGATGACTATCATGGTTTTACCATAAAAATACAGAAGTGAGAAGCCAATTTCCTGGAGCAAGGAACCCAGAAAAGCGAGTCACGGATAGGACCTAGGGCCTGAATATTCGAACTCCTCTCTCAGGCACATAAGGGGCAAGGTTAGCTCCTGGAATGACAGCAATCACAGCCAGTATCTGGCATAGGCCTTCTTAACCAGGGAACTTATCGAGGGAATAGACAGTTCGGCCTGCAAGACAGCCCCAGGAACACTTGAGGCTACCCCCAACAATCGCCTCATAAACAAATTCTGGACACTTTCCAGAGGGAGCGTAACCGCTTGAGGCATAAGTTCCATGCCAAAAAGAAGAGTTGGGCGAATCTTCACCTTATATATCTTTAGCAGGGCTGAAAGAGCTATCTCCCTAGAAATCTTACAGGCCTTCAGCAGGGCACGGGCTGCCCACACACCCATAATGGCTCGGCGTTGGACATGGCAGTTCCCTGTGCCCCTAACACTAATTGTCAGACCAAGGTAATTCAATGATCTTACTGCCTCAACCTGAACCATGGTCATGTGCCAATTCCAAGAGGGGGCCTTTTTGGCCATAGATAAAGTCTTGGAGAGGTAAGATCCAGGCCATTTAAGCTACAATAGCAATGAAATGACTCCAATGCCTTTACAATACCTGCTTCAGTTTGGGAAATAAATACTACGTCATCAGCAAATTGTAAAAACTTCAACTGGACCCCACCTATAGTTTGGGAGGGTGGGTATCCAGCTTAGAGGAAAATTCATGCAAATTGGAGAGATAGAGATTAAAAAGGAGGGGGGCAAGTATGAACCCCTGGCAAACCCCTCTCCTAACCAGGATAGCATCTGTCAGTCCAGAATCCTCAACTTGTGCCGTGTTGTTAGAATAAAGTGAGGAAATTACTGCCAAAAGATTTTCCTCGATGCCCATGGACCTCAACTTAGTCCATAAGCGAGCCCTAGGGACAGAGTCAAAGGCCTTAGCGAAGTCGGCAAAGGCCAGGAAGACCTTACCCCTCCTTATGGTATGGAACTTGTGGATTACGTGTTGAATTATAAAACAGCAATCTTCCTGCCTTGAACAGACCTTCCTGCCTGAAACCAAAAAGAGCATTTGGAATAATAGCCCTTTCCTCGGCCCATCTCTCCAAATGGGCCAACAAAATTTTGGCAAATAGTTTGCCCACTACTGACAACAAACTGATTGGTCTATAGCAAGTAGGATCCTGTGATCTCCCTTTTTTGATACAAATAAATTAGTTCAATTTAACAGGGGAAGGGGAAAACAATACTAAACCCCCACAGCCATAATCAGGGGTTTCATGTGACTGGACTAACACAAGTTAAATTCACGTTAGTCCCTGCCCTTTCTTAACATGTGCAAGCAGCCTAAAATTCCCTATAGAATCTGTTTCTACACCTAACTGGAATAAGCATGTCTGCTAAATGAAATCAAAAATAAATTATGGCCAAACCAGATGTACAGAATAATCAGCTTAATAAAACAACCAAGAGAGACTAAATTATAGCACTAGCAAATTCCCTTAGCCATTACAAACCAGAGCATGGCATGGACGTTGGGGGCTCATTTCACTATCCCAGAGCTCATTAGTTCCAGTCTTGCAAAATGAAATTCAATAAAACTAATCCTAAAGGGCTCAAAAAGAGTCAGAACATAAGCTCAACACCCAAGAAAAGAAAAACAATTAAGGGACAGTTTAAGGGAGCAGAATAAGTTTCCTCCATGAAGCATCCTCGATGTAGTAATTTGAAAGCTAAAATCTCTTAACATGAATCATTCTCCATTGATCATTTGCTTGGCCACACACTGCAATTTCAGGACGTTGGAGCATATGATTGCAAGGCTGATTCTACAAACCCCGACTCATCCAACTAATTATTTCTTCAAGGCTCCTTTTGTAAATAAGGCCTTGCATGACTGGACTCTTGCTGACACAGAAAAGAAAAGAGTGCATTATTTACCAGTAACTAGTTAAAGTCAGTATAAATTCAGTCTTTTGAGGCACGCTGGGTGTTTTCAGATGAGATGTTACCCCACACGACCACGGCTCCACGAGCCACGGATCCACGAGCCATGGAGCACCCACTCTCAGTTACTCACGGAGCGATGCCGGGAAATCCAGAGTGAGCAGTGCCGGGCCAGCCATATGCGCGGCAGCTGCCTCTGTAGCCATGTTCGCCACACTTGGGGCTGCCCTTTTGATTCACTCCCCATGCACTCCACGTGTGTGGGTGCTTCACGGCAGAGCCACTCGGTGGCCATGGACCCCACCCATCGACTTGCTTATCTGAAAACACCCACTGAAGTGTCAGTCTTCTAGAATACTCTAAGGGCTGCACATGTTCTCCATTCACTTGATCTTTCCAATGAATCCTTTCATTGATTAGAAGCCACACCAGAGATTCCAAAGTTCAAGTCTACCTGACTAAAGTAACATTTTTCCTCCTTCTGAAAAACAAAGTGCTTCTCAGAAAGTACCTCTGAGGAGAACTAATTAAGAAACAAATGAGAATATGCTTTTAAACTGAGTAAGTGGTCAATGTTAATATTGCTGAAACTATGTACTAAAGTCTTGGTGGCAACTATGCATATGATTATCCAATATATGAAAAGAGCCAGTCATCAGTTACTCTGTCATTGCAGTCACTGTAAGAATTACAAGTAGATCAAATAAGCAACAAGTCCCAGAAAAACCAGTCCCAAGTCTGCATAAGAGAGATTTCTAAGAATTTCATAAGACTATATGAACCTAGTCTGATTTGCTTTAACTCAGTAACTGGAAGATTTTAATAGGCTTGTATGAAAAGCTGGATATTTAGTACACTAATGCTTAATCTTTTTCTTCCCAATAAAACACCTAGTTTTTTTGCAGTAACAGCTAAATATTATAATCCTTTCACAAACATTTAAGTCCAGGGGAGAGTACACAGCCAACTCTGCTGCAAGTACCACAGGTTACCTCCCAACAGTAGAAATGTGCAGAGGCCATACAAAATACACTGCATTTAACAAAGGTAAAAGCATGACCGTGCACAGCAAAGTTACAAATGCTTTTGATACCGCTGACCATCAGATGTTGGTGACTCACTTGTGGATTTGAGCTGGAGTGGGTGTGATTGTCCTTGACTGGTTCTGCTCTTTCCTAGCCAGGAGGACAGTGTGTGGTACTAGAGGATTGTTCTTCATCTCCACAGGACCTCACGTATGGTGTCCCGCAAGGTTCTATTCTGTCCCCGCTCTTGTTCAACATGTATGTGCAACCACTCAGCAAGGTCGTGAGATAACATGGGGTGCAGTGTCATCAATATACTGATGGCACCCAACTCTGCCTCTCATTTTCATCCGACCCAGACCCGGCAGTCTCGGTGCTTACCCGATGTCTGGCCGCTGTTGGGGATTGGATGAGGGCGACCTGACTGAAGTTGAATCCCGACAAGATGGAGGTATTGGTGGTGGGGAGGGCAGTGGCTGTGGTGGCTCCCATCATTGATGGAATTCACAACCTGATATCCCAGGTTCGTAGTGCGGACATGCTCCTCAATCCGCAGCTCCGCCTGGATTCTCGGCTGCGGCAAGGAACGTGTTTCGCCAATTACATCTGGTGCAACAGCTTCAGCCGCATATTTCAGATAGTGACCTGGTCACCATTATCCATGCTTTCATTACCTTGAGATTGGATTATTGCAATGCGCTCTACATGGGGCTACCTATGGTGATAGTCCAGAGACTGCAGCTAGTGCAGAACACAATGGCACCGCACTGGCTGCCTACAGTCTTCCGGGCCCGATTCAAGGTATTTGTTTTGGCCTATAAAGTCCTATATGGCTTTGGCCCGACTTACCTACAAGACCGCCTCACTCTCTGTGCTCTGGGGCAGCCTCTGCAGTCCGCTGGGAGCACCATTCTTGAGGTCCCCCCATGTGGCCCAGGGGGCCACTATGAAGAGGGCCTTCTCGGTGGCCGCACCTAGGCTGTGGAACTCCCTCCCGGTGGAGGCCCAGGTGGCCCCAGATCTCCCCTCCTTCCATCATGTGTGTAAAACCTGGCTGTTCCGCCTGGCCTTTGGCAAGGGAGATGGGGTGTAGGGTGGGATGGGGGTTTGGTTCTGTGCCTTGTCTTTTTATTGTATTGTTTTAATGACTACATACGTTTTAATGTTGTAAGCTGCCCCGGGCTGCTTGGGGCAGAGGGGACAGGGTAGCAAATGGTTTTATAAATAAAGAATAAATAATAAGCAAAGGAAGGGACAGATAAAGTCCCAAACACTTTGACAGGAGAGATCTCATGGGTCTTCTGCAACCTGGGCACTACAACTTCTTTGTAGTCTCAAACTAGCTTCTGGGAGTGACTGTGTGTACCAAATGGCCAATATTGAAGGTGATCATTGTGCAGGCTAATTTATGCCATACAATGCTAGAAAAAAGTGTGCCGTATGATTGCCACAGTAAAACAAGAACAAAAAAACCCTAAGCAAAACAAAAGCAGGGTAGGAGGATCTGACTGAGCAAAAAATATATAAAAAATACAAGTCCGCTTGGAACTTAAAGTTTTAAACTGCTGCTACACATGCAAGAAACTTTAAGCACCAAATTCCCAGATGGGTTACCGAGTCTTTCTCAATTTTTTCCATACTAAAGTTCAGCTACTTGATGTGGATAGTCAGTTTTAAAAACTTCTCAGAATTCCATCCTTTCCCAATTCAAAGAGCTGAATGGATTTGTTCCATTTATCACCACATTGAGATTAATGTGAAAATTTCAGCCGTAAAAGCAAAGCCATCAGTAATTAAGATTAAATTAAAATTGAGTATTGAAAAAGAGCTCTGGTGTAACTGACATAATAGGACACACAATCACATCAATTCACTCTTATTATATCACTGCAGCAATTTTGAAGTTAAAATCCTCATCGTGCAAGTACTTACATGTGCCTGAGTGTAAGAACAATCTCACTAAAGCCAATGGGACTACTTGCATGTTTAAAGTACTTTGCGTGGATTTTTGTAAGATTGAGGCCTAAAAGCAAACCTCACATTGAATTTAGACTACATTTGTAAGTTTGGAAAATTTAAGAGAAAAGCTAGAAAGTTCACTCGGTAATTACTCCTAGATGAAAAAATTTTTGTATAAGATGTAGCATATCTGTTTGATATTACATTAATGGTCTGATACTGCATTAAAGCCGGCAAAAGACAGGAAGCAAAGGCTTTCAGCAATAACAGCTTGCATAGTGTGGCCAAAGTATGAAAACGCCTGCCCGTATAATTGATTTCTGGTAGTACTACTTCAACAGTAAAGCTTTAAATGTTTGCAAAATACTGTTTTACACCACATACCCAGAAGTCTAAAATTCAGATGCAGATAAGTATTATACCTACCCAGTATCCCCCAATCCATGAAGAAATATGACCTATAATATTAAAAAAAGGCATTAGATAAATATTTTAATTCCCAAGACTAGGAGAAAAAGCAGGAACAATTATAAAATCCCTATCAGTGGAATGACACCAAAAATCTTCTTTTCATATGTTTATGTTAATTTCATCAGCTAGCCAAACTGCGTCTAACATGGTGTATTTTTAGACAGGCACCCCTCACCCTCATTACCCACCCATTATGCATGCTTAGGGCTGCATAGGGCATCAATGCAGCCCTGAAACATGTATGATGGGTGGGTGATAGGCAGGCAATGGGTGGGGAGGCACTTTATTATATTATTATAATTATTACTATTAATAACAAACATTTATATAGCACCAGCAGTGTACCTGGCACTTTACAAAGTAATAAAACAGACACGGTCCCTGCCCCTAGGGCTTACAATCTGAGAGACAGGAGCTGGGGGAGAGAC